>CM039722.1:49315874-49795964 GCA_022539455.1 Dendrobium nobile
GGAGATTAGGAGAGTTTTCCTTCCTCTCGAATTGAAGAAAATTGTATCTTTGCTTGTTTTCTTGGATTGTCTAGTGAAATACAATTGCTCTATTGGTTTTCATACAAGTTTTCTCTCCAATTTCCTCAGTTTTCTACTGTTATTGGCTGATTTCCTGCTGTGAACAGCAGTTTTCCCTGCTGCGATACTTATTTTTGGGTGGGATTGCTTGTGCATATGAGTATTTCCTATCAAATTGGTATCATAGTATCGATTGGGGACCTTAGGCGGCTGAAATCCTTTTTTTCAGCTTGCTTTTGGCTTCGGAAGTGATATTTTTGAGATCCGTTGGGAAGAACGATGGCCGGAAAGAAGGTTGACGTCTTGGAAGGCGAAGTCGGCCAATTGAAAGCCGATTTGGAGGAAAGATTCTTCAACTTTCAAAATCAAATCACCTCCAACAATGAAAGGTTGGAGGGGAAGTTCACAGCAAGGGAGGAAATGATGAAGAAACAACTTGAAATGAAGACCAATCCGGCGACATCGGAAGTAAGAGAGACCACCGACGGCCATGGCATGGGAGGAAATCCGAACCCCTTGCGGGGAAGGAGAAATTCGGAGGTGGAGATCCTAGAGGAAGAGAACGACATGCCTCCCCTAGAGCCTCTTTCGAGGGAAGAGATGAGTATGGGATATGACAGAAGGGGGGCTGATTTTGGTGGGAGGAGAGAGGGATCTCATCGCCGAGGTGCTGAATTCGAAAGAATTCGAAGAAGGGAGGAACGTCATCGTCGAGGTGCTGAATTTGAAGGTATTCAGCGTCGAGGTGATGATGTTGAAGGAAGGAGAGGAGAGTATGAAGAGGTGTTCGAGTATATTCGTCGGTGGGACGATCGGGACAATTGGGGAGCGCCTCCTCTGAGAGGAATGAGAGGCTATGGAGGATACCGGGGAGATCCCAAGGTGAGGAAATTGAAGATGCCCATTTTCGAGGGGGAGGATGGCCATGGGTGGATTTATAAGGTGGAGCAATATTTTGATGTCAATGGGTTGACGGAAGAAGAGAAATTGACAGCGGCGGGGATGTGCTTGGAGGGGAAAGCCTTAGCCTGGTATTAATGGCGTGACAGACGGGAGCCCATCCGGAGCTGGCGAGAGTTCAAAGAATGCTTACTAGAGCGTTTCCGAGCCGATGGGGAAGGAGACTTCTATGAGCAATTCTTTGCCCTTACCCAGGAAGGCACAGTGGCAGATTACCGGGACAGGTTTGAGTATCTGGCTAGTAGGCTGGATCATATCTCGGAGTCAACCCTGGAAGGGAATTTCATGAATAAGCTGAAACCAGAGATAAGAACAGCAGTCAGAGTGTTGGAGCCAAGGAGTCTCGGCAAGGCCATGGAGCTGGCCCAGTTGATAGAGGACCAGAAGAAATCTGAAAGAGGGACTCGGGGAAACTATTCAGGGGGTCGTACAGGACGACAACCACATTCTTACCAGTAAAAGGCGCAGGCCCCGGGAGCATGAAGGAAGCACCCAAAGAGAAGATGGGAGGAGGAGGTAACGGTGGGCAGTTCAAAAAGCTGACTGAGAAGGAGCTGCAGGAAAAAAGGGCAAAAGGGGTGTGCTTCAGGTGTGATGAGAAGTACATGCCGGGGCATAGGTGTAAGGACCGATCTCTTCAGGTTCTCCTCGTTTGTGAAGATGAGGAAGACGAAGAGGGAGGTGGGAATGACCCGAGGAGAAGGAGGAGGAGAAGTTGCATCTGGACGTAGCAAAAGTCTCTCTGAACTCAGTAGTGGGACTCACTTCGAGTCACACTATGAAGTTGAAAGGAGAGATCTCTGACCGTGAGGTTGTGGTGTTGATAGATAGTGGAGCAACACGCAACTTCATTTCCACCCAGATTGTGGATGTATTGGGGATGGAGCTAGTGGATATCGGAGGTTACGGGGTAATGATGGGCACCGGAAAGGTAGAGATGGGTCGAGGAGTATGTCGAGGAGTAGTACTAAAGATTCAAGGGATCCATGTAAAGGAAGACTTCCTTCCCTTGGAATTGGGGAGTACGATGTCATCATTGGGATGAAATGGCTGCAGACATTGAGAGAGACCAAAATCAATTGGGGTACACTGAGGATGGAGTTTGTGGTTAGGGGCAGAAAGAGGACGATTCAGGGTGATTCCGAACTGACCAAGGCAGGGAGGAGTTTCTCTCAAATCCCTCATCAGAACCATTCAGGAAGAGGGGGAAGGCTACTTAGTAGAGTTGCACCGCCTGGAAGGGGTCAGATTGGAGGAGGAAGGCAATGTTCCCTCTGCAGTACAGCCGCTCATACACCAGTTCAGCGAGGTTTTTCACCCGCCCCAGGGTTTACCTCCTCAGAGAGAGTTGGAGCATGCCATTACTTTGAAAGAATGTGAGACTCCGATCAGCATCCGTCCTTACCACTACCCACAGATTCAGAAAAATGAGATTGAAAAGCTGATCGGGAAATGCTGGAGGCGGAGATTATCAGACCCAGCAATAGCCCTTTTTCTAGTCCAGTCCTCCTGGTCAAGAAGAAGGATGGGAGTTGGAGATTTTGTGTGGATTACAGGGCTCTGAATAAAGGCACTGTACCAGACAAGTTCCCAATTCCTGTGATTGATGAGCTGTTAGATGAGCTACATAGTGCAGTGATGTTTTCTAAGCTGGATTTAAATTTGGATACCACCAGATCAGAATGAGGGAGGCAGATGTTCCAAAGACAGCGTTCAGGACACATGAAGGGCATTATGAATTTCTGGTAATGTCCTTTGGTTTGACTAACGCTCCTGCAACCTTTCAATCCTTGATGAATCGGGTATTCAAGCAGCACCTCAGGAAGTTTGTCCTGGTCTTTTTCGATGACATCCTAGTGTACAGCAAGACTGTGGAGGAGCACTTAGAACATTTGAGAGTGGTATTGGAAGTGCTTCAGGAGCACCAGTTGAAAGCCAACCTGAAGAAGTGCAGTTTTTCTCAGGCAAGTGTGGAATACTTGGGACATGTGGCATCTCAAGAAAGAGTGACAGCGGATCAAACTAAAATTGAGGCAATGCAAAAATGGCCGCTACCTAGGAACCTCAGGGAATTGAGGGGTTTCTAGGATGGACTGGATACTACAGAAAGTTTGTGAAGGGATACATTACCATTGTCTGGCCTTTGACTGAGCAGCTGAAGAAGGACAATTTTTGCTGGGGAGAGGCAGCCACCCAGGCGTTCGAGAGGTTAAAGGAAGCCATGATGACTGTTCCTGTTCTAGCTCTTCCAGACTTTGGTCAGGTGTTTATATTAGAGACGGATGCATCAGGATATGGGCTAGGTGCAGTGTTGATGCATAATCACAGGCCAGTAGCATACTTCAGTCAAGTGCTTTCAACCAGGGCTAGATTGAAGTCAGTGTATGAAAGAGAGCTGATGGCCATTGTCTTGGCTGTTCAAAAGTGGCGGCCGTATCTCTTGGGAAGGCACTTTATCGTGAGGACTGATCAGAGGAGTTTGAAGTATTTGCTAGAGCAAAGGATGGTGACTGAAGAGCATCAGAGGTCGTTATCCAAACTACTAGGCTATGACTTTGAGATCCAGTATAAGCCTGGTTTGGAGAACAAGGCAGCCGACGCTCTATCCAGATGTGTGGGGGAACTCCAGGAGTTAGCTCTGTCTGTACCCTTGATGGTCGACTGGGGAGCCATCAAGGAAGAAAGCATGTTAGATGAGGAATTGGGAAAGATCAGGGAGGATCTAAGGAAGGGACAAGAGTAGCCATCCGGGATACTGCCTTGAGGGGGAGAGACTATTGTATTAGGGGAGGTTTGTTCTGCCACGAACCTCCATTCACATCCCCAACTTGTTGCAGGAGTTCCACGGTAGTGCAATTGGAGGCCATTCAGGAGTTCAGAAGACATACAAGAGGCTAGCAGCAGAACTCTATTGGAAAGGGATGCGTAAAGATGTGGAGGAGCTTGTAGCGAGGTGTGAAGTGTGCTAGAGGAACAAATACATGGTCATGGCGCCAGAAGGGCTGTTACAACCATTGGCACTTCCAAACAAAGTTTGGGAGGAAGTGTCCATGGACTTCATCGACGGATTACCACGGTCAGAAGGATACACTGTCATCATGGTGGTGGTGGACAGACTTAGTAAGTACGCACACTTCATCCTCTTACGTCATCCCTACACCGCAGTGCCAGTGGCAACAACATTCATTAGGGAGGTTGTTAGACTGTATGGGGTTCCTGAATCGATAGTGACGGATCGAGACAAGGTATTCCTTAGTCAGTTTTGGAAGGAGTTGTTCCGATTGCAGGGAACTATCCTCAAGAGAAGCACCGCCTATCATCACAGACAGACGGACAGACGGAGGTGGTGAACCTAAGTGTGGAGACCTATTTGAGGTGTTTTGTGTCAGAGACCTCGCGGATGTGGGCAAAGTGGCTGCCTTGGGCTGAATACTGGTACAATACCTCGTACCATTCGGCCTCCCATATGACCCCATTCAAAGTGTTGTATGGAAGGGACCCTCCACACCTAGTGCATTGCGGGAGAGGTGGTACACCCGTGTCGTCAGTGGAGCAATATTTGGAAGAAAGAGACAAGGTACTGGAAGATTTGAATAAACATTTGATGAGAGCCCAACAGATCATGAAAAAGAAGGCAGATTCACACAGACGAGACATGCATTTTGAAGTGGGGGAGAAGGTATTCCTGAAACTACAACCCTATCGACAGCAGACAGTGGCAAGGAGGAATCAGAAATTAGCACCCAGGTACTTTGGGCCTTATGAGGTGTTGAATAGGATTGGTGCGGTGGCGTACCGACTGAAGTTACCCCCATCAGCCACTATACATCCAGTGTTCCATGTGTCTCAGCTGAGAAGGGCCATAGGGGAACATGCCACAAGTGAAGAACTTCAAGACAACATGACGGAGGACTTAGAGGTGGTTTTAGAACCACTAGAGATGGCAGGAGTCTGATCAAACAAAAAGGGCAATAAAGAGGTGTTGATCAAATGGAAGGACCTCCCAAACCACGAGGCCACTTGGGAGCCCTATGAGATTGTGAAGCAACAGTTCCCTGACTTTCACCTTGACCGGTCTAGGTTTATGTTCGGTGGAACAGAGAAGCGGGGGGGGGGGGGGGGGGGGGGGGAACCTCTAGTGGGCCTCAATTGGGGTTAAATTAATGTTTAGGAGAGAAATATTTGAATTAGAGGGGTGTTTAGGGAATTTGTATGATTCCTTTTTGCTTTAATTAGGGAGTAATGTGAGGATGAAGCTCATCTTGAAATTTGAGTCTTATTTTGAGATATAGGGTTTTCTTTTGGGCTCTTGGCAACGCCGGAGATTAGGAGAGTTTTCCTTCCTCTCGAATTGAAGGAAATTGTATCTTTGCTTGTTTTCTTGGATTATCTAGTGAAATACAATTGCTCTATTGGTTTTCCTACAAGTTTTCTCTCCAATTTCCTCAGTTTTCTACTGTTATTGGCTGATTTCCTGTTCGCGATACTTATTTTGGGTGGGATTGCTTGTGCATACGAGTATTTCCTATCAACCTCACCTCCATCTAAACACCAGCAGGACACATGAAAAAGCACCTCCAAGCATTTGGCTAGTTTCTTGGAAATACTATTTCAACAAAAAATAAGGAAAAAAAAAAACTATTTCAATGAAAAAAAAGAAAAATCAGTGGCAGTCGAAATATGAAAGGCTAAGTTGTGGTACTCAACTATGTCTCCCAATCGAAGCATCTTCCTGATGGCATAACCATTTATTGTATCCACACTCTGCCTATTGTTTGAGAATTCAAAATACTCATGCAGGGAGTGTATAGCCGTTTAGAAGTATCCATTGTAAGTTCAAATGGAGATAATTGCACCCAACAGCCACTAGGGATGGGGAAGGTGCGAAGAAAAAGAGCAGAGATGTGGCTTCAATAGATAAGGAGGAGATGGAGCTAAGATGGAAAATAAGGAAACAAAAAATATGAGAGGTGATCTTCCCAATGGCTTGCAACTGTATACAAATAAGAAGGATATAAAAAAGACCCATGGTAAAGAAGAGCGAAAAGAATTGAGGATTGTAAATAAGAACTGGATGTACTAGGAAACAAGAAGAAGACATGCGGCGATGACTATTATATATATCTCCATGCTGGAAAAAAAAAGGATTTGCATAATGATAGGGATTGACTACATATAGATTGGGTGGATCCTATCGGCTAGGTCAAACAAAAATACTTTTTTTTTATAAATAGGCTATTTCGATATGAAGGCTAAGTGACATGATCAACTCCTTTCAAGGAATAAAAATTATATATCAATTTCCATAAAATATAAGCACTACTTTTTATATTCGTAACATTTAAAAATCAATATTTATCACAATTTATCATCATTTTCTAAAAATATTCCCTAATTCTTGCAATATATTAAAATGTAATATCTTATCAGCATCAGACTTATAACAACTATTTGGAGTCGGTTTTATGAATCCACATTCTTCATTAATTCCGGATGAGTGTTGCTTGAGGTGCAAACCTTCTATCCATAAATCATTTTCAACAAAATTTATATATGTTACTTTAGGTCTAATATTTATCTTTCCCAAACTCTTGACTCTTAAGTTTTCCTACTGGTCTAATAGGAGCATTTTCAATCATTTGTTATGCATGCTTAAACAACCTAAGTTTGTTTTCGAGTTTCAACTTTTTTTCTTCAATAAATGACGCTCCAATCTTTCTTCTAAAATCAATTTCTTAACCATCCTTCCCAGCTTGTTACACATCTATCAAAACAATTTTTATTTTCATGACACACAACTTAACAATCAACAAATTTTTAAATGTCTAACACTGTAAACCAAACAATATTTTTTCTTATTAAACTTTTATAAATTTCACATTTCAATTTGCATTGTATTCTATTATCGCATAATAATCCTTAGTTATTCATGTTTTTTTAACAACACAACCTCAACTATGTATTATATAATCACATTTATATCTCCATTCTCCTACAAAATAAATCAAAGATGCTTAAACCATTACACCAGTATTACCTTATCATTTAATAATATGGATTGATAGTTATTACTATCATACCCACTTAAATGCATGTCATATTCCCTTTTTGTTTACTATTTATAAGGACTCCATATTTTAAAAAAATTTCTCAATGTTCTAACTTTCCACTTGCATTAAAAGGTAATTTATGCTTTTAAAAAATTTAAATTCCATGGGTAATGTTTCCAAAAGACGCTCTATCCAACGAAAAGTTAAATTAAAATACATTCAACAAATGTCATCTTTTATCAATGAGCATTAGCTCGAGTAATATTGCCTCCATTTCACGAGAAACTATTTTGTGTGGAGTCCGGACGTAGCTCTACATCTAGACTCTAATTAAATCTTGAGACGTGGATATTCAATTAGATTTCGTTTTTCTATTTATGACTTGTCAACCCGACCGACCCAACCCGACACAAAGATGAAAATTTTGAATTTGCAGGAGTTCAGAAGCTTGGAGCTATGTCATTTTACTTTTCATCTCGGCATTTTACTGCTCACATTCTCTCTCATTCAGTATTCCAGATGCTTCACTGCATTCCTTCATCATTCCAGACCGTGCAAAGTTTATCTCTACGTGCAAACAAGTGCAAGAATTTGTTGCACCTTTTTATGTGCTTTTGTTGTATATTCACAGGTATCGATACCATACTGAGTTGTTATGACTTCTATTTTAAAAACCAAGTTGTTTTTATTTGCTTTAAAAATTTTGAATTATTTTTGTTCATTTTAGCCTTGTTTTAACTACGCTTTAAGTGTGCTTCCGCTATGCCTTTGCTTTCATGGTATTAGTTAGTATGACGACTTTTTTAGTTTTCAAAAGTAGGTTGCATAGATTTAAAATATTTGATTACATTTTTAATGGAAAATTTCACTACTCTTTCACTACGCATTTGCTACTGCGATTTTGTTGCACTTCTATTTATATTCAATATGTTTTTTAAGCTTTCTGAAACTTTTGTTTTTTCTTTTACTGCGCTTTTGCTACCCTTTTACTGTGCTTTTGATGTGTTTTTTTTATATTTACTATGCTTTTTTATTTGCAGGAGAAAGTTTAGAAATTTATGTATGTTAATTCTTTTCTCGATATGGATAATGAACTAATATTTGTTCTTTATTTTGTTCAGATAAAAAATATATATGAGGACACAAAAGGATCCTTTGATATTAATATAACAAAATGGAATATCCAAAGTGATCTGAACTAAAAAAATTTGAAAATTAAATTTGACGGTAGTCGAAAACACTGCTACGTAGTAAAAGCGCAGCGAAAGCATAGTGAAAGAGCGTCAAAAGCACAATAAATTACACATTGTATTGTCATTTTCTAGAAAATTTTCCTTACAAATTTAATTCATAGTGAAAACACTATAGTAAAATAATGTGAACTAAAAAATTTCAAAATTAAACTTGATGAGTGTCTAAACCACTCATTACGCAGCAAAAGCGCATCCAGAGCAGAGTGAAAATGCATCCAGAACACAGTGAAAACGCATAAAAAAACACAATGAAAGCACATTAAAAGCGCAATAAATTACACATTGCATTATTATTTTTTAGAAATTTTCTTACATATTTAATACATCGTGTAAAAATGCTACTAGCATGAACTGAAGTAAAAAAATATAATTTTATTACAATGAATTAATAAAAACAAGCAGAACTCCAAACTTTCTCTTACAACCAATATTTGTTTTAAGGGTGCTGCTCCCGAAAACCCTCGACATATTCCCTGCCAGGGGGCGCTGCCCCCTCGAACCCCCGACATATTCCCTAAGTATACAGAAAAACAAACAATTATTCCTTCAGGTTGCAGTTCTTTCAACTTCAATTCTTCCTCTTTCTTGGTGCTTGCATAACGCCTTTCAAATTCCGCGTTCTATAGGCATATCATCTGCTCAAAGAACTAACCTCCTCGAAATCATTCTTCATCTTCATCGGCTCTTTCTTGTTTTTTTTTTCTTTCTCAGCAGATATAAAAAATTTATTGAGCTAAAATCTTATATATTGCAGAGCATACACGGTTATTTTTATTTAAAAAAGAGTGTTAATCCTAAAACCTAATTTAAAGGGGATGTTGAACCTCTGGGTCAGGTCAATCGGGTCGATAAGATAAAAATTAAAAACAAAATCCAATTTGAATATCCACATCTTCAGAATCCGTGTCATGATTTAATTGAAATCTGGATGTAGAGCTATGTTCAGACTCCGAACATGATAATTTCTCCCATTTCATAATGTCTGAGGTGAGGGTTTCAACTCCCATTCACGTTAGTGGTTAAAGAAAATAAAGAAATAAGATTAATACAATGTTCGCCTTTTTAAAATACAAATCATTCATAAATTCATTGCAATTAACAAAAAAACACATTCATTCATGGTTGATGCAATGCTCACAAACTATACATATCACCCCATAATTGATTCATGCAACTAAAGGACTTTTCAGGCAAACATTGCTAAAATCGAAGCATGCAGAAAACATAGCCACAAAAAAATGATAAGCATCCTTTCATTCTTACAACCTAAAACCGTAAACACTGGATGTCCCATCCGTAAATAACCCCCAAATATTTTGTATAACAGAAACTAAGAATAAAACCAGCCAACATTCGCACCATGATTCCCAAATCCTAAAGAAAGGTTATACGGAGAAATGAGAATGGTAGATGTGGGAGTGGAGAACGGTACCCTGGCCGGAGCAACACTTAAGCCGACAACAGAAAGGAAGTGAGAAGATTTGGGATCCGGTAAAGTGGCAAAAACTTACCAAAGCCGGAAAAGCTGCCGCCGGCGGAGGACAAATTGGCGGGTCGACGGAGCAAAGCTGTGCTTAATTAAGTCGGGAGATCAAGTGCAACCGTCTTTTGCTCCTCGAAAATTTATAATTAGGGATTTTTGGCAGTATGGCCAGGCTCGTGTTGCCTGAGCTCGTAATGGGCCGGTCTAAAACCTATGGCAATTATGAGCCCTTTAGTCAAAGATTGGCATTTGAATTCTAAATCACTCTTGATGCATATTAAAATTCAACTAAATTGAACATCAAAATTAAAATTTTAAATGAATCTGGGCTGACTCTAAATCGATCAAAAATAAATTTAAATGGCCAATATCATTCAGGCTTTGTTTCGGTATTCTGTACTTTTCTTAAAAAATAATTTTAAAACTGTTGTGTAAGAGAACGGAATTTTCTACAAGAGAAGTTAATATCAAAAATCTTTTAAAAACAGCGCAAAAATACAGTTCTCTAAAAAATAGTTTTGTAAAAGTGACACATACAAACAATAGTCAAAATTTTTTTTGCAGTTTTCAAACTAAAAAGATGCAATTAAGCCGTCTCAAACGAGGCCTCGATTTTGTTAGGATTTAAATTTTTAAGAGGATAAAAACCTAGTTTGATTTGGCTTAAATAAATTTTTTGATTATATTTTCCTTTTTAGTAAGCACACATGAAATTTTATATCCTGTCAAGATAAAAATTATCTTTGTAATTGGATTATTCAAGATACTTCATGTTAATTTGATGAGCTTCTATTTGGAGATTTTGATGAAAGAGCCATAAGAATGATTTATGAAATTATTCGAAAAGAAACTTTGAGTTTCAATTAGATAATATAATTAATTATCTTATATCAAGTATTCGGATGATCTAGAGGACATAATCGATAGAAATATAGAAGAAGTAGTACGAGATGTAGTGATTGTAAACACAAACAACTTTCCCCATATGATGGTGATTATGACTCAACCACTTGAGGAATCAAGATTGTAATTCGGAGTTGGAGTGGATGAATATCTAAAATTATTCCAGGACATGCGACCACCATTAGTCAAGGGTAATAAGGGACCAATTGAGGTTGAGAATTGGTTGCTTTGTATAGAGAAGATATTGGGTAGCATTTCATGTCCCAATGAGAAGAAAGTGCCAATCATTTCATTTACTTTGGATGGAAAAGTAGAAAGATGGTTGAGAGGATAACATGAAGATAAGTTAGAATATATTAAAGATATATTGGTCAACTTGAAAGACTTTGTAGAACTTTTCAGAGAATTGACCATACATATTTTAGTAAGAAGAAAGATGCATGACAAATTTTTAAGATTGGTCCAATGAGACAAATCAGCGGCAATATGAAGCAAAAATTATAATCTTATCCAAATATGCATCGTAGTTGATTACAACAATAGAGAAAAAAAAATGTGATAGATTTTTATTTGGTTTAAAAGATGCAATTAGGCAACTTTTAGTACATTTAGGATTCGAGGACTATACAATATTAGTGGAGAGAGCTAGAAGGGTAGAGTTTGATTTTAAAATCTCTGAGAAGCGAATATATCATTATAAAAGGAAGAATAACGAAAAAGAAATACAATTTAAAGGATCAAATGGGAAGAAACCCAAGATTAGTCCAAGTGGATTTAGTAGTGGTACTTTAGTAGAGCCATGAAAGCTTATATTAAGTGTGGAAGGTTTGATAAGGGTGAATGTTTAATGGGCTCCAATCTTGCTACTGTTGTTGCCAGGCAAGACATATAGCAAAACATTGCCCTACATTGGTTCAGAGGATTTTAGGAGAGATAAAATTAGGAGAATCACCTTCATATAAGAATTTTGATAAACAAAAGATAATATAATCGACAATTTGAGCTACAACACAAAATAAATCAAGGCGGAATATTTGATAGTGTTTATGCTTTGACTCAATAGGAGGCTAATAAATCCTTAGATGTTGACAAAGATATTTGACATGTCTTTAATAACTAAAATAGAATTTATTATGTTGTATCAGATGTTTTATTTTATCCACTTATGTATCAAGTTTTAAAGTTTATATTAAATGAAATTTAAGATGTTATTTTGATTGAGTACAAAATAATTATGTTCAATTTAACTTGTAATAATATATTATAACTAATAGTTATAAGTAAATTTCAAGGAAAAAATTTTTGAAAGCGGGGAAGATTGTAGTAACCAAATCCCCAGAAGAAGATGACTCCTTGCTTAGAGTTGTAAAGATGAAATGGACGAAACAGACAAAGCTGGACAAAATGAATGAAGCAGCTAGGGATGTCAATTTTTGACACGACCCGAACCCGATCCGGAAAAATCTGAGTTCGGGTCAACCCGAACCTGAAACGTGTCGGGTTCGGGTTGACCTAGTAACCCGAAATTGACCCGAAAGTGACACGAAAACTCATATTTGACCCGATTTTGACCCGAAAATCAAATATTAACCCGATTTTGACCTGAAAATTAGCAATTTTAGGTCAACTTCGGGTCATTCGTGTCGGGTCGGGTTGACCCGGACCCGAATCGGGTCAGGTTCGGGTCCGGAAACCTGACCCGTTTTTAAAACCGGGTCGGGTTCGGGTTGACCCGAACAGTGCCGGGTCAGTTTCGGGTTCGACCCGAACCCGACCCGCCGACCCGAATTGACACCCCTAGAAGCAGCCAAAGAAGTTTACTTTGTTATGTGTTGCATAACCAAAGGGAGGAAATTGAATTGATGTTGTTTTAGTTACTTGGAATCTTGGTAGCCGATGAGCAAAATTTTTGGATCACATGAAATAAAAGAGGAATGAGCTCGACATTACATAGAATCAAAGAAGGAGAGAAAGGAAGGTAAACGATACTTATGAGTGAGACCAAGAGGAAGCGAGTTCAACTGGAGGGAGTCGTGTGCGTGCGGGCCGGGTTAGATTATTAAGTGCGGAGTGTCGTCGAGGAGAATCGTCCGCACAAGCACTATACCCAGCTAGGTACCAGCACTCAGTACCGCTGGGTACTGCTAGATACCCAGTACTTGTGCGGACGGTGCACACTCCGCACCTAATAATTTTTCGCGGGTTAGGGCTCGGAGAAGTGGAGGAAAGGTAAAGTTTTATCTTTTTATTAAATTTAAGTTATATTTTGATTAAAAATGTTTAATTAATATGTTGAATACCTAATTATTAATTGTTAAAGTTGAAGAAGTATATTTTTATAAAATATCTTAATAAATAAGATTATTTATATTATTATTTTTTTCATTCATTTATGAAATTACATTTATATGTATAAAGGTAATAAAAATTTGTTATTTATTTTAAAAATATTAATGTTAAAATTCAATTACTAATAATTAAATTATGTTTTTTATTAATATTTAAAATGATAAAGCAAAAAAGAATAAATTTTATCATCTCATTTAATAACTAGCTAGAGAGAGAGAAAAAAAAGGGCAATTTAAAATTTTAATTATGGGTGTAAAATTTAAATATTAGAATTAGAGAATATTCTAAATTGGAGACAAATTATTAAATATAATGTAATTATATAAGTATCAAGTTTTGGTTATTAAAGTAAATTGTTAAGTCATCTAACTCTGATGTGAGTATTCATATTCCTAAATTATGATAATTATATTTTTTTTCTAATTGTATTTAATTGTTATTGCATATGATTTAGCTTTTACATATCAAATGATTGATCATTTTGAGTTAACATATTATATTTTACATTTTTGCATAAAGCAAATGAATATTTTATTAATGAAATTGCTAGATAGATATGCTAGCATATGCATATTGAATGATGGAGTACACTCCTTTATGGTGTTGGCTAATGATATAAATGTACTCGTACGCATAAATAAAAAAAATTATGAAAAATGAAATGAAAAAGGAGTACCTTTATTACTGTTATTTTTAAATGGTGTCTCCTATGAGGATCGTATTATTTAAAAAGGATAAATATATGATATGTATGACACATATAGATATATTAATAACGTTGATAGTCATGGTAATATTGAATCTTAAATAGAATGATTTTATGTTTAAATTGAGCATGTATATTATTTTTGATGCCTTGTGTTATTGTAATTTAAAATCATGATATACTAGCTGAGTTCTTTTATGACTCACTTCTATATTTATAAACGAATACATGCATTATTCAAAAACTTAAAAAATGAGTAAAAGATGAGAGAACGTGGATCATGAGTGCAACTCTCCAAGTGAAAGTTAAATTTTACCATTTGAAGATTTTAGTGTCTCTTTATGTGTATTTGAAATGTTAGTAATTAAATATTTAATCAAATGTTCGATCATCTGGTCTCGCCTCATTAATTCGAGCCTCAGGACTGTGTCATCATATGAAAACCTAATTGATTCTGGATCTTTCCAAAAAATTAAAAACATGCTTTTCAAATAAAGAATTAGGTTGTGTAGAAACAATTGTTATTTCAAGTGTCTTTATTATGAACTTTTATTTTATCCGGTGAACGTACGCTCCTCTACGTTCGGTTTTAAACCAAAACAGCGCAATACCGAGTTTTTTCAAAAAACTCGGTACAACTCGGTACTCGGTACTCGGTACTCGGTATTGCGCGTTTTTGGCCTAAAACCGAACGTAGAGGAGCGTACGTTCACTGGATGTAATAAACGTTCCTTTATTATGCACTACAAGCCGCTTAGATAAAAGAACTAGAGTCAATAAACTTCCAAATATGTTTTATCAATAATTATAATAACATAATATATCTTTTGTTGACCTCATTCTTGCATGAGGTTAATAAATCAAAACCAAGTCCAAACTCAAATTCAAATCCAACATCTCAAACCAAAATTTAAGGCCAAAAGCCCAGGCCTCATGACCCTTTTTGAGTGATTTTCCAATCACCACAAAATCAATCTAAATGACCTATGATTCATGATCCGTCAGTTGAATATTGATTAAACATGTCCAACCCTCCAAATTTGAGGTCAATATGAGCCCTTTAATTCCAAAAAATTGAATTGAATTCCAAATGCATCAAAACCTTCAGATATTTATAACTCATGCCACTAGATCTCCTACATTGTGGAATTTGAATTTGGAAACCTCCCCAAAATCCTTGAACATGTCCACGACCCTTGTTATGACATACTAAACATAAAATTGAATTTCTGGTGAATCCTGGTTGACCACGGCCCATTAAATCCTAAAACCCTTAAGAGGAAAATCAAAGTTTCCCTTAAACTTCAAAATGTTTCATGTAAACCAATCACCCAAATCTCTTCCAATGTATCCCAAATATCATTTGGGATGTGTTGAACTCAAACCCAGGCCTTGGTCATGCTTAATTGGCTAAGTCAACCTAAGTTGACCAAATGACCCCTTTAGGGTTTAAATGTGCATTTCAAACTAAATGACCATCCCATGGCATGAGGCTACCTTCATTGGTCTCAAAACATCAATCCAAACTTGTTGGACCCATTTCCAAATAATGTTCAGGCTTGGTTGACCAAGTCAACTATGATTGCTAAATCAACCATAAACATAAACCTAGTTCAAACCTAATCTTCTAAACATTTCCAAGCTAATTGAGGACCTTAGGGTGACCCATTGAATCCTTAAGGGCCTCCCATGGAAGGCTTAGCCCTTGGGTCTACTTTGGTTAGCCATATGGCTCAACCCAAGTGGCCCATGGGGACCCTTTATGGGCTAAAATTCAATCCAAGGCAAATCAAACAAAACCAATACTTGTATTGGATTCCCCATGACTCATTGCACCTACCCTAGGTGGCCCAACCCTTAGGTCTACTTGGGCTAGGAATTAGGCTAGTCCAAAGTGACCAAAATCACTTTGGGTTGAGCCATCTCTCAACCTAGGCTTCCCAAGCCAGTTTGGCTATTTCATTGAGTAGCCCTAGGTCCCTTGCACCTTCCATAGTCAGCCCAGCTGCTGGCTTAACCAGGGTCAAGACCCAAGCTAGCCCAAAACTTCTCAAACTAGCTCTACTTGAGCTTTATTGGGCAATTGAGCTCATCCATGCCCAATTAAACCCACCAATGAGTTTACAAAGTTTTGTGAGAGTTTGCTAACAAGATCTCTTGGATCATGTCAGAGAAGCTCTATAATTCAGAAGTCCCATGATAGCTAGAAGATGAAATATGAGTTGTTGATTTCGATTAACAACTCTAATTAGATCCCATTGGCTCTGAGCTGGATTAATCTCAATCGTGTGATCTCAAATCAGATGGCTACAGTTAATTTCACATTTTACCATTATCTGTCAATCATTTGTCATCCAATTACATAGCACCGCATGTTAAAACGCATTGACTATGTAATTGGTTGAATTAAAAAAATAATAATAGAAAACTTTAAAAAATCATAGCTCCTCACACACTTGTACAATTATTATGTGCTTAGGCTCATTAGAAAGGTCTTGAGGAGACCTACAAAAGTCCTATGATTTTAAGCCTTGATTATGCATGAAATTAAAATTATTTTTGTAATAATCCTAGGGGTATTTTTTGTAAATTATCATTCAAATAAATTCACCATGGCTTGAAACTTTGGGAGATTGACTTTAGGGATGTTTTTGACATGTCCAAAATTAATCTCTTATGTTTGACATGTTTAAGGGCATCATTTGGGGAATTTAGCTTAAGGGTCATTAATTGACCCCTTAAGTTTAAATTAGTCTAATCACCAATCCAAAGGGAATTGGGTTTTGAATTTTTGTGTGTTGTCTATGCTTAGGTCAAGGGTTAGTAAGCCACTAATTGCACCCTAATCCTCGGTCTAGGTAGCTCAATTTAATTCTCTAAGGGAAAACATATATTTATCTTAGGTGATTTAGTGAACACATTAGGAAGCTCACCATGAGGCCAAACTCAGTTGGCTTGAGCCATATGGTCTAATGAACATATGGTCCAAATGTCATTCTATTTGGATTTCATTTGACCCATCATCTAGGTAACCCAAAATTGAATCCCATAAATGACTTTGGACCCTAATTAAATTATAGTTAATTCAAATTAAATAAAAAAAATGAAATAAAGTGCTGATTTCTCATCATCAAACACCTAATTAGAGAAAATAAAAATCCCCGTGAGATTAATTCAAAAAATAGAAATATTGAAATAATTAAGGAAATATAATAATTAATTAAAATAAATAATTAAATTTATTTAAACTATCAAATACATTTTAAAATTTTGAAAATACCCCTTCAAGTCATTCCTAACATTTGGGAGGGATTTCAAGGGGTTTGGAGTGAGGTTGGTGCAAAAATAAGAAAATCCACTTAATTAAATAATTCAATTAAATCACTAAACTTTCAAAATTCATAACTAATTACATAAAACTTCAAATTGAGTAAACTCAAAGGAATTGGACTCCTCTTATGATCTAATATTTATGAAAAATACCAAACTTTTAGAATTCAATAAAATAAAAAAAATCAATATTTTGTTCAACCTATTAAAAAACACCTCAAAACTTTAAAAAATCATAACTAACTATAAAAAGTTCTAAATCTAACAAACTCAGTGACATTTGACTCATCTTAGAGTCTAATATTAATTAAAAATATAAAAACTCCTTAATCTAAAGTAAATCAAAAAGTCAAGAAATAGACCCTTTATTTAGTGCATTAAAATATTCATAAAATACTAAAAATCAAATTTATAATAAATCACCAATCTAATTAATTAAATCAGATTATAACATTAGAATGTATAACCAATATTACATCAATGAAGTTTTTAGGATGAACTGCCTCAGATTTCGACGGTAAGTGTTATAAAGATGCCCTAAGTCATCTTACCCGTTGTGACAATGCCATGAACGGATTTGATGAAATGCAAATCATAAATCATAATCTTAATAAATCATTAACAAGATAATTACAAATCTAGATAGTTAATTAAATAACTAAATCAAACATAAACCCAAAAAAATTGTTGGGTAACCCAAGCCTATGAGGCTATTAAGTTAACCCCAATGAGGTTTAAATAAATCTCACGACCCTGATGTAAACAAAGACATTTATTATTCAACCTAACTAATTAACCACAAATTAGTAATTAATGGAAGCTTCCATATCTTATGTAGATTTCATTTTGTAGAGCCTAAGTGTAATAAATTTTGAGGCTTAAGGACTAAAACATATAATTAAAATTTAAGACTTTAGAGAACTAATAATTAATCAACTTTAATATCTAAAACTCATACTGAAATGAACACCAAAACATCAAACTTAAGCCCAAATTAAATCTTCCTTCAGCATATAATAAACTAAAGAAAATATCATAAAACTCCAAACAACAACCCACTTTTTTTTTTGGGACATTTAGGCCATTTAAGGCAAACTCACACACACAACGCATACACATAGACTCGAACCCTAAACCTCTTAGTTGGAAGCCTAAGCTCTCAACCAATAGGCCAAGGAGAGTTGTGTAACAACAACCCACTTAGTATACATTAAAATTACATAGCCTGATGCACACATTGTAAATGGCTTGTTCAGACAACCAACTCTTATTACACAGTATGGTGATATATCATTCATAATGACATATTCGACTTCAAAATTTAAAATTAAAAAATCTATATTCAAAATTTCAAAAAAAAAAAAAAAAAAAAAAACAATTACAATTAATTTACACATTTCACGAGCAAACATCTTATTGAAATTTTGATTTACATAATTAAAAATTTAGATTAATTATTTAATAATAAATGCTAAAATTAGCAAACCAGACTAATTATAGTTAGTGATATAACTTTCACTAAAATATGCATAAATATGACTAAGGGAATACTTAATTGTTTAAGAATTTCTTACTAATAATTATAAGTGCATTTGATTAATCAAATAAAACATCTAATGAACTTGTTATATCTATATTTGCAAGCTGGTGTCAACCAAAATAATAAAAAATGATGTATAAATCAGTAATAATTAGGCTCTTATAAAATATTAAAAACAAAGTCTAAAATAATATTAATAATCACTAACCACAATTTTACAATATCTTTCAACAAAATCTATAATAAGATTAATCGCAAAAATTATTAAATCAACAACAAGAATAAGAACACAAAGAATTACTTGGTTCAACATATTTGTGCATACATTCATGAGAAAAAGGAGAGGGCATGCCTTTTCATTAACCTACACAAACAATTTACGAGAACATTAGCAAATATTAGATCTACGTTATTTTTTCAAAGTATAACAAATTCCTTGATCTTAATGCTGTAAGGAATGAAATCACCTAATTAATTTGTCCTATTTTTTGCCTAAAAAATTGTCAAAAAATGAAGCCCTAGCTTCAATTTCTCCATTGAAGTCACGCTCGAGAAGCCTCGAAGCTAAGGTGAGAAATGTCAAGGATAATGGGTAGAATGTAATGGTCTTAATTTTTGTATGATAGAGATCATTAATAACTTGTAATGATACATAATAAAATTCTTACATGTACGAAATTCTTACGAGCACATCATCATTGGTCCATATATATTTTGTGTTCTGACCAAGTGGGCATAACAATATCATCCTCTAAGGTTTAAAGTGTTTTGCGGGAGAACTGTGGTGCTAAGGTATTGAGCGTTGTTGCGTTGGATCTAGAAATTTTTTTTTTAAAAAAAAAATCCTAATCCACTAACCCACCTTAAAAACACTGAAGCCATATATTTCCCCTTCCCCATTTGTGTTGCTTTGCCGAGAGAGAGAGAGAGAGAGAGAGAGAGAGAGGGGGGGGGAGGATTTCACCACCAGTGCATTTCCATTCATTCTCGAAGTAATAAAAATTATTTTGATATTGGTAGGTACTTCGAATCTTATTTCTATTTATAATGATTTTGATAATTGATTTTTTCTCTTCTAAATTTGGTTAAAATGCTCTCTCTCTATTTAATAAGTTCAAATCATATTACTTTTGATATGTGATATACATGATAATCTCGAGCATTTTGATATGATCATTCAAAATTTTACCAATTAATTGGGCATGCACGGCATTTTAACTTGAAATGATCAAGATAAAAACATATATAAAACATGTAGAAATTGATGTAACTAGTGTAGATGTAACACATAGAACACATAGTAGTGTATTTGTCATAACCTGTATTTGCTACAACCTATATGGCATGCATGCTTACTAATGAGTATATTTTTTATTAAAATGTGTATATTGATAGCATAATACAATAATAAACATGTTAATTGCATTTATATGAAAACCAAAATGCTTACCCTATCAGATCAGGTCAACCCGGCAACCCGACGGGTCGGGTCTGGGTCGACCCGATTGAACTCTGGTCAGTTTCGGGTTCGGCCCGAACCCGACCCGTGACCTAAAATTGACAGCCCTAGTGATGACTCTTAAAATATATCCACCCGACACACTAACTCATAATTATGATATGATAATATACCAGAAAAATACCATATAATTAGTTAGATGTCCGGATTTACATTCATATGAACATGTATATGCATGAATGACATGATGATTAAGGATAACAGGAACATGAATAAATTATATGATACACAAGCTATGATACATTATCATGATGCATAATGACAATAATACATGATATACTTTATGCATACTGCATAAATAACATGGTAGGACATAAAATTGATATTCATAATGTTAACTTGTACAGATAACTGATGAAATCCAAATAAGATTGCATTAAATGATAGCCTTCCTATAGCCCTTTCAATATGTTGAGATGCAACCGAGTTAATGATTATTGATCCATCACATTATTATAACTTATTGTACATACAAATTCATTGTTCAGACTGACATCATCCTATTTACATGATTTAATAATGTATACTATATTGACATTCTTAATGATTTCATGCATATTATTCTTCTTAGTAGGTTCAGGTGACCTAATGGACTTTTACTTCTTATGTATTTTTTAATGATTTTAGGGAAGGATAAGTACCCGATTGAGTGAGGTAGATTTGATTTTGAAAATAGCTATTTATTTTATTTTTGTAGTCATAATTATATAAGAGATATATTGATTGTAACGATAAATTCATGACTTATATTAATGATTTTTTAAAGATGAAATGAAATGTATATATTTTGAGAATATGAAAATAAAAATTTGCTTACACTGTGTATTAATTTGATATGAATGATTAGTAGTGACTTTAGTAGGTGATTAGATAATTTAAGATAGATAATTCTTCCTAATTAGATTCTAGTTTCCCTTAACCACCTATTACTGGCTGCCATCATGCACCACTGCCAACCATAATCATTGTCAGCATTGATGATTGATCGAACCGATTTTGGTGTCGTTGATTTCTTTTTAGAGAGACGATTAATTTGGCAGTAAGTTTACTGAAATTGTAGTTCAGATGGTCCCAAATTTAATTTTGGAATATTCCTCAAGATTCAAGGACATTTTTAATGACATATTAAAATGACATATCAATGATTATGCTTAAAATATAGTTCTGAATATTCAATATCTAACTGTGATTTTCCTATATTTATATTTTATATCATTTTTTTATTTTATTTTTTCTCTTTTTGGATATTTTAAGTTGGCAATGTTTAAAGTTTTTGAAACTCAATTCAACGGATGAAAATAGTTCCAGGTACCTGGAAAGAGGAAGCTTTCGAAAAAAGCTTTGAATGAAAATCCCTCACCAGCAAATGATACTCATAAGTCTAAAAGTATAGTGAAATGGTGGAATATATGTTGAACTTGCATCCATGAGGTTGATTTTCCATATGATACCAGTTCATCAAATGATGAATCAATTCATGGGACATAAGAGAATCTAATCTATGATGAAAAAAATGGCTAAAATGTACCCATTATAATTAGATCCATTCTAGCAAGTTTCAATTTATTGTCTAGAGCGAATTGAGTCTATCTTGGTATATGCTCACACTCTGTTGGTAGGACTGCAGTAGCTGAGTATGCCATTGCCATGTCCTTCCGTGAGAAGCAGAGGGTTTTCTATACTTTACCCTTGAAAGCCTTAAGCAATCAGAAATACTTAGAGTTAAATTAGGAGTTTTTTATGTTTGTTTGATGACTGGTGATATGACATTCTCACCTCATGCCAGTTGCTAAGTCATGACAATAGAGATACTCAGAGGAATGCTCTATAAGGGTACAAAATTACTAAATGAGGTAGCATGGGTTATTTTTTATGAAATACACTATATGAATGGTTGAGAAAGAGGGGTTGTATGAGAGGAGAGCATAAGTTTATTACCACCAACAATAAAGATGGTGTTTCTATTTGCGTCTATGGCATACCAAAGAATTTGTGGAGTGGATATGCAAGTTGCATAAACAACCCTATCATATAGTTTACATGGACTTAAAGCCTACATCTTTACAACAGTATGTGTTACTAGTGGATATGCAAGTTGCATAAACAACCCTATCATATAGTTTACACTCCATAAATTCTGTAGCATTTGACATGGTCGCATATAGAAACACCGTCTTGATTACGTGTGGCAAGAAAATTATGCTCTCCTCCCACACAAGCCCTCTTCTTAGCCCTTCATATAGTGTATCTCATTAAAAATAACACATGCTACCACCTTTACTAATTATGTACCCTATAGGGCATTCCTCTGAGTATCTCTATCGTCATGACTAGGCAACTGCATGAGGTGAGAAGGCCACATCACCAATCATCAAACCAACATCAGAAAACTCATGATTTTACTCTCTGTATTTCAGATTGCTTAACGCTTTTAAGGGTAAGGTGTAGATATCCCTCTGCTTGTCACGGAAGGACATTGCGATGGCATACTCAGCTACTATAGTCTTACAAATGAGAAAAAAGCTATTTCAATGAAAATAAGAAAAATCGGTGGCATCCAGGATATGTAAGGTTAAGTTGTGATGCTCAACTATGACTTCCAATTGCAGCATCTTCTATATGGCATAACGATTTATTGAATCCACACTCTACCTATTGTTTGAGAATTCAAAATACTCAAGCAGGGAGTGTATAGCCCTTTAGAAATTTCAATTTTTTGATGTTCTAATGGAGATTAATTGCACCCAACAACCATTGGGATGGGGAAAGTGAGAAGAAAAAAATAGATATGTGGCTTCAATAGGTATTGATTTTGAATACGATATCAATACAAATGAGTTTTGTATCTGTTAAGATTAAAAAAAAATGTAATTGGATTTTTCAAAATTGTAATAGATTTTGAACTCTTTAGCTTAGAGCAATAATCCACACACTCAATTGAAAAAATAAATAAATTGATAGAGGATAATAATTTTTTGGGGGTAAAAACTCATAAAGATAAATTATTGAAATTACTTTCTCTAATATTAAATAAGAATCATAAAGGGATGCCCTTTCTTGATTTCAAAGAAGGCTTTAATGTAAAACAAAAGAACATGAGCTACTGCTTGGGTCCCTAATGGGAGTTGTGTAATAATATTGAACATAGGAATAGCATGGAGACAAATGCAACATGATCGTGAGGCAATGAAACCATGAAAGATGACGGGGACTATCGTTCTACAGGTGAAGGTGGTTCACAAGGCTGTGTAAGAATAAGGTTGTGAATTTAAATTTATAGAGAAAGATAATTTGATAGAAAATAATTATTTATTTTTATTTATATATTAGATTCATTGTAAAATAGTTATAAACATAAAATAGTGAGAAAAAAGGAAAGTAAATAAACATTCATAATGAATATTAATTTAATACATTGACTAATATAAATGAGACAAAAGGGAAAGAGAATTAACACCGACAATCAATGCCAATTTAATACATGGATTAAAAGAAAAAAAGAAAAGTGAATTAACACTCACAATGAAAGTGAATTTAATACATTCTATTAAAAAAATTACTGAAAAAAGGAAAAAAATTTCATTTATTTGATTTTCCCAATATGCATGACTTGATGTAACAAGGATTAGGAGGTAATTTTAGATGAATGTAGAGGCCATTGAGGTTAGTTGGAATGATCCTTTGGCGAGAGGTGAATTTAACACAACCTACAGGTGGTGGATGAGACATTGCGGGAAGCAGACCTAAAATCTTTTGGGTTAAATCCGACTAGATTTCGTAACAGGTTGGATTCGGGTCTATAAATCTGACCCGCTTGAAATTTTGGGTTTGGTTCGGGTTAAGCTAATAACTCGATTATTGACCCATTATGACCCACATGGTCTAAGAGGCGAGGGGGTGCGATTAATTAAGGTTGGGCATGGCTAGGGATTCATCTCACTTCACTATGTGCACTTATCTCCTCTCCTTTTGTTCGTCTAGGGTTTCATCTCCTCGGATCTCTGGTTTTGTCTATGATTTCCTCTCTTCTCCTTATTTGGCATAGAGTTGATTCGAGGAGTTCACCGTGTACATCTCCTCAACCTCAAGATGAACACTTACATCGCTCACCGCAGTTTGTATCACTTTTCTTTTTTCTAGTTTCTCCTTTTAGAAGCTTTATCTATGAGCATCTATAGGTATTTCATCATGTCGATTTGTTACACTTACTCACCTATTTCTTATTGTTGAAGTTCCTAAGGAATGTTTCATTTAGTATTTTTAGATTTGTTGTTGACTTGATGTTCTCTCGAATATTATCTCGAGCAGTCTAAAAATCTGAAAAATTTAGTATACAATAGATGGTTTAGTGGTTTGCATACATTTTGGTTTATGTTAGGTTGGTTATGTTCGATTTGTTGCTGACTTGCTTTATATTATAATTTTTTTGGTGATTTATATGTTATGATTATTAATTCATTGGATTGTTCTTCTTCTGCATCATTATATGTTTGTGGTTTTTCATCTATTGATTCATTCAGTGCATTGGTGAAATAAATTATGTTGTGTTATGTCCTTCAGTTAGTTAATGACATAATGTATTATACACTTATGCTGTTATATTATTTAATGTGTTAATGGTATATACAAATAATAGAATAATGGTTAATGTAGTTAATGGTTATGTTGGAAAAGTAGTTATGTAACAATTGGCAAGGGGTTAATGAGTTAATGTGTTGAAGTGTTAAATTGTTATAGTAGTTAACGAGTCAATGTGTCTTTTTAAACATGACATTTAACAATGAGCAGCAACAAATTCTCCTAAACTTGATGTTATAACTGATGATATCCTCAATTTGGATGTAAACACAAATGATAGAGAGCAGGATGAAAGTTCAATTATTGGATGATTTTATTTGTGTGCTTGTTTTAAGAATTAGAGATATGAACTATCATGCATATTATTTATTCCCTTCTAAGTTCTAATTAGGTTTGAATAACTAGATGTTATAAGAATTGTGATGATTGGTGATTTGCTTAGTTGGCTGTTGTGGGTTTATTTACTCTAGGTGGGTTGTTTTCCTATTATTTGATTTATATACTATTATGTTGTTGAGGGTCTAAGTTTTTTTATACTTTGTTGGGTTTGTCTCATGTTATTTAGATTGTTGTTGTGGGTTTGTTTATTGCTGCTGGGTTATTTTCCTATTATTTGATTTATATGTTACAGAACTGTTGAGAGTCTCGATTTTTTGCTCCCTTGATGGGTTTGTTTATTGTTATTTAAGTGGCTATTATGGGTTTGTTTACTACTGTGTTTGTTCATATTATTTGATTTATCTTCTATGTTACTGCTGAGATTCTCAGTTTTTTCATTTACTCCTGGGTTACTGTCTTACCGGGTTAGTTTTCTATTATTCAGCTGGCTATTATGGGTTCATTTACTACTGCCTGCTGGAGTTGGTTTCCTATTATTTGATGAGTGAATACAGGTATACATCAAAATGAGTTTATGGCTTGAGTGAAGTTTTTAAATCAATTACTGCCTAGGTTGGTTTACGATCATTCAGATGGCTATTGCATTGCCTTGCACGACTGCAGGCTCACCATACTACAACATGCTGGGTTATTTCTGAAAGGATTGAAAGCTGAGTTGTAATGATGAATACACTTCTAAACTAATTGTGAAACCAATTGGGGAAAAAAGATTTTGCTACTATGTGGTATTTGTGTTATCTTTTAATCAAACGGGTACTAAGTATAACAGTATAATACAAAAAATGCTGCCTTGGATGGCAATACCGCGATAGTAAAAAAATTTCATTGTTGACTCACATTTCATTACTTAATGAATTATTTGGAGGGTTAATCTGACCTATTAACTCAAGCTTTCATGCTTTCTCATGCATTTATAATTATATCAATTTAATTTTTCTTTTTACAGCTAACTTAAATCTCCATGAGGGATAAGACTTTCGGTATTCAAAGTTTTGAGTTCTTCAAACAATCAAATTTATATTTGTAAATTGTAATTTACAAATCTGTGATTTATAATTTGTGAAATTGTATGTTCGTAATTTGGTATATGTGGTTTGTAATTTATTATTTGATTTAATATTTATTAATTATGATATACAATTTGACAATTTGTATAATTTTTAAGTTTGTAACTTGTAAAAAATTTTAAATTTCTTTGTTTTGAAAGGTTTCTATTATTAAGTTTCAATGTTTGATTACTTAATTCAATATTTTAATTAGTTAATTTTGAAGTAAAAAAAATTAAGTGAACGGGTTGGCGGGTCGACCCGATCAACCCGAACCCAGATTGGGTCGGGTTCGCATCTAGGTTTTTGACTTATTTTCATAAACATGACGAGTTCGGGTCGACCCGGATTTTGATGTGTTGGTTTCAGGTTTGACCTGAACCCAACCCGAAAACCCGTTTTGCCACTCCTAGCGGGATTGTATAGGTTAATGAGGATGGCTGAGAATGTCCCTCCACTTGAGATGGAGGTGGCGAAATTTAAAAGTCAACAAGAGAAACAACACAGCCATGGATGTGCTTGAGAAAAGTGTGTATGATCCTCCTTAATATAAAGATGTCATGACCTTGCAGCGACAAATGAATTCAATACAAGAAGCTTCTGTTATAACCAAGGTTGTGAAAATCGGATTGGACGTTGAACTGGAAGAATGAGAGATTCAAGGTTCAATGGTTCAAGCGAGCTTATCGAATGACGTAATAACTATTAAAATTATTTAAATAAAAATAATGGTATAATAATAATGCAATAATTAATTTTGTGACTAAAAATAAAACTAGTAATACATAGATAATATTTTGTATAATTTTATTTATTTAATTATTTAAATAATAGACAAATTCACCATTTGAAGAGCATATTCATTTCGATTTTTGTCACCGAATGGCGTCTAGAGGTGATTCAGAATGCGTCACGTTATTTTTTTTGTTGTGTGCCACTAATGTGTACCGCTCGGTACTAGATGATGTGACATTTTATGATTCTTCTTAGGATCGTTTGGTGACCGCAGAGAATATTTCTCGGACCATACTGGCCTTTGTGACCATTTCATGGTTGAATATGTCAGATTGACCGGTCTGGTTTGGTTTTAAAATATTGATTTTAATTGAACTATAATAAACCAAACCCTAGAAGAAGATGATTCCTTGCCTCGAGTTGTAAAGATGAAACAGACAAAGCTACTTGAAATGAATGAAGCATCCAAAGGAGTTTACTTTGTCCTGTGTTGCGTGTATTGCAGTAACCAAAATGGAAGAAACTGAAATTGTCGAATGGAAGAATGATGAAGGGGGAGATCGAGAGAAAGGGAACAAGGGAAAAAAAGGTAAAGTTTTATCGTTTTATAATATTTAATTTATATTTTGATTAAAAATATTTAATTAATATGTTGAATACCTAATTGTTAAGGTTGAAGAAGTAGTTTGTTTTAATAAAATATCTTAATAAATAATATTATATAGATTATGATTTCTCTTTCATTTATGAAATTATATTTATATGCATAAAGAGAATGAGAAATTTTGTTATTTAATTTAAAAATATTAAAGTTGAAATTTAATTACTAATAAATAAATTATGTTTTTATCAATATTTAAAATAAAAAAGCAGGAAGAATAACTTTATCATTCATTTAATAAATTAAATACAAGAGCTATTTAATTTTTTTTTTAATAACTAATTAGAGAGAGAGAAAGAGAAAGCAAAATTTATAATTTTAATTACTGATAACTCATCCTCTTTCTGAAAGATTATACATAGAGGAGAAGATTGAACTAGCTCGACATTAGAAGAAGAATGAGCTCGACATTAAATATCATAATATTGTTGGATAGTATTTTGACATAATAATATTGTTTCGCAGTTTATCCATGGAAGTTAAAATTTTAAAAAATATAATAATTATCTTTTAATTTTTAAGCAAGTGGAAAGTTAGAACGTTGAGAAATATTTTTAAAATATGGAGTCCTTTGAAATATTCGAAAATTTTGAGAATATGACATACATTTAAGTGAGTCTGATAGAAATAACTATCAATCAACATCATCAAATGATAAAGTAATACTGGTGTAATAGGTTTAAGCACATTTGATTTATTTTGTATGAGAATGGAGATATAAATGAGATTATAGCAAACTTAGTTGAGGTTGTATTGTCTAAAAAATATAAATACCTAAGGATTATTATGTGATAATAGAATTCAAAGCAAATTGAAAGGTGAAATTTATAAAATTATAATCAAACAAATCATATTTGTAACAAATTTGGAAGAATGGTTAGGGAATGATTTTAGAAGAAAGTTTGGAGGGACAATTATTGAAGAAAAAAAGTTGAAATTTGAAAGCATTTAGGTTTTTTAAGCATGCACAACAAATGATTGAAAATGCTCATATTAGATGAGTAGGTAAACTTAAGAGTCAAGGAATGAGAAAGATAAATATTAGACCTAAAATAACATAGATATATTTTGTTCAAAATGATTTATTGAGAGAAAGTTTACACCTCAAGCAACACTCATTAGGCATTAATGAAGAATGTGGATTCATAAAGCTGGCTCTAAATAGTTGTTATAAGTCTAATGCTCATGAGATTTTACATTTTAATATATTGCAAGAATCAAAGAACATTTTTAGAAAATTATAATAAATTGTGATAAATATTGATTCTTAAATGTTACGAATATAAAAAGTAGTGCTTATATTTTATGGAAATTTATATATTATTTTTATTTATTGAAAAGATTTGATCACGTCACTTTGTCTTCATATCTTAATAGCATATTTATCAAAAAAAAAAAAATATTTTTGTTTGAACTAGCTGATAGGACCCACCCAATCGCTACGTAGTCAATCCCTAACATTATGCAAATCTTTTTTTTTTAGCAAGGAGATATAAGCATATAATAATCACCGCCTTCTTTCTTCTTGTTTCTTGTACATTTAGTTCTTATTTACGATCCTCATATGTCTTTGCTCTCCTTTACCATTGGTGTTTTTTTAATTTGCAGCTAAGCAATCGTAGCCTTTTAGTTTTAGTGGTTGCAAGCCATTGGGGATATCACCTTTTTTGTTTCCTTCTTTTCCATCTTAGCACCATCTCCTCCCTATTAAAGCTACATCTCTGTTCTTTTTCTTCTCACTTTCCACATCCCAGTGACCGTTGGGTGCTATTAATCTCCATTAGAACTTTAAACAATTGAAATTTTGATAGGGCTATACACTCCCCCGCCTGAGTATTTTGAATTTTCAAATAATAGGTAGAGTGTGAATACAATAAATGGTTATGCCATATGGAAGATGTTGCAATTGGAAGTCATAGTTGAGCATCACAACTTAGCCTTTCATATCATGGCTACCACCGATTTTTCTTATTTTCTTTGAAATAGTTTTTTTTTTCTTCTTCTTATTTTTGTTGAAACAATATTTCCAAGAAACTATCCAAATGCTTGGAGGTGCTTTCTCATATGTCATATTGGTGTTTAGATGGAGGAGGTGAGCTGGTGGAGGGAAAGACAAGTTTTAGATCTTGACCTTCTCCAGCCGTTCGGCAAACAGGCGAATGGAGAGCCTCAGACGTGCCAACCGAACTCCATTTTTGCCAGCATTCAGTCGCTTATGAACAGTGGTATCACACTGTTCACTTTCGCCATTTCTTTCGCTCTATCGAACTCCATCTGAGAAAGGCGCGAAAGAAACAACGATGATTTTGAGGCAAAATGGCGTTCCACTGGAGATGAATCACAATATTTTTTGATTTTACTGCATTTTACAATGAAAAATGTGAGTTTCGATTGGAGATGCCCTTAAGCCGATTTAAAACTCCATTTTAAGTTTTAACTAGATGGTATTATTTGCATATTTTCAGTAAAATTAGATCGTAACCTAAGTTAGATTCCTTAAGGAAATCTATTTGCACTTTTCCCACAGAAAGTACATATCGATTAAAATACCTGCAAAGTTAAAAAAAAAAGTGAATTTAAAAGTGTATATGTGTTTGAAAGCATATATGTTATTTAAAATACATGCAAAGATATGCGTAAAGAATCATTAAATAAATTTATAATATATAAATGAAAGCATAAAAAATGAAAAAAATGTATATGCATCCAAATTACAAAAGTTCACATCTGTATGGTACTAGCTAGGGAAACAATGAACCCGTGCATGTAAAATATTAAATGGAAATGTTTGTATATTTATTGTAACATTTAGACAGTGCTCATGTACTAAATTAAAAAGAGAAAATTAATAATTAAAAGATGAAAATGCATAAATGTTATTGAAAAAAAATATGTTATGGAAGAATATACATAAAAGATTTATATATAAAAGAAAGCCAATTGAAAATGATTATTTTATGTAAAATTTTTATGCTATAAGTGTGATTATCCACTGAGTTTATCATATAAACTCAACCTGTAAAATTACATTTTTTCAGGTGGTCTCTTGAAAAGTGAAAAAATGACTGAAAAAGAGGAATACATTTACAGAAGACGACGCTCAAACGAAAACATGTAATATATGGTTTATGTAAATGTTCAAATGTAAAAATTTATGTTAGTTGCTCTTCAGTTTTATTTGGAATGTCAATAATAAACTATGTTTGAAATTAAAAGAAGTTTATAATTGCCTGACTGTTCGTTCATGCCTCGTTAGTTTGAATATCTGAGCCGAGTCATGACATATGGGTCTTCTCCGATTATCATGGCTATTAGAGATATTATTTAACAATTTCAGCCATCCAATTTATTTTAGATTGCCGTGATTAATTTTTTTTTCAAAGTTATGATAGTTAAGAAATTCAGGATACCAAAATGAATTAGTTGCTAAAATTTTTAAATTTTACCATCTAATCATTATGACCGTTGGCGAATATTTAAATCCGTGGCCCCATTCAGCATTTGAATTTGAAAACAAATCATGAACCAAAGGGGCTATTTGTCAACGGGTTATAATAATGATTTAACAAACTATTAAACTAAATATTGTTAAACAATTGTTTCAGCTTAAATCTTTCCCTTTCTTTAAATCCCGCTTTAGAATAAAATAGTGGCTTTAATTTTCAAATAATATATTTATATAATATTTAATTGGATCAATAAAATATTTTCTTTATTATTTCATTATATTTATGTAAGATAACTAATATATTAATAGTATTTTATATTTAATATGTCAAATTAAGTCCTTAACTTAATTAATTAAATCACAATTAAAAACTATTCAGTCTATAGTTTGTGTGCTTAACATTAGGTTAAGTTAGTATGTTTTGATACTTAGTTGCATTGAATCTTATTTGATTAAGACTATGTACAGGATAATTTTTTAACATAATTTTTTTGTTCATTTCAAAAAATTTTGTACTAAAAAGCTAATGTAGATAGCATGTTTCTAACAAGATTTAGGTTTTCGTTTGGAATGACTTTCTTACTGCTTTTTAAAGTAATTTTTGTTAAAAAATTTAAATTTTTATACTAAAAAACTGCTTTAAGTAGCATTAAAAAAGCCATCCCAAACAAAGCCTTAATATACAGTCTAATAAGAAACTATCCCAAATGAATTTTTGTCTATAAAATAAAATGATATGAAACTTTTTTAAAGTAGGAGAGATTATTACGTACGGAGTTCGGATCGAGAGAACTGTTCGGTTGTGTGACTGTGAACAATATGCGCTTTTACTGTTCACAATTGCAGAACCGAATGATTCTCTGATTATAGACTCTGTACATAATAATCTCTCTTTAGGTAGATGCTAAATTTTATAATTATTAAATTTTAAAATATTTTAATAATGGCACAGTTATAGCTGTCATGTCAAATAAAATTTAAAATTTAAGAAACCGAAAGTTATAGAATTATTTGATTCCAAACGGCCCCTAAAAAAGGAACAATTATTACGTCCTCCGACCGGACGTAAAGGAACGTCCGGTCGGAGGCCAAATCGCGCCAAAAAACGAGAAATACCGAGCAATACCAAACAATAACGAGGAATACCATCACGTGAAGACCCATCACGTGAAGACCCAATACCGAGTTATACCGAGCTATACCGAACAATACCGAGCTATACAAAAGTTGTACCGAGTTTTTCCTAGAAAAAATTCGGCACAACTCGGTATTGCTCGGTATAAGCCGGTATTAGTCTTCACAGAGCGGTATTCCTCGTTATTATCAAATAATACCTAGCAATACCAGAGCAAATACTGAATTTTTTGGCGGAATTTTGTCTCCAACAGGACGTTGCTCTACATCTTACACCGGACCTAATAAAAGTTCCTAAAAAAGCCATTAAACAATATTCCTCCTCGTTTAAAATCCTTTTGCTTTCTCCTTCGTCAGCCGATTGCCACTTCAGTTCTCGCTGCTCAATGCCCGCCAGCGAAACTCGCTCGAGAGAGGCTGCGACGCGACAATGGGTTTCTCCTGGTTTTCTTCTTCGTATCAGAGGCCATTTGGGTTCCATTCATTCTTTTTCCTACTTCTGGTGGTTGATCTGGCGTTTTCCGAGGACCCCTACGTGTTCTTGGACTGGGATGTATCCTATATCACGGCTTCTCCACTGGGAGTGAAACAGCAGGTAATTTTCTCCGTATTTGATGGATATTTTAATGGCTATTTGTTCCTTTTTGGTTCCACAGAAGGAAGCGCTGGTTTCGTTTCTTCGTATTCAGGGTTGATTCTGCGGCTTTGGATGAATGAGAATAGGTTGATGTGAGGTTTTTGACAATTTCCCTTCTCTGATAGAGAGGGCTTGCCATGATCGAAATTTTTTCCGCGGTTTGAAAATGGTTGGCGTTCTTAATTATGTGGATTATTTGTGAAATTTTCATGAACGATTATATTGGAAAATTGTTTTGTTCGTATTGCTGAACAAACGTGTAGAAATGGTATTTATAAGCTTGTGAAGTTGTTTGGTGTTAAAATGAAGTAAGGAAAAAAAAAAAAAAAAAGATGAATGCTTCGGCTTAACTTCAGGTTTAACTCATATGATGAACTTGTTGTAAGTTATGAAATAACTAAACAAATCTCTATAACACCTCATTAGTGATGCGTGTGTTACCCTGTTGCAAATACAAAGTCTATGACATAATCGATACTCCCCCTTTTTTGCTTCGATGTTATTCTGAGCCCTACTGGGGCGTTTGTTTCTTAAAACAATTGGCCGACGATGCCTAGCGAACTTTTATCTATTGTAGTTTATCATTGCGGAGAATGATTTTTGTTAATTTTTTGCTTCCTCCATTATTTTTAAGCAATTTGATTAGGGATTCCAGATAATTTTACAGAAGCCCTTGCAGTTGTTGATGTAGTGGATCGTCGGAAGACTCGACCTGCAAGAAGGATTTGGTTTTTCCCAATCCAGGGAAGAAGAAGAAGAGCTCAAAGGCTTCAAAGACTAATATTTCATTCAATACCCTCTTCCTCTACAATACCTCATACTTATAAGGCCAAAAGAGTATTCTAGAAGGTAATAATAACAAACTAGATAAAGTACGCCTAAGGAACCAATTAGTTAAGATGCTCTGCATCATTCTCCCCTTGCGTAAAAAGAGCTCGACTCCATTCGAGGCTCGATAATTAGAAGGGAGGTAGGGTGGCAACAAATTCCTGGATCGAAGACTTTGAATGCAGACTTTAAAATTACCACATAAAGAGGCTTCCCCCAATCCAAGTGATGAACCTTGTGCTCATTTTCATCAAATGAAGAAAGATCTCCAATTCTCTTTGCACCATTACTGTCATCAACTTCGTTGGATTTGCTCCTCATTATCTCAGTAGAAGAATTGATACAGAAGTCATCATAAGCATTCAAAATAACTTTATGAGTGGGAACAATCTTTCTTTCAGCACCAACAATAAACATTACATCAGAAAAGCCCCAGCTCTCCAGAAAATTCGGTAGTTCCCATTTACCAAGGCCATCATTATTAATGTCAAGGATTGCAAACTCCTTACCTCTCTCCACTTGATACTCTTTGCAGCCAACTTGGCTCCAAAGACTAGTGTAATGTTGAGTCAAGGGCAATATAGTGATATTTTTATATCCTACATGCTTGTCCCAACTGCTTAATCCAATAAACTGAACACTAAGGTTTGGCTTTAAATCAAGCCACTGCATAACAAACTCTTTGTCCTGGCCCTTGAGATCAGTAATATGTAAGAGAGAAGAAATACCGCCAGGCCTCATGTCGAGCTCCTTGATTCCTTGCTCCTCAATAGTGGTAGTGGGGCCATAATATGTAAGTTTCCTATTTTCCTTGCTCCCGTAAGCAGAGCCTGACAGCTCAAATTTGAAATCCCAGCCCTTATTGACATTTCGTCGAACAGTTTGTAAGCATTGCGTTGGATCAGCTTTGTAAGTCGAATTTAAACCAGGTATTTCCACACCTGCAGTAACAATGTAGTTATCATTTAACTCAATATCCCCATTTCGCCGATCACGTCTCTTAGCAAACTGAACCGCTGTTGCCATAGGAGCGTTCTCCCAATCATTATCCACGACTTCCTCAACCAGAGGCTGGATGGATGCCGAAGCTTTGTCTTCCTTGTGTGATATTTTCGCCATTGCTGTGGCTTCTCCAAGATCAAGTGGCTGTGTTGAGCTTCTTTCAAGCCCCTGAAAAATAACTTTACCTGATGCATTGAGCCTCGGGCTGTCCATCAAAGGTTTCAGCGGTGAAGGGAGATCATCGGATTCCGACGAGTGAAGCATAAGGCTTCGGCCGGCTTTGAATGCGGAATGGCCTTCCAAATCCGATTCAGAAGCCCATCGAGTCGAACTCAGACCGAACGGAGGAATGTTATCGACGGCTGGGTGTGCGGGAGTCTGGCCGGCGGGGGCCTGGTCGGCTGTTGTCGGCGAGTTGAGTTGAGTGGGCTGGACGGGCAAGCTGTGGTCAGATGGAATCGGAGTATCAGCTGTGAGTGTCGGATCTTGCATCTCCGAGTCCAAAGGAATGGAATACGGGCGCTCTGTGCGTATTCCGATGAGCTGAGCAGAGGTGGAATCGGCAGTTGCTTCATTATTTATGGGAAGAATAGATGAATCGGAGGCAACATCATGGGCAACAGAACTGGGTTGTATGCTAGGGCGGAATCGCGCTTGTCGCCCGGCGCTGAATCGCACTCGTCTCTAGGCGCGGGTTCATTGTTTGCGTGCTGCAGCGGAAGTGGAACACTCGGATTTGATTTAATCTGTGGAGGCGGAGGATTTCTCCATCGCAATGGAAGCTCGAGCGGTGGGTATTCCGGCGGTGGATCACGCCATCGGAGCGGGAGTTCGAGCGGAGCATAGTCATCAACGACCGTGGGAGTATGGCGGGACTGATGGCGTCTGCGTTAAGCGGACTAGGAGATCGAAGAAGAAGAAGAATACCTCGGTATGGTTGCCGACGACATTCTCATCTTCCTTATTGCCCGAAGGTTTTCGCGAATCCGATCAAGGTTTCTGTCTACCTGATCGAGCGATTCCTTTGATTGAGCTTGATAGAAGGCGATCTGTCTTCAAGCATCGTCAACAGCCCACCTTCCTTGGCGTCGATCGTTATCGACCGCCAATCTTGTTTTGCGGCTTCGATCGTCGTCGACAGCCGATCTTCTTCCGCAGTCCATCGATCTTCACAAGCTCCAGGCTCTGATACCAACTGATGTAGTAGATCGTCGGAAGACTCGACCTGCAAGAAGGATTTGGTTTTTCCCAATCCAGGGAAGAAGAAGAAGAAGAGCTCAAAGGCTTCAAAGACTAATATTTCATTCAATACCCTCTTCCTCTATAATACCTCATACTTATAAGGCCAAAAGAGTATTCTAGAAGGTAATAATAACAAACTAGATAAAGTACGCCTAAGGAACCAATTAGTTAAGATGCTCTGCATCAGTTGTTGATGTTAGCGGGATAAGGCATCGACGAGGGATAGCGGCAAGATCTGGTGAGCTAATGGCGGAGCTCATAGGGAGAAGGTTTCGATGAGCGACAACAACGAATGAGCTTTGGCAAGATACAATGAGTCCATTAACAGTGTTAATTCATGGTGTAATTGCATTGAATTTGCAGTCATACATACCACACGAGAGTCCTAGCAGAAGTTTGTACTGATGTTTTCCTAAAAACAGTGCTTAAATGATGTGATTTTAAACTGAGAGTGGTTTTACATCTTTTTTACTAGTGCCTTACTGAATTAATGTCTAAGGCAATCTATTACCCTACGAGGCTTCTACAATTCAAGTTGTTGGCTAATATTGTTGATGGTTCCTATTGATTACATTGAGCTGTTAACGCAGGTCATTGGAGTTAATGGTCAGTTTCCAGGACCAATATTGAACATCACAACTAACTGGAATGTTGTAGTAAATGTTCACAATAACTTAAATGAGCCATTTCTTGTCACCTGGTATGTCATTCATTAGGAAGTTGGGACTGTTAACTGCTTTTTATGATAATGGTGAACTAATATTTGTAACAATAATGATATAGGGATGGTTTACAACAACGAAAGAACTCCTGGGAGGATGGTGTTTTAGGGACCAATTGCCCAATTCCTTCTGGTTGGAATTGGACATACGAGTTCCAGGTCAAAGATCAGATAGGAAGTTTCTTTTATTTCCCTTCCATCAATTTTCAAAGGGCATCAGGTGGTTATGGTGGCATTACCATAAACAATAGAGACGTGATTCCTGTGCCCTTTGGGGCACCTGATGGAGATATAACTATCTTTATTGGTGACTGGTATACAAAAGACTATAAGGTTAGATTCATACATGTTAGAATTGAACCGGAGACATTCAATTTGTTTGCTTTAGGCTGTACTGACTTAACAGGAAAGCAGGAACTTCGAAAAATTCTTGATGAAGGAAATGAACTTGGTGTGCCTGATGGAGTCCTTTTCAATGGATTAGGACCCTTTCGCTACAATGAATCAGTTGTTCCTGATGGTATCGTGTATGCAACAATAAACGTTGAACCAGGTAAACATCTTTGCTCCCTTTGTCCTCCATCTAAAACCTTGATTAAAATAACTTTATTGAGCAGGAATACTGCCTTGTTATTGCTAGATGATGCATCATCTGTCACTCCTTCCAATGTGATCTGACGATAGTTATCACATCTCGAGCAATATATCACAATGTACTGACCTTTAATTTTGGATTCAATTGACTGAATGCTTGTATCCTGACGTTCAGGGCTCTAGTTCTTGTACTATTGTTTGGCTGCATAAGCAGTTACTTTCAAGAATAGTTGTTTTAGTTATTTAATGCTATTTTCAGCTGTGACTTTAATTTAGGAATCCTTTCAAATGGTCTCGTCAACTATTTTTATCCTTGCCTTGATTCATACAAGTAGGCATGTTTTTCTTTTTGTCTGACATTTGAAACCAGTAGTGATTGCTCGGCTTACTGGATGATTGAAGTGTTTTTATTATGCTAGGGAAAACATACAGGTTACGGGTACATAATGTAGGCATATCAACAAGCTTAAATTTCAGAATTCAAAATCATAATATGCTCCTTGTGGAGACAGAAGGGTCATACACCGTGCAGCAAAATTATACTAGCATGGACATCCATGTTGGTCAATCATATTCATTCTTGGTTACAATGGATCAAAACGCTAGCAGTGATTACTATATAGTGGCAAGTGCTCGGTTTGTAAATGAAACATTCAGGGATCAAGTCACTGGAGTGGCAATATTGCACTACTCAAATTCTCAAGGTCCTGCTTCTGGTCCTCTTCCGGATGGCCCCAACAAAGATGATGCATACTTCTCAATGAATCAAGCCAGATCAATCAGGTACTCAATCATGATTATTCCCATTTTTTATGATTTTTCTGAAGTTGTCCACACCCCTAGTGATCTATATGTGCTTGTGTGTCTAAGCAGGATGCGAACATGCAAGTGACTCTTTTTGTTTATTTCTTTAAACATGCACGCACATCTGAATGTGTTTTTCAAATTGCTTTGGGGGCAAACCTTTAACTTTTTCTAAAACTGGTTGAGGCTACCTGATGATTTCTGTTATTTTGACTAATTTCAGATGGAATGTCTCTGCTGGTGCTGCCAGGCCAAATCCACAAGGATCATTTCGCTATGGTCAAATAACTGTAACTGATGTGTATGTATTGCTCAATGTACCTGCAGAACCTATAAATGGGCAATTACGAACTACTCTTAATGGTATTTCATACCTTGACCCTGCAACACCACTTAAGCTTGCGCAGCAATTCAGTGTGCCTGGAGTCTATAAGCTGGACTTTCCGTATCGAAATATGAACCGACCTGCAAAACTTGACACATCTATTATTAATGGTACTTACAAAGGTTTTATGGAAATCATATTCCAGAACAATGCTTCAACGGTTCAAAGCTACCACCTGGATGGCTATGCATTCTTTGTTGTGGGGTATATTCTCTAAAGAACATAATACATGTTTGTTAGTAATGTAGTTAATTTGGGCTTAACCATTCTTATCGTTTGTTTGTTTTTTAAGAATGGATTTTGGAATCTGGACAGAAAATAGCAGAGGCACCTATAATAAGTGGGATGGAGTTGCTCGTTGCACAACACAGGTATTCAAGTTTCTTGGCTTTTAACTTGCTAGACTGAATTGATTCCAGTAACAGGGAAATTATAGCTTTTTGGTCTGTCAACATCAGAAGGATAATAAAAATAAATGGGTACGAGGGGGAGTAAATCCTAAAGTAGTCTTGAGCTTGGATTTCATGCCTATCTGTCATCTATCCCTTCACCTTCATAGTGTGATTCATGGTAAATACCACTACTGACTTTAGGGAGACTTCTGCCACATCCAGATGTAACTTCTCCTCTTCGTCCATCTCTAACTTGCTTCCACCTCCCTCGTTAGCTTCCTTGTCATCACATATGGTGAGAACCTGAAGAGTTCAGTCCTTACACATATGCCCCGGAATGTATTTCTCATCACATCTAAAATACAACCCTTTCGCCCTTTTCTCTTGTATCTCCTTTTCTGTCAGCCTTTTGAAACTTCCCTCATTTCCCCCTCCTCGAGCTCTCTTCTTGGGTACTTCCTTCAGACTCCCTAGTGCTGGCCCCTTGGGGGCTAAGAAGGTGGTGGTCATCCTGTATGATCCCCCCGAGTTGCTCCCCCTAGCCCCTCTCTCCAGCTGCTTCTGATCCTCCACCAGCTCGGCTAACTTCAAGGCCTCCCCCAGGTCTCTTGGCCTCATCACTCTGATCGTTGTCTGTCTCTCTAGTTTAAGCTCTTTCATAAAGTTTCCCCTTTAGCACTGTCTCAGAGAGCCGATCAAATCTGTTGACCAAGTACTCGAACCTGTCACGATAATCTGTTACGGTTCCCTTCTGTGTTAAGGTAAAGAATTGCTCATAGAGGTCTCCTCCCCTATTGGTTCGGAAACGTTTAAGTAAGCAATCTTTGAACTCCCTCCAACTCCTGATGGGTGGCCTCATGTCACGCCATTGGTACCACGCCAGTGTCTTCCCCTCCAATCATAGTTCTGCCGCTATCAGCTTCTCTTCCTCCATCAATCCGTTGACAGAGAAATATCGTTCCACTTTGTAGATCCAATCATGGCCATCCTCGCCCTCAAAGGTGGGCATCTTTAGCTTCCTCATTTTTGGGTCATTCCCGTTGCCCCTGAATCCTCCATGTCCTCCCTTTCCACGAAGAGGAGGTGCTCCCCAGTTGTCGCGATCTTTCCTCCGGCGATCATACTGATAGGAAACACTTGTAGATCTCAGGTATTTTGCTCAATCTTTAAAAAACAACGAGAATTCTCCACAAAAATCCACACAAAATCACAAAATGTAGATAATTTGTATTTTTTTTTATGAAAGGAAAACAGAAAATAGCAAGATACAATTGACCCTCTATTTGAGAGGAGGATCGATCTCTCTCAATTCTCTAGATGCCGCTAGAGCCCAAAGAAAATCTAAATCTAAGAGATCTCAAATTTCAGCCAAATTTAAGATACCCTAACCCTAGGAAAACAAAGCATTTAATGCATACAAATCAAAAGGAAATCATTAAACAATCTCTACATTCAAATTCCCTCCTGAAATTTCTAAAAAATCCTTCCTAAATCAACTCCCGTGGATTTGAGGCTCGTGCGACATCCGCAGCAGGCGGAAAAAATTTGTTGTTTCGCCTGTAAGCCGATCCCTCATGGACCGGCTTGACCGGTCCTGTGGACCGGTCTATCAATAATCCCCTCCCAAAGATCCACCTTGTCCGCAATGTGGAAAGACGACACCCTCCATTCCTTCTTCATCACAAACAATAAGAACTTGAAGAGTTCGGTCCTTACATCTGTCGCGGCGTATACCTCTTGTCATATCTGAAATAAAGCCCCTTCGCCCTCTTCTCCTATAATTCAGTCTCTGTGAGCTTCTTGAAGTTGTCCCCAGGTCTTTCTCTTGTAGTCTTTTCCTTTGAAGTCCTCCGAAGAGTATCCGGTGTTGGCTCCTTGGATTTCAATAAGGTAGTGGTCATCCTGTATGAGCCTCCTAAGTTTCCACCTCCCGTCTCTCCCTCTAGGTACCTCTGATCTTCGACCAAATTGAGCTAGCTCCATAGCCTTTCCCAAGTCACGAGGCCTCATTACCAAGGCTTTGAAAACCGGACCGGTCAATGAACCAGAAGAAGAAGAGGTTAGCGGTTTGATGGTTCGACTGGGAACGAACCAGATGACGTAATAAATATTTATTAGATTTAAATATTATAATAATGACACAATTATTTATAAATATATAATAAAAATTAAACGTAATTATAATATAAAGCATAAACAGTAAATATTATATAAAGTAAATAAGAAAAGCATAATTTGAAGGCTGATCACCAACTTAGATTAATTATCAATGCACCATTAGGTCATCTCTAATGAGATATTTTTAGTACTAACAAATTCTATTATTGAACTATCCATGATTAGGTTTTTGTTTTATCTTCTAAACTCCTTAATTTTGATGTGCAGGACATAGGAATAAGTGTTTTAAACAACGTAATTAAAGCTTGCACTGAAGCAATAGAGAACGAGAAGGTTAAACTCATGGATGGTTGGATTTCGGCCGTTGGATTTGGCTAATCGGCACCGTAGCCAAATTGGTCGGTTATCAAAAACCGGTGCCGGTTCGGCAGTTCGGTTTAATCCCGGTTTGATGCAAAACTGGTTTTCATTTGAACCTTAACTGGCCGACCGGCCGGTTCGTGGTTCAACCGGTTAAACCGGTCGGTCTGGTCCGATTTTAAAAGCATTGCTCATTACTCTAATTGCTGCTCGGATATTTGGTGTCAATCACTTCATAAAGTTTTCCTCTAGCACTGTCTCAGAAAGGCGGTCCAATCAGCTAGCAAGGTACTCGAATCTCTCCCGGTACTTCATCACTAAACCCTCCTATGTCAAGGCATAGAACTTCTCGCAGAAGTCTCCTCCCCTGCCAGTTCGAAAACGTTTTACCAAACAATCCTTGAGCTCTCTCCAACTCTGTATGGGTTGTAGCATGTCCCTCCACCGATACCAAGACAAAATCTTCCCTTCTAAACATAGGCCCGCCGCCATCAGTCTCTCCTCCTCTGTCAGCCCATTGACGGCAAAATATCTTTCTACCTTGTAGATTCACCCATGCGCATCCACCCCCTCAAAGATTGGCATCTTTAGATTCCTCACCCTCGGGTCACACCCATTTTTCCTAAATCCTCCACAACCTCCCATTCCTCGAAGAGGAGGTGCTCGCCAATTGTCACAATCTTTCCTCTGGCGATCATACCCAAACCATTCATCAAAATCCCCTCTTATTCTTTTAAAATCAGCACAACAGCGATCGAAATTCTCCCCTCCTTACAAATTCAACACCCCTTCTTGCATAGCCAATGCTCATCTCCACACTAGAAAGTGGTTCTAGAGGAGGCATTCCGTCTTCTCCCTCCAGGATTTCCACTTCTGGCTTTTTCCTTTCCCTAGACGTGTTAGGGTTCCCATCTCTTCCATGACCGCCGGTAGTTTCCTTTGCTTCCAATGTCACCGGTTTGGTTTTGACTTCAAGCAATTTCTTCAACATGTCTTCCATCACGATGAAATTTTCCTCCATCTTTTCATTGAGGGATGCAATTTGACTTTGAAAATCAACAATTTTTTCCTCAAAATCCGTTTTGAGTTGCCCAGGTTCTCCCTCCAAAACTTTCACTTCCCTTCTGGCTTTGGTTCTCCTTTGATCGATGTGCTATGATACCAATTTGATAGGAAACACTTGTAGATCTCAAGTATTCCCTATCAATCTTCGGAAAACAACGAGCACAAAAATTTGCACAAAATCACAAAAATAGTAAATAATTTGTATTTTTTTATGAAAGGGAAACATAAAATAGCAATATACAATTGATCCTCTATTCAAGAGGAGGATCGATCTCTCCCAAATCTCTAGACATCGCTAGAGCCCAAAGAAAACATAAATAAAAAAAATCTCAAACAAATTATTAAATGCATACAAATCAAAAGGAAATCCCTAAACAGTCCCTACATTCAAATTTCCTCCTAAATTTTCTCAAAAATCCTTCCTAAATCAGCTCTCATGGATTTGCGGCCCGCGCGGCATCCGCAGCAGGCGGAAAAGATTCGTTGTTTCGCCCGTTAGCCGGTCTCGCCTGGATCTACTGGACCGACTGGACTGGTCTGGTCTAACACATACCCAACCCCTTCATCAAATTCCCCTCTTCGTCTTTCAAATTCAACGCCTCTACGGTAGAATTCCTCCCTTCTCCCTACAAAATTAGCAGCCCTTCTTTCAAAACCAGTGCTCATCTCCTCCCTAGAAAGTGGTTCTAGAGGAAGCATTCCATCTTCACCCTCCAAGATTTCCAATTTCGTATTTTCCCTCTTGCTAAATATGTTAGGGTTTCCACCTCTTCCATTGTCGCCTATGTTTTCTCTTGCTTCCGATGTCACCGGATTAGTCTTCACTTCTAGTAATTTCTTTAGCATCTCTTCCATCACAGCGAACTTCCCTTCCAACCTTTCATTATTAGATGAAATTTGATTTTGAAAATAAAAATTTTTTCCTCCAAATCTGATTTTAATTGCCCAACTTCTCCTTCCAAAACTTCAACCTTCTTCCTTGTCATAATTCTTCCCATGATTAATGAGAAGATCTTCTTCCGGATGAAATTACACCGTTGAAATCGCAGAATATCAGTCGCCGATGGTCCCAAGACAACGCTCTAATACCAATTTGATATGAAATACTTGAGTTCGCAAGTAACCCTAAAATACTTGAGTTTGCAAGCAAACCTATCACTAATTGGTGAAAACAGCGAGAATAATGCAAAATCTGGGTGAAATTAGCTACAAAACGATGGATTCGAGAGGAGGATACAAGAAAAATAAGAGAATCAAAGACGACAGACAAGAAAAATAAGATACAAGTGATCTGGATACAAGAAAAATAAGAGAATCAAAGCCGACATACCAGAAAAATAAGATACAAGTGATCTTTAATTCGAGAGGAGGATCGTCTCTCCCAAATCTCTAGACAAGGTAGTCTAGAGCCCAAGACACCAAGGAACTTCAAGAGAAATCAAATCAAGCATAGTCTAACCCTAACACACCTCATGCTATTTAGTACATAAACTTTCCAAATCTATTTTCCCTCCCAAGTCCTAGCTACCCCCTCTTTTTCTAATTTGAACTTAATTGGAATAGTGAAACCCACTATTGTGGGTGGCAAGCATAGAGGAGGCGGGACTAGCCCGCCTCCTATAAACTAAAATCGGTCCTGGACGGGCTGGTTGGGCCGATTTTGGAGGAACCGGCCTATCAAAGGCCTCTCTCTCTCCTATCAACATTAAAGCGAAACACGGCCATTGAAGTAAATTTTGATCATTCATGATTGTGGTCTGATTTGGACGAAATGATTTTAGGAAAAGAGGTGGAAAGAGTGGCAATGAGTGAACTTGTAGGTGCGAGTTGAAAGGCTTTTGGAGAAACCTGTGAACCCACATCCATGCGCTCACCACCAAAGGCTATTCTGTACATCTAAGACAGATATCGGCTCTAATACCATGAAATTGATCATGAGTAGCAAGAAGGAACATACTGCAGGAAGAAAAGGATAATTGGGAAAAGCATCATTAAGACACTAATGCCATCCATTCTCGTTCTAGTAAGATTTCGTTTGGGACAACTTTTTTTATGCTTCTTAAAGCAGTTTTTTAGTAAAAAAGGAAAGTTTTTTTACTAAAAAATTATTTTGAGAAGCAATAAGAAAGCCGTCTCAAACGAAGCCAAAGTTACAATATAGTCATGCAGATATGCTAGGTATTAAACCATAGCTGGTCATTTAAGAAAGGTAGTAACTGAAGAAATACAGACAGAATAAAAGACGTTTAAACCATTTACATCTATCAAGACAATTGACATAACTACTATATTACAGTGACATTCAATCAAGGCACTTCATGTTTGGAGAGTAGTAGGATCCACAATTCCTACATTTCTGCCTAGTAATTTAATCCGAGGTTCTGATATCATTATGTCGTCACACACAACCTGGGCTTGAAGAACTTGGTTAGTTCGACGTGAAATGGGGGAAAAATGCCTCTCAACTCCAGAGTGAATCAAGCAATACTCCTGAATATAATTATTTGAGTGGAACTATTTGCTTATGACAAGCTCAATCAAGGAAGAAATCCATTTGAAAGGCAAATCATAAACAGGAGAGACATGCAAGCACCATACAGAAGACAAGGATGGATAGCTGGATATGATAGAGCTTAACATGCTATAGGAGTATTCAAATCAATAAAATGTAGTCATAAAAGATAGCTAAACCCAGCAGAGAGGATATGAAATGATAAACAGCTTAACATGTAGAAAAACATTTTATTATATCATAAGGCACTATGCTGAGCAATAGTTCTTCACCCAGGCATTACAAATTTGCAAAAAAAATTTAGGAACACTTGCAGAAAGGAAATAACCCTAGACTTTTTTGGACTATGACATTAGAAACTAGCAGCCCGAGTATATTTTTCATGTACACCTATAGGATTATTTAATCCTTTCCTCACAATGGACTAAAATACGTTGGTAGCTTTTGGCAACCTAAATCGTGGTTGTGTTGGAACCGTCTCCTACACCTATAAAATTCTTTAACTCTCTCCTTACAATGGACTAAAATATTTTGGTAGGATTTGGCACCCTAAATCGTGGTTGTGTTCGAAGGACTTTGCATGAGTGGCCATATGGCCCCTAATTAGCTATGGGACTGCCTATATGTAGCTTTGGTGTAGCCAGTCAAATTTGGTTTCCTTGGATGCATGGCTTAATCCGAACTGGATGGAGCTCTACTGGTAGACTTCAATAATTCGTCTTGTAGCCTTCATATCACTTAGTCTCACTTCTTGTGGCTCTATTTTTGGCTTTAATATGGCACAGCGGGATTTTCCTTGACCATTTTATTTATGGTGCAATATCGTTCTTGCAAAAGAACTAAGCTCATTTTGCAGATACAGCTCTATTGTCTTACCCAGTTCTGCATAACCTATCTGCAGGTATTCCCTGGTGCATGGACGGCCATACTTGTCTCCCTTGACAATGTGGGCATATGGAATCTGCGGGCTGAGAACCTGGACTCTTGGTATCTGGGACAGGAAGTATATGTGAGCGTGGTGAATCCGGAGATTACGAATAAAACCGAGCTTCCTTTGCCTGATAATGCTATTTTTTGTGGCTCCTTATCAACCTTACAAAAGTAAGTCAGGTCTCATACATGTGTGTGTGTGATAGAGGACAAATTATTCTGTATGGAGTCCGGACATCATCCAGAGATCAATAAAAATACGTCACGTCATCCCAAAAGTGTACCGCAAAAGTGTACCGAGCGCTGGTACCACTCAATACCGTGCTCGATACCAAGCGGTACTGGACGGTTCTCCCATCCGGTGTCCGCACAGAATAATCTCTCGTGATAGAGAGTGTATTTTAAGCTTTGAAGTGGCTTTGATAGAGAGTGTATTTTACCTTCTTTGCTAACTCGTGGATTGATTTGAATCTTTCCCTTGCAGACAACAGTCCAACAAATTCAAATATTCTGAAGCATCAGTCTTATCCTCATCAAGTGTAATTGTACTTGGCCTTCTTATCATGTGGCTATCTTTTGTTTCCCCTTGACATCCCCGGCCGTGGTAAGCGATTATGATTGCAAAGAATTTGAGTACTCATCCGTCGCCTAAATGCTTACCAAGAAGGATGTGTTACAAGCATTGTAAGTGCATTAAAAGCTAATTTTAGTTTACTTCTTATGCTGCATGTCAGGTAAATTTGTATTTTGTGCAATGGAGAGGCAAGGAATGAAGATTTATTTGATTAGTTGCATTGTATAATGTTGTATCAGAAGAACGAGCTATTGATGCTTCACTATATCCTTCCCATTACTGGCTTGTAGCTTTGGACTTCCAATGCCTTTTTGAACAATCATCATTAATATTTTGTAGATCTGTTATAAATATGATTTTGTGAATAATTAATATTATATTTATTTCAAAATAGATTTTAAATTTGTTTTGATAATTTTTAAAATTATATTATATTCAATGCTTAATATAAGCCTGATATTTACGTCAAGTTGCTTAGAAGAGATGTTGATTATTTCCAACTTTTTTTATTCTCTTGTGACAATCACATGTAGCGAGTGTTATCGTTTTTGGCTGATGTGTTTGATGGTTGTCCATTAGTAAGTTATATAATTAAAGATCTTTCACTTCTATGGATTGTTCTATCCAGCTCATAAAGGAGGGGCTTCAATTTTTATATTATATGATTCAGAATGGAAGCAATTGTTTACTTTTTTCTTAATATATTTTGCCTCTTTTTTTTGTGGTGACACTTAGTTTGTTTTATTTTATTGTTTGGAAGGTTCATTGAGTGTTGTCTTCTTTTGGAGAAATTATTCTGTGCGGAGTTTGGATGGGAAGAATCGTTCGGATATGTGAGTGTACGCACTGTATAAAATTTGTACATATTATATATCAATTTTTTGTACACATTGTTTGTACACAATATGTACACTCACAATCCGGACGATTTTTCCTATCCGAACTCCACACATAATAATTTCACCTTCTTTAGTATGATCATATTTGTTTAAACCAATAAAAGATCATATTGCAATGTACTGACAAGGAATCAAACCTACTCAATTAGGCAATTTCATGGAAGAATCAAACCTCCTCAATGCATGGAATTTTTTAAATTGGTTAAAGCGGCCAACAGCAGCTGTTTTTTTTTTTTTCTCCAAGAATTATGAGGGTATTCTGTGAGTTGATTTCGACATTTCAACGTCAAAATTTATGGGTAGCATCAGGCAGTATAACTCTTTATTTGCTTTCATATTGACCTTATCTTATCTTAACCTATGATGCACAGACACAAACACGGCGATACGGACACAACACGGACATGGGACACGTCAGTTATTGAAAATATAGGACACGCATGGGTTGGACATTGCATTATAGTTTTTATATTTAAAAAATTGTGTATAAAAATTAAATAACTATAATTTTACAAATAATATGAAGATAATAAGTCATTTAACTATAATTTGTGCTTCAAATGATTAATATTAGGATGTTGAGAGTCAGGCGTCGATGCCGTTTATCAGTCATCGAGAGAAGAGATGAAAATAACTTCACTGCCAAAAAGAAATGAAAATTAGAATATTTGATGATTGGGTATTAAATGCGGACGTTGATTTGCTGTTGTGGATAGAAAATAAAAATTTTAGTTTAAATCCCGTTAAATACAAGAAATTATATTTAAAAAAAATTCATAAAATATTTAAGATACACGTGTTCGACAAGCGTGTCCAATTTGTATTTAATATTTTTTAATCGGACACGTTATCAGCGTGTCTGACACATGTCGGATGAGTGTCGGGCGAGCGTCGTGTCGGACATTGTACGTCTCTTTGAAGAGAAATGTCGGTGCATCATAGATCTTAACATTAAATAAAAATCTCGCACAAATATACTTATAATAAAATAAGAGTAACCCTTAGGAAGTACAAATTTTCTACGAATTAGTAAGAGCAAAAAATTTGAGGATTTGGCCCAGTTGTGAATGATAAATTATAAATGCCGTCCTTTTCCAAAACTAGGGAAGATATTGATGTAAAATTGTTGATGTGAAATATAGTTACATGAAATTTGGGGGATTTTGTAAATCTACATGACTTAATAATGCTTTATTTTAATTCTTTCGTTATATATTGCATGTGTATCATTATGTATTTCATGAAATTCTAGAGCTATGTTATGAAATTAGAAGTGCATTGAGAATTCTATTCTTGGGCACCATTACAAATTATATACTACTCTGTTATGTTTTGACCTTTGAATTGGCTTTTGTGATGGAAGTACTATGCTATACTCTGGTTCTACTTTGTACCTGCCTAAGCGAGGAAAAATTATTAAGTTCGGACACCTGACGTAGCTCTACATCCGGACGTCAATAACATGTCGCCACGTGCTCTTACTCTTTACCGCGCGGCCCGATGACCCGGACCCGGTATTGCTATGTATTGGCTGATTTGTGTATTGCTCGGTATTGATCGGTATTGGTCGGCAATAATGATAAATACCACTCCGTTAAGTCCAATTCCTAGCAATATCGAGCAATACCTAGCAATACCCCGGTTTTTCTAGGTATTGCTAGGTATTGCTCGGTATTGCTAGGTATTGATCTTGAAAGAGCGGTATTTAATACCGAGCAATACCGAACAATACCTAGCAATTCCCAAACATAGCAATACCGGGTTCAGGTCTGGGTCGGGTCGTCAGGCCGCGCGGTAAAAAGTAAGAGCACGTGGCGACATGTTATTGGCGTCCGGATGTAGAGCTACGTCAGGTGTCCGGACCTAGGAAAAATTATTAGGTCCGATGGGAGTTGGTAAAGAGGAGTTATAAGCATACATTGAATCATATTCATTTTTGCATTTATACTAACAAATGAGTTTACTTATCCTATTGATATGCTCTATAAAGTATAAATCCCGTTCTGTTATAAGTTAGAGTAAAAATGTAAACATTTTGTATTATTGCTTATTTTTGTTTACAAGTTGTTAATTGAATTCTGTTTGGAGATATGTTGGCCTACTTAGTTATGTGCTCATGCTACTGTTTAAAATATTTCAGGAGGGAATGACCTTGTTGAGTTAGATTGATTTTGTTAGGGAACAAGAGTTTTGAGTATGTAAGGTACATACATTGTTGTTAGTTTAGAAATATTTAGGGGCTATCCGGTTTGCGGCATTTAGGGTGTAAAGTATTCCAAATGTATGAGTTTTGAAAATATTGATGTTTGGTTTGAAGTAAAATAAATGCAATGTGTAAAAGGAGTATATTTTAAATACACCAACTAGTGTATTTTGAGTGTATTTGGAATTCATCATATTTGAGTGATTTTCAAATACATCATGAACGCACCATTATGGCCACCGTTGGCCAGCCATCACTGACAACCACTGCCTTTTGTTGCTGGCCGCCACTAGCCACTCTCATCGACCGCCAATCGCAACTGGCCACGCTCGCCCGCTGTTCGCATTGTCTTTTGCAGTTAATCGCTGCCCTCTGTCGCTGGCCGTCAGCTACCGACCACCCCGGCCACAACCTTTTTATACTTTACATTGCATTCACTTTCTCTTCAAACTAAACAAAAATAAAAATAAAGTCATGCATTCCTTTTACACTCATCCAAAGAACTCCAAAGTATTCATTTTACACTGCAATTTGTTGTAATCATTATATTCTGGACTATTACTTTGGATCTTTGGATAAATGAAAACCTAAAGAAGAGTTTACAAATTCTTGATGTTTTATTTTTTTAGATGATTAGATGGCTCTAGTATCTAAAAAGTATAATTGGGGGTTCGAGAAGTTTGTAGGTAAGGTAGGTTAAATTTTTCCCTTAGGTCCTGAGCTATTACATAAGATTTCGCAAGCGATCTTATTGATGAATAACATTTAAACAATGTTATTATTCCTCATTCGAGTGAGTGATGCCTCTTTGAATTCTCCATCATGGAAGTTACTCAAGATGTCATGACAAGTGCACTTTACCACTGCCTCCTGCAAGATTTGTTGAGGCCGCAACGAGTTGACTGATGATGAGAGTGCAATCAATTTCATGAGTGACCTTGTCTTCAACTGCTATTTATCACATTAGACGTTGAGACCACAACAACTTAGCTTGAAGGCAATCTTTTGACATATGCCACAAGCAACTCATACTAGACTGCAACTTGCAGCCAAACTCACGAGAAATTTTAGAAAGGAGGTGACAAAGGATTGGAATTTGTGGAAGGAGGAGCGTACTCCGGAAGAATTTAGGAAGGAGCTCCAATGTTGCGGCAACGATTTCTGGCCCAAATGTTGCGGCAACGATTTCTGACGCCGCTACTCTCAAAGGCCAGCGCCTTGGTGCTCACAATCTTAGTGCCACAATGCTCCAATTCAAACAGAAATTGGAATATTTCTTTTAAAATACATTTTCATATTTTGCATGGATTGTTACAATATACATTTTAATAGGTGCTATAAAATTTATGAAAATTTTATTAGCAAATAATCATGAATTATTTATATTTTATTATAATCTCAATAAATTAATGGAAAATTTTAGTTCACTTTTTTTATGTTTTAGATAAATTTGTTTACTTTAAATATTATTCCTCTTTTTTAAATATTAAATTCTGAATATGATATTTTTATATGTAATTTGAAATATATTAATTCTGAAGATGATCTTATTACCAAATAATCATTAATTATTAAAATTCTAATTAATTAATATTTAAACATGTAATTTGAATATATTGTCTTTAATTTCTAGTTAATAATAGATCAATTAATGTAATTTAAAATCATTGGTCCGATGCTTCGGGCGAAACCCATTTCCAGGGTGTGACGGGCGGTGTGTATAGGGCCCGGGTACATATTCACCGCGGCATGCTGATCCGCGATTACTAGCGATTCCAACTTCATGTTCTCGAGTTGCAGAGAACAATCCGAATTGAGGCAATCTTTCCGGATTCGCTCTGCCTTACAGCCTTGCTTCCCATTGTCATTGCCATTGTAGCACGTGTGTGGCCTAGCCCATAAGGGCCATGCAGATTTGACGTCATCCCCACCTTCCTCCAGTATCTCACTGGCAGTCCCTCGTGAGTGCGGCACACACCTTTTTCTTTGTTTCGGAAGTTATTCCAACTCCTAAATTATCAGCATTATTTTAAATTTTTTTTACATTAGTTAATTTAAAATTAATATAATATATACATTAATCTAATAAATATAAATTTTGAATAATTATATTGGGTTTAACATAACTCTCCATTTTATAAAATAACAAGAAAATTAGTTATTAGCATAAAAATTTTATTCAGATATTAATTATTAATTAAGTTAGACTTTAATTTCAAACTAATATATTAATATGTTACTAAATTTAACAAAATTAATTATATAATAATTACTATAAATTTACAATAATAGACCCAACTAAACTGCTGTAGCTCCTCGACTCACGATCTCACGTAGCCCGAATCATCATCCTTTAGCGTAATTACATGAAGGTGCCAAAACTTTTGGCGGAATTTTTTAATTTGTACAGAATATGTCAAACGTTTTGACATCTTCTTACTTGTACAGAAGTCCCATGAGTGTCATATATGTACCGACCACAATTTGTCCTAAGATCATCTCCAACCGAAAATCTCATTTTTCACTTCAAAATGCCGTGAAACTAAAAAAAAATGTCGTGATTCATCCATTCGAACTCTAATTTTGGGAAGATAACGTACGTTCTTTCTTCTTTTCACGCGTTTCTTCGGCAAGTTAGGTAGAGACAGAAAAATAGCGGAGATGAACAGTGCAACGCCAATATTGACATCTCACTGTTCACCCGCAAGCAAATAACGGGAGTTTTACCGTTTCGCTGGAGCTTTGCAGCAACGTCATTCAAGCGTTTGAAGTTCGGTTGGAGATGCCCTAAGTGTGCACCACTTCCTCACTCGATGAGTGTGCTGCATTCTCCCTCATACACTGTTGGCCTCCTTTCTCTCATTCAATTCATGTTCGAATCTCAAATTAAGGTTTCGTTTGGGAAGACTTTTTAGTTGCTTCCTAAAGCAATTTTTTAGTATAAAAATTTTAATTTTTGTACAAAAAAATTGTTTTAAGAAGTAACAAAAAAGCCGTGTCTCAAACGAAGCCTAAGTTAATAAGCAATTTCAAAGAGCTTCATCTTTAATGGGATTATTCCTCATTAGGAGTATTTTGATTAAAACAACATATTTTGAAGCATATTTCCCAAAATAAAAGCATGAAAGGATTATTTGTCCAAATTATAAAAACGAATATTTATAAACATAATAAGATTTTGTAGAAAACTTATAATTCATTCAATAACATTAATTTAACTAAATATCAATCTGATATATAACCCATAATAAAATCATAAATATTTTAATCATTTTTATTTTATTTTGAAAGTAATGAAATGCATATAATAGCATCTTAAATATTTATAACTTATTTAATTTATATTTCTTTCAAATTTTTTTGGTTAGAGCAGTAAATCAAAATTCATTAAAAATTATAATCATATTTTTAATAGAAATCAATATTTTTTTAAAAAATAATACATAAATCAATTTATAAATATTTATTATTTTTAATCTTACTTAATAATTTGACCCATTCAAATAAAATTTTTTATATTTTTTTAAATCCATAAACTTGCAACCTTTCATCCTTATCTTCATCCGGAATACTTTTTCAAACCGATGCTAGTTCATATCATTATCATATCTCTATCCAATTTTTACACAATATTCAAATGAAATATGCTAATAATCTTATCAGTTTATTTGACCCCGCTAATATTAAATAATGCACCTATTAAGTGAAAAAATAAAATAAATAAAAAAAGGTTCTAAATTTATTATATTTATATATTTAATATCAAACCTTACAATTTATTAAACTTACCTTGCCATTAATGCTATCATTCTAAGTCAAAATCTGAATGAAGTTGTCTCCATCTCCTTGGCAATGAAATTATTATGATTGGTCATCGGATGACGTTTGGTCATCAGGTGATATTTGGAGGCCAATCAGGATGAGTCACGTCATCAATATATGACGTGTCCTCATTGACCTCCGAACAGTCCGATAATCACAAGTAATAATTTCTTCAACTCTGGACAAAGAAAGACAGGATGTGAAAGTCAGCTATGAATGTTAAAAAAGCAAGAAGATCTCATCGCACTAAAATTTGAGCCTCCGAAGATGACGAATGTGTGAGAAATTCACAACGATATCTCCTTGAAAAGGACTTTGATGGGGCTAGCGGTAAGTAGGAATTTTATGACGGAAGTCAAAGATAAGGTTGTGTAATATGATATTTTTATGTCATTTAAAATTTTAGATATTAATGTTAAATACTAAAATATATAATTGATGTATCATAAAAAATTTATCTTAATTGGACACAAATCTCGAGGCAAAATTGAGTTGAAAGCTTTTAAAATTAAATGTGGAATCATCCAAATATTGATTTCAGCAAACTTATAGTCGAATTGAACGACACAAAAAACGGTCCAATCTGAACCCAAATGAGCTCAAATCAAGGGTTCAAACCACTTTTGGAAGGTTCGAACTATAATTTCGATTAACAAATAAATATTAAACGTGACATGCTTATAGTCGAATCGAGCGGCTCGACGAGACAAATCCAATGAGCTTAAGATCACCAAATTCTGATATCATTAAGGCATTCAAATGACTAGTAAACGATGCACGATCAAGGAACAAGGGAATCAATATTGACCGTCCATTCAAACCACTCCCATCTTGTTCTTGGTCCTCTCAATATTTAGGAGTCATTTCACTCTAAAAAATTTATAAATAGACTGACATTCTTCACATGAAGGGAAGAAGAAAGGAGGAGGAGAAGGGAAAAATTTGGGAGCTCGCTTGCCGCTGATTACCACCAGAATTCTTCCCAACAACCATCTAAATTCCACCCATTTGCCAATCACCTACAGTCCTCCCGACCTTCCTCGCCCACCATTATGGCCCTTCCGACTACCATCTCCCAACTACAGTCCTTCTGACCACCGTCGCCCAACTATGGTCCTCCTGATCTCCATCGCCTGCCGACTATAGTCCTTCTGCTCACCGTCGCCCAACTACGGTCCTCTCAACCTCCGTCGCCCGCCAACTACGGTCTTTCCAACCACCATCACCCAACTACGGTCCTACCGACCTCCATCACCCGCCAACTATGATCTCCCAACAACTATCACCAACTACGGTATTTTCTAACCACCGTCTCCCCCCGATATGATCCTTCATACCACTGTCACCCAATTATGGTCCTTTCGATCACTGATGCCCAACTATAGTCCTTCCTACTAGCGTCATCCGACTATGATCCTTCTGACCTACATCACTCGCAAACAATGTCTTGCCACCCAAACGAACATATCACCACTGATTATTCCAACTCCTACCATATAATGCACTACACAAGATGTATATTTGCTACATCAAGCCAAGATCTTCCTCCTAAGGAAGGACCTCATTTGAAATCAATTGCAAGAACTAATAGATTTATTCAAATTAGGTCAAGCCCTATGATTTTTCTTCTTATTTACGGTTATCATATAAAAATTATAGTATCTCTTACAAACGTGATAAATATATTCTTTTATTTATTTCGTACAAAGCTAAGACGCTAAATTATATCACTCTCTACCGTCACAAATATTCGAGGACGTAGTAATAATAATAATAATTTTAGATGTGGTATATATGCAAATGAGTACATCTCAAAAATAAATAATAACTAAATGACGAGAAGATCCTTTAAACCAACCTAGCAACGTGAACTAATCATGCCAGTGCCGTGGACCACATTTTATGGCTTCTCGTAGTCACTTTCGTCGACGTGCCTTTGCCTTCTGGTCCCGTTGTCCCATTTTTTAATTAATAACTATATTAATAAATTTTAGTTTTGTATTAATGAGTAATTAATTGCTCTGCGAAAATCATTAAAAATAAAATATTTTTGGCCGTCTGATGCCGAAACATGCGGCTTGTGATCGACTGATGGGCTTATCAGTGCTTCCCGTGACGAAACGGCCGACGGTGTTCAACAAAAAAGATAAGGTTTTACTTTCTCATCTTTGCTCTTTTGATGTTTTTGTTCTTTTGATGTCAAAATCTGTAATTGATTAGCGATAAGATCTCGTGACTCGTCCGAGAGCTGCTCCTTTCAAACTAGGGTTCATCTGTTGATCGGCATCTGTTTTTGGTTCTTATTTACCACTTTCTCTTTAACTATTTTTTCTTGAAATTGGTTCCCCTTCTTCTGTTGAATAAATCAAACTGATTTTTGTAACTCGGTGTTTATTATTTTTATAGTTTATAGCATATGCAGATTGCTTTTGAGATAAAAAAATTGTAACTGGCTTCTTTTTGTTTTTGTTTTTGTTTTTTTTTAATGGGGTTATTTTACATTCGATTTCTTTTTCTTCTTGGATTTCCTTGGGAGAAGCTTTGCTGTTTTTTTTTTCTGATTTTTTGTTCTTTTTTTTTTTGGATTTTTATGAAAGTTATGAATATTGGTGCACCGAGGATTGCAAAGTTAGTTTTTAGACGAAATTTAATGGAAATTTGTGAAGTTTATTTTGTTTTCTTCTGCAACTTCATTTCTGGAAGTGGTTTGAAAATTGTGATATGTTTACGGTTGCTTACCAAATCAGCGACCTTTTTCCCTTCTAGATCATTTAGATAATATCCATTTTATTTATGTTTTCTCATTGAATTCCCAATATTGCAAAAAGGTTTACTCTGATTGGTGTGCAGAACCTTGCTGCTTATTGTTTTAATAGCTTTTGATGTCAACTTTTCCGCAACTCCTTCCGTACCTCTTAGTTGTTTTTCTTATTTTGTCGTTGTTGCTGTACAGGGTTTGTGGAAATAAACAATATAAAAAGAGTCCCTTTGTCTCTTTTTTTTGCTATATTCTGTGCTTACGTCTGCGAGGTGCCATGTCTTTTAATGGAGATGAGGATTTTGATTATTTGGCCGACGAGGGTGATATGGCCAATGTGATGGACGATGAAATGTTTGGGGATTCCTTTGAGAAAGATAGAGTTAAAGTTGATGATGATTATGAACTGGTTAGTTTGCTTTCAGCATGGCTGCTTCATGCACAGTTGCTGGGTTTTCTCATTTGTTTTTACATTTCATGCTTTCAATGATGATACAGAGTTATGATTTACTGATGCAACTCTCATTGCTTTAATCAGCTCACTAGGGTGACTGATACATCCTCTGCACAAGCAAGGAGAGGAAAGGATATCCAAGGTATCCCATGGGACAAATTGCATATAACTCGACAAAATTATAGAAAGACCCGAATTGATCAGTACAAAAATTATGAGAATGTTCCATCATCAGGGGAGGAGATGAATAAGGTTCTTTTTGTTATCATTTTCATAATATTTTTGGGAGAATGGCCATTTTAACTTCGTTGTGCAATATTGACTGAATTTCTCTTTGCAATTTTTCTTTTCGTTTTTTGGTATTCTTAGAAATGCAAGCAAATGGAAATGGGTGGCAACTATTATGAGTTTCAGTACAACACAAGACTGGTGAAGCCAACAATTCTTCATTTTCAGGTTATTGATCTTTGACTTGATTTTCATCATTCCATAGAATGTAAAATGCTTGGAATTCAAACTTTTACATAGTGGAATAGACTATAAATTTGTCCATGGTCAGCCATTTCTTGCTATCATTTTAGTTGACCACCAGCTTATTGTGTTGGTTTTAATCTTTATGTTGTTCTAGCACACTATTGTTTATTGGCATGAAAGAATGGTTAGGTGCATTTGTGTGTCGTCTGAATCTAGATATTTGGTTAAAAATTAGTCTTTCAATTTTTATGTTTTGTTGCTTTATTTCATTTTCTAATTTATAAAATTCATATATTTGGATAGCCATGTAGAAAAAAATATGGTTCTAGCCAGCAAGGGACAAGGGTAGAAAATATTTCAGAAACATGTATGTACTATGATTATTGTCATGATTAATTCACCTAAATCCCTAAATAGATCTTTTGGGAATGTGTGTATGATGGCCATGCTCTGTTGATAAATTTCTCTGTAATTTTATATGTTTGTCATTGCGCTTCATAATTTTTTTTTCTTTTGATTCCTAATTGTTTGTTTGCCCCCATTTAGTGTTTTAAGGCTTGAATGGTGCAGTTTTCTTTTTTGTCCTGCTTTCAAATTGGTAATGCTTTGATGCTATCTCGAGGCGTTACAATTTTTCTGTGAGCTTCATTTCTCATGAGCCTGATGTAACAAGTAATGTTGCTCCGAAACCTGCTTGGTAGCTTTACTATTTAGCCTATAGCAATTGTATGGCGTTTTATTACTTGCCTGAAGCAACCGGTAGCTTGGCTTTAATGTTATGTTTGGTTTGGATGATTGGGAGAAATGCAAGCATTTTACTTCACAATTTCTTATTGGGCGTTTGGTTCCAATATAGTTAATGGGTCATTGGATTTACCTAGCAAATCTGAAAAAAATGCATCATTTCATAAAATACATCTTTTCACTGTCAATTATCTATCCAAATCTAGTGTAAATATGAAGAACATTTATAGAATCATCAATGTAACTCACATATTCTTTCCTCATAAGAAACTCATTTTCTTCTCTGCCAAACATGTTGGTGAAAACTAATTTTAATTTATTTCTTTCACCATTTTCATTTCCATTCCATGCTCATGTCCTTTTTATCTTCTCACTTTCAAATTTATCAAATCAATCATATCCTAAATGAATTATGTGGGCTTCAGTGGAGAATTTGCGTCGTCAATTATACTATTTTCACTTTCAAGTTGTTTTCACGAAATTAGAATTTTTATTAATTGCAAACGATTGTATGCATACTAGCAACTTTTTTAGCGTTTGGTGATGGTGATTTCTTATGAAGGTTGAATATGAATACTTGATATATTTATGAAATTGAAATTAGATGTGCCAAAATAGAATATTTTATATGATTACAGCTGTATGAAGGCCTTGAGGTGGATAAAGGTTTTGTGAAAAAAGGTGTTTTTATGAATAACTTTCACCTATTCTTCCTCAACATGTTGCCATTTCTTTTTCTTTTATTATTAAATAGAAATACGTTATTGAGCTACATAAGTTGGTGGACTTAAATCGTGTTAGGATTTGCTTCTAATAAGTGAAAATATAAGATGCCAAATCAGGTAATTAAAGATTTTTTAAGAGGGTATTGTATTTTCATTGTACGTGATGACGGGCAGACTTATCAAGCCTTGAGTATCTAACTTCTATAAAACTAACTCAAGATCTGTTGGCTGTTTATTTATTTATAGTTGACTGATTATTTAAGGATCTGAATTTGCAACAAGCGGGGCTCCTTCCAACAGCACCATCCTTATTTCTTAAATCTTCTTAATTCTGCTTTGGATAATTAAATTAACGCTTCTCCCTTATACTTTCTTCATATTATTGTTCTCCATAGTAAAATGTGATGCCTAGTTATAGAATTGTATTGCGACTGGATTTTCTTTTGCCAATTTCTTCTTATTATTCCTTCTTTCTCTTCTGTGAAAACAATATTCTGAAAAGTTTTTAACCTTTTATATGTCTAAGTGATATAAAGGGGCTCGTAAGGAATCTAAGAAAGCAATATGTGATGCAAAGACCTTAGCTTTTAGTGATTTATATAATAGATTAGATACTAAGAAGGAAGAAATATATATGTATAAGTTAGCCAAACAAAGAGATAGGAGTAGTAAGGATTTAGTTCAAGTGAAGTGTATCAAGGATGAAGATCAAAAAATATTTTTCTTAGAAGATGATATTTAACAAAGGTGGATGAGATATTTTGCTAAACTGTTTAATGAAAATTGTGATAATAAGATTGACTATAGTGACCTTAGCACCCTATATGAAAATAAAGATTTCTGTTTTTATCGACGTATTAGTAAAACCGAAGTTAGAGAGAGTTTAAATAAAATGAAGGGTGGAAAAGCTGTTGGACCTGATGATATTCCAATAGAGGTGTGGAAATGCTTAGGAGATGAAGGAATTTCTTGGCTTACTAAAATTTTTAATACTATTTTGAAGACTAAGAAGATGCCAGATGAGTGGAGATTGAGTGTGTTAATTCCTATTTTTAAGAATAAAGGTGATGCACAAGATTATGCGAATTATAGAGGAATTAAATTAATGTGTCATACTTTAAATCTATGGGAGAGAGTTATGGAGCATAAGTCGCGGCGTGATACTAATGTTTCTCAAAATTAATTTGGATTCATGCCGAGTAGGTCGACTATGGAAGCCATACATTTATTAAGAGGTTTGAGGGAGAAATATAGAGAAATTAAGGAGGATCTACATATGATATTTATTGATTTAGAAAAAGCATATGATAAAGTTCTAAGAGAAGTGCTATGGAGAGTTCTTGAAAAGAAAGGAGTTAATAATGCTTATATTCAAATCATTAAAGATATGTATGCAGGAGCTATTACTTGTGTTCAAACACAAGGAGGTTTGACCAAGTATTTCCCTATTTCGGTTGGGTTACATCAAGGATCAGCCTTAATCCCATATCTTTTTGCTTTAGTCATAGATGTTCTCACTAGACATTTGCAAGAGGATGTACCTTGGTGTATGCTTTTTACTGATGATATTCTTCTTGTTGATAAGACTAGAGAGAGAGTTGAAAGTAAACTTGAATTATGGAGGTCAACATTAGAGACTAAAGGTTTTCACTTGAGTAGATCTAAAACGGAATATATGGAGTGTAATTTTAGTAGTAATAGATCTAGTGAGCAGATTGCGACTTTGGGCAATCAAATCATTAATAAGAGTACACGTTTTAGATATCTTGGATCTATTGTTCAGAGTGATGGTGAAATAGATGGGGATATTAGCAGCAGAATTCAAGTTGGATGGTTGAAGTGGAGGAATGCATCGGGCTTGTTGTGTGATAGAAAAGTACCCCTCAAACTTAAGGGAAAATTCTATAAGATGGTAGTGAGACCTGCAATGCTTTATGGTGCTGAATGTTGGCCATTAAAAGATAAGCATAATATTAAGTTAAGTGTGGCAGAGATGAGGATGCTCAGGTGGATGAGTGGCTTTACCCTTAGAGATAGGATACGAAATGAGCATATACGTGAAAAGGTTGGAGTAGCTCCAGTAGAAGATAAGATTAGAGAGAGTCGCCTTAGATGGTTTGGTCACATAAAATGGCGGCCTTCCAATGACCCGGTTAGGAGAGTAGAGGTATTATATTTGACTTATGTTAAGAAAGGTAGAGGCAGACCTAAAAAGACTTGGTTAGAAAATATTAGGAATGACCTTTCTTTATTAGATTTAAACGAGAATTTGACCTTTATAGGACACAATGGAGAAACATAATTCATGTAGCTGATGGTGACCCCACGTAGTGGGATAAAGGCTTGATGTTGTTGTTGTATATGTCCAAGTGATATTTTATGTTCTTTTATGGATACTTTTCAGGCCATTTGTCTAGTTTGTAATTGTCAGTTTTTGGAATTTTGTCGTGAGAATTTCATTGCAGAGCTTGTTATCTGCTTAAAAGTAAAATTAACCTTTGCGCACGATGCTTCTTTCTTGATATTGTTGTTATATGTAAGAACATCTGATAGCTTACTTGAGAAGTTTTGCGACTTGCTATTTTTGCTGTTCTCTTTGTCCCATCATATATTCCTTGTCTATGAATACAAATTTCTGAATACCATTAAAGGAGTTTTTACATATGTCACATAACACTGTTCTCTTAATCAACTAATAGAGTCAGCTTTGTTCTTTCTTTTGTGATGACTGCATGGTAGAGCCTATTATGTAGTTGTCGAAGTTAAATTAACCTCTCCCTCTCCCATTTTGTGCTTTCATGTTATAGCTGTTCGCTAAAAGTAATTTGATGGCTTGTTATAGATGTTTATATTGACTGGCTATTTACCTCTCGTTATCTGTGAATATAACTTCTGAAAGCCTTTTAAGGGTTTTTTTTTTTCTTTTTTCAATATATTTGACCATGTACAGACTTTATTTCCGATCAGCTTAGTTCATTCTTTGTGATGATCATTTATAGGCTTCCTACTTGAACTTACTCTCCCACCCCCTTTTAATTTCTTAATGCGTTTTAAAATGTTACTTGTATTGGTGATTCCTTTTCCATGGTTTCCTCATGTGCAGCTCATTCTAAAAACTACTTCTTGACCATATTTTTCTGCTTTCAGCTGAGGAATTTGGTATGGGCTACTTCCAAGCATGACGTCTATTTTATGTCGAATTCCTCAGTTATTCATTGGTCTGCAACATCTTGCAACTTGTCAGAGGTCCTCAATTTTTCAGAACATGTCGCTCCTAAAGAGGTATAAAGCATGATACTTTTTTTGTTTGTCAAATTAAACCGTATGGACAAGTTGTAGATTTATGCTTTTAGCTTCCTCCTTAAACAGCATTTGATTTTATTCAAGTTTCTGAAGCCCATTAAATTAATTGTTGCAGAGACATTCTGGTAGTTTGATGGCAGGGTTTTCACGTACTCAAATTAGCACGCTTGCAGTAAAGGACAATCTACTAGTTGCAGGAGGTTTCCAAGGAGAGCTAACCTGTAAGGTTAGAGATTTTGATTTCTTTAGTGAGGCTACAAAAGTGTCAGGAAGTGTGCATTTTTGTTCTTTATTGCCCATTTTTTTCGGTTAATTGCTGATTTAAATCTAGGCTAAGCTAAAAATTATTGTGTTAATTTTTACAATCTTGCCAAAAAAAAAAATTGCATTTTAAAAACCAGCTAACCATGATCAGTTGTTAATATTAATGATGAACATGTGGAAACAATCCAACCATGCTTTAATCTAAACGAAGTGTTTCAATTTAATCTAAATGATTTAATCTATTGCCTTACATCTCATCGGTCCTTATAGTAAGTGGCCTGGCTATGCCCGTCCAATGGAGTATGGTAATGTTAAACATCTTAAGGGTTTTAATGCATCTAATATGAAAGAAGAAAATTATGCAACTAGTACTCAAGCTTCATTTGCTACAAACTTTTAATATTTTAATAATTATTCACTATTTTTGATGAAAACTAAAAGTAAAATGAAAATCACTCGGATGATAATTCTATGACTTTGTAATTAAAAATAATGAATAGAAACTGAAAACATAGAAAACTACTTAGTTAGAATCCACATAGTTGTTGAAAAATAGATTGCACAAATTTGAGTGAAATCAATCACGTGATCAATCCAATAAAAATATTTGGTATAAGGTAAAAGTAGATAGAAAATTCTAAATTTTTCATATCATCCTCCTCAACAAATAGTTATGGAGGGTGGATATATTATATTTTAAGTTATGAATGATAAATTTCACTTGAATGGTTTGAATTTTATAAATTTTTTATTTTTTTTCATATTTGTATTTGAAAGTGAGCCCGAAGTTATTCGTTTTAAAATTTGGGGGCATTTTTAAAAATAAGATCCCCTTCGGTTGAGATTTACTTTCAATACGATCATCATCTAGGTGTTTGAATATTTTATTTTCTTATTTGAATCTTATAACTAAGTTTGCTTGCTTGCAGAGATTATGTTCAAAAAGTAATTTTGCAAGCTATCATATAAATGGTGAATTTGAGAGTTATCATTTTTAGAATGAAATTTTTTTGTTAAAGGCATCGAAGGCCTAGTGCAAACATAAAATGAAATATTTTTGTGGATTTGACAGTCATATATTCATTTATTAGATTTAAACCTTACTGACTTATATCCTGCGAGGAGGATCAAACTTGGAATTTAAGTTTACTTTTATTTTAGCCCACACATTATTCTTAGACATTAGGTTTAGGAATTTGATGCATTGGTCCGAGCATATGAGGGAGAATTGATTTTAATTTTGAAAAGGGAAATTTTTGGTCAACTTGCTTTTGAGTTTTGAACCCATGCAGCATTCTCAGATCTTGTATTCAAGCATTTAACATGTTTATCAAAACACATATAAGAAAGGTTTAAATAAAAAATAATAATTCAATTTATTATTGACCCACGGTTGTTGATGCACATGCGGTGATATTTAATTTTTAAGAAGAAGATTTAGTTCAATTTATTCTTGGTCCACATAACATTATTAGACTTTCTATTTGGGCATTCAACAAATTTTTCAGATCAGATGCGGGTATTTGATTTCAATGATATGATATGTTACACATGTTTTTTTAATGCATTTACACAATGTACTTGCACGCTTTTTGGTGCACATATGTGATGCTTTTGTACATTGGCACGATCTTTGGTGCACTTACACAATCAATAATACACTTGCATGTTCTTCTATGTGCTTAAACAGTGCATTTACATGTTTTCAGTACATTTGCATTATACATTTAGAGGATATATTGATAAGATTTCTTTTGGTGATTTGACACATCCCACACATTTTGTAAAAATGGTTGTGTGACCCATGATGAACAATACTGCACTGCTTTGTCTCATTTAGTAAATATTCGTTCATGAGATGTAATGTTAGCTCATAGGATGTATACAGTATACGTGCCATCTTCTATAGTAACATGCTTGTACGCCGCCTAGGACACTTATACGCTTGTAATATGTGTTAAGTTTGACAATTTTGTCTTATTTGAAAATCATTCACGTGACAACAATGGTTTGAGATGTGCAAGGACTTGATGTGGTAGTTGTTCACATTAATGTATTATCCACGAAACATGCACGTGCCTTTGTACTTCGAGCTCATTATTGCTTGCAAAACTGACTTCACGAAATTCTTTATTTTATCTTTAATGGCCAAACATTCTAGGGGTATTCTAAGATAGAATTCCCTTGATACTTAAGCTATGTTTAAGCTATGATCATCTTGATTTTCTTATTTTAAGTATTGAGATATGGATGCATTTTATCCATTAGCTTAATATATACTTATCGTTATTCTAGTGTATTAATGGCTACAAAATAGGCATTTATGTAAGCTTGGAGGACAATAATTAATTTTGGAATAAAGTTATAATTCCCTTTAAATTTTACTTGTAAATTCTCTCCTCTCTCCCTCAATAATTCTCAATTCATGCCCTTAGCCAAGTCATAAACACACTCTCTCCCATCTCCTTTTAAATTTGTCCAAAGTACTACCCAAACTCCATTAGCATGAATCCCATGGTGGTCATTAGTCTCTCTCTCTCTCTCTCTCTCTCTCTCTCTCTCTCTCTCTCTCTCTCTATTATTAACTTTCAATTTTAGTTAAAAAACCTAGTTCATCAAATGATCCAAAGGCCTCTCGCAAAGGTAGATTAGGAAAAAATTCTATTAACTCGATAAATGGTCCAAAGGCCTCTCGCACACTCGCAGTCGCTCGTAGTAGCACTCATCTTGCTCACATGACGTCTTGTCACTCGCACTCGTTCGCAACAGCATGACCTTTTGCATCTCGCTCGCAGAGCATCGAAGCACGACGCCTTGCTCACAACTGCAGGCCTTCTCCCTCACATAGTTCGGTCTCCAATTCCATCTCCAGAAAATATAGTAGGAAGGCAAACAATTAGGCAAGAAATTTTTTTACTAAAATATCCATAAAGAAGCAAATGCTTATGGCTTCTTCCATTAATTTAAATGGAAACTTTAATAAAGGGTTCAAATTTGACAATTTTTAGTAGTTGAGGGACTAAATTGGGGCAAAGTGAAACTCTGAGACTAAATTGGGGCAAAGTGAAACTTTGAGATTAAATTGGATAGTTTTCAATTTTTTGGGGACTATTTTGAGCTTTTACTCATTTTATATTAGTTCAATAAGTTTACACACCCTAGTTCCATATCATTTTTGATATCAAAGACAGCCTCAAATTGTAGAAAATTTTTAGTTGTCAACTTAAGGGATAATACTCTGAAATTTATGACTACTAGGAGATATTGCAGACAATTGAAGATGGGTCTCTTTTTTTGTTAGTATAAATGCCCTATTAGAAGACTATAATGATTGTTGCCATTGAATATCTTATACTACCATCATTTGTTTCACCGCCACTTGTTTAAACAGAAGCAAAGGTATCAACTAGGACATAACAATATACAAAGGAGAATCCATCACTAAGAGATAAGCTCAGAAGAAAACAGAAATGAGAGAAGATTCTCTTAAAGGTAGAAACAAAGCTGGAGTTGCCTTTTTCAATAAAATAATCAAGGCTGGGGTATTTGAAAAAATCGGTTCAAGCTCCTAGAAATATATTTCTTATTCATGATTTTCGTGATAGGAGGATTATATTTGTGCAAGCTATTAAATGCATCTTCTTGACTAGATCTTGATTAGATCTTGTTTTGTTTTTGTAAGGTTAAATAGTGTTTCTCTCTGTTATATGTGAATGAGAGTACCTTTAGAAGCAAAGGAAGGACAAGGAATTAGAAATTTGGCTGAGCTTCAGATCTATGTCGTATTATATATAGTTATCTATAGTGCAATACTTACCTGGCATCTTTTTGAGGCTTTAACTCTTAAAGGATTCAGAGCTAGTTTAAGGTTTTATATAAGGTTTTAAATATACATATAAAACCTTTGAACTAATCTGGTGTTATGTTGTGGAATGGAAATTGTGAGATGATGAGAACTGCTACAATTGTTATTTCAGTTGCAAGGGAGGAAGGCTGTAAATGGTACAGCTTAGACATATCTTTTGTCTCCGTGATATTGCTTAAAAATTTAACAAATGAGGATGCATTTATTAGTTGCCTCATAATGTATTTATTTTGTGATATATGTGGTAGAAGATTTGGTCAGTAATGGTGATAACTCTAGTTAAGTGATGCACAAGTCGTCTTCTTTTTTCTTAATCTGTCTGGAAGTATGAAGGCCTTACTCATTGAATGTCAAACTTCATGCTACTGGTTTGGGATGAGATACTTTTTTCAAGTCCAGTATTATGGATTGTTTTGGCCTGTTACGAATCAACTTTATCTGCCGTGCTGTGATTCATTTGAACTTCATTATCAGATCTAGCGGTGATGATGATTGTAATTAGTCAAATTTGATAATAGATCTACTTAAAGTGATTATACGTGATTTTGATAGGAAACACTTGTAGATTTCAAGTGAATCCTAGCAATAAAGATAAAAACAGTGAGAATACTCCAAACTCCAATGAAAATCAGAAAAAAAGTAACTTTTATTGCGATAATCAAATTAATGGAAAGAAATAGCAAGATACAATTGATCCTCTATTCAAGAGGAGGATCGATCTCTCCCAAATCTCTAGACGCCGCTAGAGCAAAAAAAAAACCTAAATCTAAGAGATCTCAAATTTCAGCCAAATTCAAGATGCCCTAACCCTTGGAAAACAAACTATTTAATGCATACAAATCAAAAGGAAATCTTTAAACAGTCCCTACATTCAAATTTCCCTTCTAACTCCCTAAGAAATCCTTCCAAATTGGTTATGTGAAGACCGAGCGGTCGCCTCCTGCGTCCAGGAGGCGGAGACTTCCGCCAAACTTCGCGTAAGCCGGTCCTGTCGGACCAGCTAGACCGGTCTAAAATATTTCTTCTCCATGTAATACAAATATCAATGTTTCTTTTTACCTATGGATGCATGTAAAATGCATTTTTCACAAGTCACAATATGCACTTCTTTTTAATCTCTTAAGTGTTGCTGCAGAGCGCGTATCTCATTTTTTTCTCTTTGATGAGATTTTAGAAAATGCTGAAATGCTTTTTATGTATTTATGGTGCAGTTTTTGAACCGGCCTGGGATTAGCTTCTGCACCAGGACAACATTAGATGACAACGCAATTACCAACGCCATTGATATATTCAAAGATCTTAGGTATTGTTATTATTTTCCTTCAATTCGTAAATATGAAGGCTCTGAAGAAAGATCTAAGTCTATCATTTAAACCAAAAACTCTTCCTCTAGTGGTAATCTCCGGTTCATGGCGTCCAACAATGATAGCAGCGTCCGGGAATATGAGACAGAGAGGTTTCAGCTCCTGAATCATTTTCGGTTTCCATGGCCTGTAAATGTAAGTAATATACTATGCAACATTTATATGTTTTTTTCTTCTAAAAGTTCTCTAATTCATCCTTTCTATCATTGACAGCATACATCCATAAGCCCTGACAGGAAGCTTGTTGCAGTTGTTGGTGACTGTTGTGATGGTTTGCTGGTGAATTCACAGAACGGGAAGGTATATTTTGGAACAGTAAAATAGCTCTTTTTATATGCTTTCATATATTCCATCTTGCAAGCCATTTCATCTTCTCATCGTCTGCTCTTTCAATAGCTCAGAACTGAGAAGCTAATCACCATTTACTTGTTATATATGCAGACGGTGGCAACATTTGCCGGACACTTGGATTTCTCATTTGCTTCAGCTTGGCATCCCAACGGTCTGACCTTTGCGACGGGGAATCAGGATAGAACGGCCCGAGTGTGGGATGTTCGAAACCTTTCTTCGTCGCTGGCAATTCTCAAGGGCAATCTGGGTGCAGTTCGTTCCATCAGATACTCGTCCGATGGGCAGTTCATGATCATGGCGGAACCGGCAGACTTCGTTCACATTTTTAGCACCAAAGCTGATTACAAGAAGAGGCAGGAACTAGATTTCTTTGGGGAGATATCAGGGGTGGCACTGAGCCCAGATGATGAATCTTTGTTCATAGGAGTCTGGGATAGGGTTTATGCCAGCTTGCTACAGTACAGCATGCGACACAAATTCGGTTACCTAAACGCATTCATGTAATGCTCTTATTGTATTTTGTTGTGTTCTCACTTCTCTGCCAGGGACTGGCTAAGCTGCTTATTGTTGTTTATTGAGCGCAAGGGAAGAGAGATGGAAGTGGATAGAACTACACTTGTATAGAACGTTGGATTTTAAACTAATGCCTTTTTTTTATATAAAATTTCTCCATGCATTTCTGATGTGAAAAAAAAATTGGATTTGAATATTTGATGCAATTTTGTTTTCAGAATGGTATTGAAAAATTCAACATAAATTTTTTTTGGGGAATTTACATACATATCATTTTATTTTATGCTATTTACATATCTAACACTCATAACTTTAATATTAAATTCCTATCTCTCATATAAAATTTTCATATCAAATATATTATTCATATATTTTACTATTATCACCCATACCAACCTATAAACTTTAATATTTTATTTCATGCATTTATTTTTAATGTTCTATGAGTGATAGATATATAATATTAAAGGTTTAGGCATTGGATATCTGAATAACATGAAATAAAGTGGTATATATGTAAAAGCCTCAAATTTTTGTATGATATTGCTTTTGTTTATTACATATAAAATTATTATTATGTATTTTAAAATGATTTTTTATAGTTTTTGAATTTTTTTTTGAAATTAAAATTTTAGAATTTTACTCTAATAGAAATATCACATTAATTTTTAAGGTTTTTCTTGAGTGAAATTATCTAATAGTATCCGAGCCAATGTTTTATTCTTCATGTTCACGCAGAGTTCTATGATTATCTTTTGATTCCTATTAATGTGGATAATTAAATATTTTTATGAAAATTATATTTATATAAATAAAAACATATGATATGTAAATAAGTAGTGCACTTCATATCAAAACCAAGAGATAGCTCCTTATCCTTTTTGGTCTGTCGTTCTGATTGTTTAGAAAAAAAAAAGGTTTGATTTTGAGCAAATATATAATCTACACTTGCTAGTATTTATATAATATTAAATTTTTATTGGATATTATCATAAATATTTGCCTCTTATATATTATGATACACTGTACACCAGCATATTATAATATAATAATCATGATAGTTGACATAACATAGTTGAAAATACTTTTTTAATCCTAATCAATATTCAATTAGAATTATTTAGTTTTAAATATAAAAATTATAAAAATCATTTTATATCTTTAAATCCATCTCTAATATACTGAGCATGAGATTAAAATACTGGTTTAATATTGATATAGAATAACTAGATAGCATGTGTACACTTATATATAATTTTATATATTTATACAATTTATCTACTGATTGTAGTATTGATATAATGATTGCTTTAGTGATTTGACGCTCATATTGATTTATTATCCTATGTTTCATACAGGTATACTATTTATACACTAATTCAATGATCATATATGCATATGCTATGATTTGACAATTGACATGCTTATTGATCCTTTGTCGTGCTTTGAGTTCAATTATAGTATTTGATTTTCTGCTGAGCTTTTGAGCTTATTATATTTTATTAAATGAATTGTGATGCCCTAGAATCTAATTTGAAAGAACTAGATTATGATTTCAAATTATATTCAGGAGTATCAAATAAAGTATTATTTGGAATTGAGATACAAACTCATATAGACCCATCAATATAGTTTTTGTATCATCATCCCAAGACACCATATCCTTCTTTCTCAGCTCTTGGATGTGATTCCAAACATCTTTAAAGCCTTAAGTATTTCTCATATTTGCATCAACATGCTCACACATTATCTGTAATAACCCAGATATTACTTTTGGTTTTAGATTCCATTTTTTCTCTTCTTCAATTTAGCACTAGATGCATTAAATGGGTCTTGTGACTCCATTAATATTGCAAATAGCCATTTAGTTTGCAAATAAAAAAATTGAGACAACTTCATTATTAGTGTACCAGTATTGTAGAGATTAGGGATAAGGCATCAACAATTGAATAAATGCAATAAATAATACAAGTTCTTTAAAAAGTGCAAGTAAGAATTTAGGCAAATACAATTCCTCAAAGTTTTCAATTTTCTCAAATTTATAAAACCTACTCATTGAATAATTTTCCATTTCAATTACAATTACAAAGGAATATCCATAATAAAATTTTAATACTTTTAAAAAACCATCATAAACACCAGAATGGTCTCATTTGTTCAATATTCATAAAATTATCACACAAAAAATTAATAGTGTTTAGGATGCATTGGAGGAGGTTCCATGGTTTGATTTGAATAGGACATGCTGAAGTTTATAGAAAACTCCAAAATTGCCATTAAGAGGTATTTTGATCATTTTGACCCCAATTAAGAGTTAACTGGGGTCAAAGTGAGTCCACCAACATATCATGATAAAGGGTTTGGATGTGATTAGAGGCTTTGGAAAAGACTCTAAGGTCAATTTTCACTATATGGTAGGTCCAGTGGCATAGGCCGTGAATATTTAAAGATTTTATAACCTTTGGAAATAGATTCAGTTTATGGGACCATAGGTCTCAGAATGAGTTCAAATTTGAAAGGTAGACTCTAGATATATGCCTAATCAATAAGCAATTGATAGAACATGATTCAGGGGTCATTTGATTAGAGTATGAAGTATTTGAAAATAACTGAAAAATACTTTTAGGACCTAGGTCTTTAGCCTTGGATTTTGGTCTGGAAAATCTGGATTTGAGCTGGGTTTTGAATTTGATTGCTTGAATTTGAATTATCCAAACCAATTACAATCAATGGAATGATCATAAATGATTGGATAAGGTTTAAGTTAGATTGGAGGCTGGATCAAAGTTTAAATTAGAATTGAGATCTGGACAGGTTTGAAATCTGGATATGCTTGAAGTTTGAATTGATTTGAGGTTTGAATTAGCTTAAATCTAGATTGATCTAAGATCTGGATTGATCCTAAGGTCGGGATTGATCTTAGGTCTAGATAAATCCTAAGGAATGAGTAGATCCTAGGGTTGGGATAAATCTTAGGTCTGGATAGATCCTGGGGAATCATAAATAAAAGCTATTTTTTGGCTGATTGGGTGAAGGAGATATATCTTTCTTTATGGAAGTCGCCCTCTTCTAAAGCTTCTATTTTCTAAAAAAGTTTATATAAATTGGTCGTGGCTATTAAGGAAAAGCTTTCTTTTATTATTACACCTGATTGTGGTTTGTCGTTCTACTGGGATCCAAGGATCGGTGGCATATCTCTTCATGATTTAGTTCCTAATATTAATTCATATTGGCATTCTATTTTGGTGAAGGATTTTATATCGGGAAGCAATTGGTCTTTACCTAATTGCTTACAAAGTTTGAACTTTATTAACTATTCTAATACTATTAAGAGCTTTTCTTCTTCTTGTGTTGAGTGGAATGGGGAGCTTTACCCCAAGTTCAAGTTCTTTCATTTAGAATTTTATGATGGGCATGCTAAAGTTTCTTGGTTTAATTTTGTCTGACATAAGCATTATGCTTTGAGATATGTTTGTTATGCTTGAATGACCTTATTAAACGGTTTTAAAATATCATATAAATTCTTTCTAAAAGAATATTTTTATTCCTTCATATTGGGTATTTTGCAATTCTACTATGGAGACTCACAATCACTTATTTTTTGAGTGTGATTATTCTTTTCAAATTTTAACTTTATGCATTCTTAGTCTTACTCAATTTTTTCTCAGGCCAATTTCTTTTCAAAATTTAGATTTTATTTCTAGTATTAATGTGTCTTATAATGTTAATCAAATTTTCTTTTTAGAATCATGTTGTTCTTTGTATTATTTTTGGAGAGAGAGAAATGAGAGGAGATTCTCTGGTAAATGTCTGAATTTGGATTCAATTTTTGGTTTGATGCATTAGGCGGTTTTTTCTAAGGTTTCTTTTTGGAAATCTTCTAATGAAATTAAGTGTTTTTTGGTTTGATGGTTTTTTCTAGTCTTGGGTTCTGCTTGGTTGGTTGGTGGTTGTGCTTCATGATGTTTAGATTTAGATGTTTATTTTTGCTTGGCTTGTTATTATTGTCAACAAATTTTTTATCTGGATGGACAATAATGGCAGTGGAGAGTTTGTTTTTCTTTTTCTTTTTCTTTATCTTTTCTGCTATGTTTTTCTTTACTAACTTTTGGTCATGTTATTGTTGTAGTTCTTGTCCTTTGTTGGGTTTGCTGCTTAATTTCAATGATCGGAGGATTTCTATTCTTGTGGTTTTGTCAGGTGACTTTATTTGAGCTCGTCTTTTTTTCTGATAGCGAGTGAACTGCCTTTGTTGGATGGCTGGTTATTTGTTTATGTTGGTGATCCATGTTGCTTTGGTCAGTCACTATGACTGACTTTGTTCATGGTTGGAACGTTGAATATCTGCTATTGCTAATAATTTTGATACTTTGGAATGACATTGGTTATTTGTTCGGCAAGGATTGGCTAGATGTCTGGATCCGATGGCTCTGGCCTTGTTGGTTGTTTGACTTGCATTTGATTTATTTTTTGAGTTGGACTCTTGGTAGCTTTGAATAGTTCTTTTGGGTCCTATTGCCTTTGTTGGGCTTTTGTATGGTTGTTATATCTTCTTTTTATTGTTGTCTGTCCTTAGGGCTGCAAGCGAACCAAACGTTCGACGAGCTACTCGATGTTTGGTTCGATTAAAGCTTGTTTGTGATCGTTTAATTAACTAAACAAACAAACTTGAATAATATTTTAAATACTTGATTATTAAATAAACAAACTTGAACACTAATGCGTTCGGCTCATTTATGTTCGCAAACAACATCATTTGAAGTTCATGAATAAGCTCGACATTCAACTCGATAAGAAGCTCGATCAAAGCTCGATTCGTGTTCGATTTTGAACTCATGAATAAGCTCGATAAAAATAATTAATATTTGACTATAGAATTAATAAATATAAATAATCATTACCTTTGTTACATAGACTATTGCTTTTATTATAAATGTGTTTGTTCATAGATATGTTCATGAACGTGTTTGTTTGATAGTTAAAAAAATTCGTTAAATATGTTCGCGAACAAGCTCAATAAACACTAAACGAACGAACATGAACCGAACATAAACCGAACATGAACACTCCTTAATTTAAATGAACCAAACATGAACACAAACGCTAAAGTTGGAACAAACATGAACCAAACTTGAACAATATGATATTAAATGAACACAAACATGAACACTCACATACTCGGCTCGGCTCGGTTCGTTTGCAGCCCTATCTGTGCTCTTAACATTTTTTACACAAGATTGTTAGATTTTTCTTTCTTTTATTCTCTATTTTCAAGGGCTATAAGTTATTCTTACTTCTCTTGAAATTCTAGAAATTCTTATTCTTTTTTTAATGAAAATTATTGGGCATGATTGGCCCTAATTTTCTTTAAAAAAATCCAAATATGTTATTGTTAAATACAATTAAAAAAACTAAATAAATAAATTAAGCTTGATTCGCATCACTAGTGCGCCGTTCCATTTCCGATCATATTAGGCTTCGGCGTTGCCTTTCTAAGTTTCTTCCATCGATTGATTGAACACAAAATTGAACTGACATCCTTTGATCATGGCGGAGGAACTGAAGGACAGAGAGAGGGAGGCCGAAGTGGTAGGGGATGATGAGTTGGAGGAAGGCGAGATCCCAGACGACGAGTCACCGGAGGATTCGTTGGCGGCGAAGAGCGGAGAACCGATCGCGATACAGCCGCACCCTTTGGAACATTCGTGGACGTTCTGGTTCGACGATCCCTCCGCCAAAGCGAAGCAAAGCGCTTGGGGAAGCTCCATGCGGCCCATCCACACTTTCCACACGGTTGAAGATTTCTGGAGGTTTGCTGCTGCTTCTTGATCTCATGCTTTGTTTGAGGACGGTGTCTATGTTGTTTCGAAGGTTTTACTCCCTCGGATATAATTCTACGTTTTCAGATTTTCGTTTTTCATTTATTTTTTTCCTAATTGTTGGTTGGGGTAAATATTAAGTTGTTTGACTGATAAGATATTGTTTGTTATCCTGGATTGAGCTTATAGATAAAGCGATATTTCGCTAGTTTTTTTAGAGGCGAACTAATTTTAGGCAGTACGTTAGGTTCTCGTTGCTACTTGGTTTGTTAAGAATTGCTGTCGGCGAAGCCCTGACTGCAAAGCTTATTTGTCGAATCTCTTGTTAGCATAAACATATTGTAGCAATTCCCGGTCCTTTTGTGGCTCGCAGTTGATTTTCTTTTGTCTGTTCTGCAAACTGCTTATGAGACAACAAAGAAAATCAATGGTTGGCCCCTATCTAATGGGAAGAGTTAATTATAGAATATTTGAACGGAAGCTAGATGTGATTCATAGTTAGAAACCTTAGTTATGTCCTGCCAACTCACAACGAAAATTAACCGAATTTTCCAAAACTATAGTACAAGTTGTGCGAGCATCGTGAATTAGTGGATACTAGACTATCGAACTGTGAACAGAGAAAAAAGCATGAGAGAAATATTTTCTAGGACCTGTAAGGTCCCAATGGTAAACTTTATATATCACAACTATCGTACGACACTCCTTCAAAGAAAAGGACATGTTGGGTTCTATGCGAACCTGATAAAAACCAAAGTAAAAGGCAGCATTTAAACATTAAGAAGCAGTTTTTCATAGTTTGTCTATTACGTAGTTGATTTTCCAAAAATCTGATGATGGCTTAGACATTGATGGCGTAATTGATCACCTAGTTAATTGTGAGGTCGATCAGCAATGACCTCTACTATGGATTGAGAGAAGGGCATACTTAAAAAAAATGTAGTGAAAATGATAGTGATTTCCCACTCCATCAGTCATAAATTAAGAAATTTCTATTTTCCATGATTATTATGGTTATATCATTTTCATCATTAGTCGTATCTCAACTATGAGGGATTAGCTTTATGAATCTTTATTTTGCCTAAATGACTATTATATGAGGTGCTAAACCTATTTATGCAAGTCTTTTTATACAACTTCTATTCATGTTATCTTTAATCTACTCATTTTTCTTTTAGATCTTTTATCATTAATTTTCTTAGAATAAGAAAGTTCTAGTAATTTTCTTATAGACAAGGGATATTGATTTTTTTTATCATAAACATATACAAAAAATAATGTCGCCTAATCAATGAGAAGTAATTACAAGCTCCATGAGCAAAAATGTAAAATTTCGACACAACACAAATGGTATGCATTTCCAATGTCAACTATAGACCATGAGATTGATAGGGTAATATTCTTATGAATAAGAAAGTGTTCTTATTATTCTTGTGGGTAAGAATTATTGTGTTTCATCATGGGCATGTACAAAAATAATTAGGGTAATTAATAAGACCTAATTATAGAATATTTGACCTAAAATGCAAAAAAATAAATTAACTCAAACAATTTGCATTTCCGCCTCAGTTTTAGACCTTGAGATTTACATTATTTATGTCTGATATGATAGAAGTACTAGTTATTTAATACTTTTTGAGCATATTTGGGCATTGTTTTTGTATTTCTAGTAAAGAACGCTGAATTATTATGTGGATGCCTATTTTTCCTTCTAACAAGTTATCTTTGATATCTATCATTATTAGTGGACACTATCTCATCTTCAAGAATAATTATGGGAAAATAATTTTATTTTAATTTGAAAATTAAAGAGATTATTTATGTGGTAGATTTGAATTCAGCAGATAAAATATGAGAATAATCCAATGTTTTTTTTTAAACTGGATAAAGTCATATTTGACAAATTAAAAATTGGATCGGTACCATAATTTTTTAGAATATCTAGTTTATTTATGCAAAATTCCTATACCTGCTACTTGATATAGAGATACGTCCTTACTTGCCTGCAACTCCACACTACAATCCCACTAGTTCCCATTGCTTTCCCACTATGGATTTTCCGCGTAGTTACTTCTTTCACCTTACCTTCCCACAACTTCCTAAAGTTCCTGTGATTGTCACTATTACCGTAGCCCTGTTCAGGTTCTTTAGCTGCTCATCATTATGGGAAAACTCTTATTTTGTCTATATCCTTAAGCAAATTAGGAAGTGAAATTTATGAAATAGGTTTATATTATTGGAATTCATGTTGGGTGTATTAAAATTTTTTGTTTTTGAGTATATTTCTATAGATTTTGTTTAGTTTGTTATTATGGATCCTTTGAAGCCTATAAATAAGATCCCGGGTCATGTAAAAATAGTTGGACAATAAATATTGTAATGAAAGTTAAGATTTTTTCTCTTCATGTGTGCTTATATGATGTATATTCTTTTGGTGCTTCATAGTTGTGGTTAACTATTTTCGAGTGCGAGTCTCCTTGTACTAGCATGAAGCATGATTGTTCATTTTGTGGTAATTTCTATCAATTTTCTTTTCTTTTAAATTATTTAGTTTTTGGTTTTGTGTGGTGATTGAAATTTTGTCTAGTAGGATACATGCTAGGTTTACCTTTTGAAACATGAACTTGATTAGTTGATGAATTTTATTATTTCTTTTTGTTTTCTTATAGAATATTAAATTTTAGTGATTATTAAATTAACTTGTGGAGTGCATAAAGTCTACTTCTTGTCCTTACGTTTGAAAAGATAATTTTTTACTTGAACATATGGATTGTGAATTTTTTTGGTGTTTCAGCTTACATCTCTTTCTTGGTTGCATTAGAAATTCTGGACCTCATCTATCTATCAAATTGGGTATCAGAGCTTACATTTGCATCATTATATTGATTAAAAGTATGACGCAATAATTCAGTTGATAAAAATAAATTAAAGGATACATTTTAAGTAAAGTCAAGCAAGTCAAGGTTCTAAACAAGTACAAATAACTATTAAGAAGATTAGAACTATATATATCTACATTTGATGGAAGGCATAACCTGGAGATATTTTAAGAATGGATTGCTAATTTAGCCTAATTGTTTGAAGAATACCTATTTTTTTAACTATGAAAAGTTAAAATTGCATTAAAGAAATAAGTTGGAACTGCTTGAACTTATTGGTGTAGCGTTATGATAGGAAATACTTGATTTCAAGTAGTTCCTAACCAAAACTGAAGCCGAACAAGGAGAAAACTGCTGTCTCCAATAGTGGACAGCAACTATGCGCAGGAAAAATAGTGAATATTGCGAGAATATTGAGAGACAACGCAAGCAAAGACTTGTATTTTTACTAGTAGACGGAACAAATAGCAAATATACAATTTGTTCTTCAATTCGAGAGGAAGAACGTACTCTCCAAAGTCTCCGGCGAAGCCAAGAGCCCAAAACAAAACCTAGATCTCAAAGAGAAAACTCAAATTCAAGATCCGGAGCTAATTCCCCCCAAACTCCTAATTATAAAAAATTAATCATAAAGGTCAATCATAAACTTCCTAAAACAGCCTTTCACGTTCAAAATTTCCCTCCTAAACTCCCCCTCTCAAGCCTACGTGGATTCACGGCTCACGGCAGAGCCGTTTCCGCCCAGGCGGGCTCTCTCGCGTCCGTCTCGCGTAGACGCGGACCGGTCCCTGCTGGACCGGTCCAACCGGCCCATCCTGGGCCGGTCTAACATTACCGCCCTCCCAAAGAATCACCTTGTCCTCAAGGTGAAAATCTGGAAACTGCTGTTTCGCCATCTCGTATGGCTCCCACGTGGCCTCGTAGTCAGGAAGGTTCTTCCACTGGATCAACACTTCCTTAGTTTCATCTTCTTTCTGGCGAACACCCTTCAGCTCCAAAGGTTCCAGGATCACCTCTAACTCCTCCGTAAGTGTCGGCGGTAGCTCGGGAATGGCGATGTGATCACCAATGACCCTTCTCAGCTGTGAGACGTGAAAAACTGGGTGTATAGTCGCCGATGGGGGTAATTTCAGTCGATATGCTACTGCCCCGATCTTCTCTATCACTTCATAAGGACCAAAGTACCTTGGAGCTAGCTTTTCATTCCTCCTGTTGGCGACTGTCTTTTGCCTGTATGGGCGGGCTTCAAGAACACCTTATCCCCTGCCTCAAATTGGATATCTTTCCTATGCCCATCTGCTTGTTTCTTCATGATTTGCTGCGCCCTCAGTAAGTGCCTTTTTAACTCCTCTAACACTCGGTCCCTCTCCTCCAAATACTCCTCTACTGATGAAACATGAGTACTACTGCTCCCAAAGTGTACCAAGTGTGGCGGATCCCGTCCGTACAACACTTTGAATGGGGTCATTTGTGAAGCCGAATGAAATGACGTGTTGTACCAGTACTCAGCCCAAGATAACCACTTCGCCCATAGTTTTGGTGTCTCTGAAACAAAGCATCTGAGGTACGTTTCCAAGCTCCTGTTGACTACTTCCGTCTGTCCATCCGTCTGTGGGTGGTAGGTTGTACTTCTCTTGAGCACTGTTCCCTGCAATCTGAATAGCTCCTTCCAGAAATGACTGAGGAACACCTTGTCCCTATCTGATACGATCGCCTCTGGCACCCCGTGTAATCTGACCACTTCTCTGATAAAGGCTAATGCTACTGTTATTGCGGTGTAGGGATGTCGGAGGGGAATGAAATGGGCATACTTGCTCAACCTGTCCACCACTACTAAGATCACTGTGAACCCCTCTGAACGGGGCAGCCCATCTATAAAATCCATAGAGATTTCCTCCCATACTCTACCCGGCAAGGCTAAAGGCTGTAGTAATCCTCCTGGTGACATAGCTAGGTACTTACTCCTTTGACAGAACTCACATCTGGCTACCATCTCCTCTACATCTTTATGCATCCCCTTCCAGTATAGCTCCCCCGTTAGCCTCCTGTATGTCTTTTGTACGCCTGAATGCCCCCCTATTGCACTCTCATGAAACTCCTGAAGTAGGTTTGGGATGTGGATCAACGTCCGGGGCATCACAAACCTCCCTTGATACAGCAGCTTGTCTCCCTCCATGGAGTATCCCGGGTGGCTATCTGGTTCCTTCAGTAAATCCGTCCTGATCTTTCCCAAACTCTCATCTTTAGCGCTTTCTTCTCTGATGGCCTCCCAATCAAGCATCCAAGGCACGGATAGAGCAACTGTCTGCAATTCCTCCATACATCTGGATAAGGCATCGGCCGCCTTGTTCTCCACCCCTGGCCTGTACTGAATCTCAAAATCGTACCCCAGTAACTTGGACAACCACCTCTGATGCTCTTCCGTCACCATCCGCTGTTCTAAGAGAAATTTCAGGCTCCGTTGATCAGTCCTGACAACGAAGTGTCTTCCAAGTAGGTAAGGCCGCCATTTCTGAATGGCCAACACGATGGCCATCAAATCCCTCTCATATACTGATTTCATCCTTGCTCGAGCAGTCAATACCTGGCTGAAATAAGCGATGGGTCTCCGGTTCTGCATAAGTACTGCACCCAATCCATATCCCGATGCATCGGTCTCCACAATGAATGTTTGAGTAAAATCCGGCAAAGCTAGGACCGGCACTGTAGTCATTGCCTTCTTCAGGCTCTCGAACGCGGATGTGGCTGCTTCTCCCCACAGGAAACCATCCTTCTTCAATTGTTCCGTAAGTGGCCATGCTATGGTGCTATATCCCTTCACAAATCTTCTGTAATACCCTGTCAATCCCAGAAATCCTCTCAGCGCTTTCAGATTCTTTGGTAGTGGCCACTTTAGCATTGCCTCAATTTTGGAGCAATCAGCTGCCACCCCTTCCTTGGACACCACATGACCCAAGTACTCTACACTGGCTTGTACAAAGCAGCATTTCTTTAAATTTGCCCTCAACTGGTGCTCCTGCAATACCTCTAACACCTTCTTCAAGTGTTCCCAATGTTCGACCTCTGACTTGCTGTATATCAGGATGTCGTCAAAAAATACTAACACAAACCGTCTGAGATAAGGTTTGAAGACCTTATTCATCAGGGCCTGGAAAGTAGCCGGTGCATTGGTGAGGCCAAAGGGCATCACCAAGAACTCATAATGGCCTTCATGAGTTCTAAAAGCTGTTTTGGGAACATCTTCCTTCCTCATTCGAATCTGGTGGTAGCCCGATTTCAAATCTATCTTGCTGAAAATCACGGTCCCACTTAATTCATCCAAGAGCTCATCGATAACTGGTATAGGAAACTTATCAGGTACAGTCTCCTTGTTGAGTGCTCTGTAATCTACACAAAAACGCCAGCTGCCGTCCTTCTTTTTCACCAACAGAACGGGACTAGAGAAAGGGCTGATGCTGGGTCTGATGATCTCTGCCTCCAGCATCTCTCTGATCAACCGTTCAATTTCATCCTTCTGGAACTGAGGGTAGCGGTAAGGACGTACACTGATGGGTGATACTCCTTCCCTCAACACAATAGCATGCTCATGCTCCCTCTGCGGTGGTAATCCCTGAGGCGGTTGAAACACCTCTTGGAACTGTTGAATCAACGGCTGAACGGAGAGGGGTATAGCTTCTCCCTCCTCCACTCCTGCCCCCTCCAAACTATGCAATTCCACCAGGTAGCCTCCTCCCTCCTGCTGAATGGTTCGGATTAGGGATTTGAGAGAAACCCCAGCCTTGGTCAACCCAGCGTCTCCTTGAATCGTTCTCCTTCTCTCCCCTATCACAAGTTCCATCCTCAAAGTCCCCCAATTAATCTTCGTCTCCCCCAATGTACGCAGCCACTTCATCCCTAAGATGACGTCAGTACTCCCCAATTCCAAAGGAAGGAAATCTTCCTTCACCTGGATTCCCTGAATCTTCAGCACCACCTCTCTACAAACTCCCCTTCCCATTTCCACCTTTCCCGTGCCCATCATCACCCCATAGCCACCTGTGTCCACTAACTCCATCCCCAGCGACTCCACTATCTGGGTGGAAATGAAGTTATGGGTTGCCCCACTATCAATCAACACCACCACCTCACGGTCAGCTATCTCTCCTCTCACCTTCATAGTGTGACTCGGAGTGAATCCCACTACCGAGTTCAGGGAGACTTCTGCTACATCCAGATGCAACTTCTCGTCCTCCTCCACCTCGGGGTCATTCCCACCTCTCTCTTCGTCTTCCTCATCTTCACAAACGAGGAGAACCTGAAGAGAGCGGTCCTTACACCTGTGCCCCGGCATGTACTTCTCATCGCATCTGAAGCACAACCCTTTTGCTCTTTTGTCCTGCATTTCTTTTTCTGTCAACCTTTTGAACTGTCCCCCATTTCCTCCTCCAGTCTTTTCCTTGGGTGCTTCCTTCTGACCCCCCGGCGCTACCCCTTTGGAGGGTAATACCGCAGTAGTCATCTTGTACGATCCCCCTGAGTAGTTGCCTCGAGCTCCTCTTTCTGACTTCTTTTGATCTTCCACCAATTGTGCAAGCTCCATCGCCTTGCCTAAATTCCTTGGCTCCAGCACTCTGACCGCTGTTCTTATCTCAGGTTTGAGCCCCTTCATGAAATTTCCCTCCAGGGCTGATTCGGAGATATGATCCAAACGGCTCGCTAAGTACTCAAATCTGTCTCGGTAGTCGGCCACGGTCCCCTCCTGAGTAAGAGCAAAGAATTGCTCATAGAAGTCTCCTCCCCCATCGGCTCGGAAACGTTCTAATAAACAATCCTTAAACTCTCTCCAAGTCCTGATAGGCTCTCTCCTGTCTCGCCATTGATACCATGCCAACGCCTTCCCTTCCAGACACAATGCTGCCGCCGTCAGCTTCTCATCATCTGTCAACCCGTTGACAGCAAAGTAACGTTCCACCTTGTAGATCCAACCATGGCCATCTTCGCCCTCAAAGATGGGCATCTTCAACTTTCTCACCTTCGGATCTCTGCCGTTACCCCGGAAGTCTCCGTAACCTCCCGTTTCTCGAAGGTGAGGTGCTCCCCAAGTGTCCCGATCCTCCCTCCGACGTTGGTAACCGAAATCTTCGTCGTAATCTCCTCTTCCCCTTTCAAAATCAGCACCTCGACGCTGATGTTCTTCTCTCCTCTCTCCAAAATCTGCACTACCTTCATATTCCCCCCTCCTGCTTCCAAAATCCACACCTCGACGCTGAAATTCAGCACCTCGGCGCTGAAAATCAGCACCTCGATGCTGAAAATCAGCACCTCGACGATCATTCCCCATGCTTATCTCCTCTCTAGAGAATGGCTCTAGAGGTGGCATGTCGTCATCACCTTCGAGAATCTCCACCTCCGGATTCCTCCTCCCCCGGATTGGGTTCGGATTTCCTCCTACGCCATGGCCGTCAGTGGTCTCTCTCACTTCCGATGTGTCCGGATGGGTCTTCATCTCCAATAATTTCTTCATCATTTCTTCCATCGCCGCGAACCTCCCTTCCAACCTCTCATTGTTGGTGGAGATCTCCATGAATTTCCCCTCCAGATCTGTCTTCAGTTGACCAAACTCGCCTTCTAAAACTTCCACCTTCTTCCCGGCCATCTTTCTTTTAACGGATCCACAAAAATCTTTTTCCAGAGACGACGATCTTGCTGAAATTTCAGAATTTCAGCCGCCGGTGGTCTCGAATCGGTGCTCTGATACCAATTTGATAGGAAATACTTGATTTCAAGTAGTTCCTAACCAAAACTGAAGCCGAACAAGGAGAAAACTACTGTCTCCAATAGTGGACAGCAACTATGCGCAGGAAAAATAGTGAATATTGAGAGACAACGCAAGCAAAGACTTGTATTTTTACTAGTAGACGGAACAAATAGCAAAGATACAATTTGTTCTTCAATTCGAGAGGAAGAACGTACTCTCCAAAGTCTCCGGCGAAGCCAAGAGCCCAAAACAAAACCTAGATCTCAAAGAGAAAACTCAAATTCAAGATCCGGAGCTAATTCCCCCCAAACTCCTAATTATAAAAAATTAATCATAAAGGACAATCATAAACTTCCTAAAACAGCCTTTCACGTTCAAAATTTCCCTCCTAAACTCCCCCTCTCAAGCCTACGTGGATTCACGGCTCACGGCAGAGCCGTTTCCGCCCAGGCGGGCTCTCTCGCGTCCGTCTCGCGTAGACGCGGACCGGTCCCTGCTGGACCGGTCCAACCGGCCCATCCTGGGCCGGTCTAACACGTTACTAGAGAAATGCAATCCATATAGGCTGACATGAGACAGATTTAAAGAACAATAAATGTCAAATGAAAAAAATCTGGATCATTTGAATGACCACTTTAAGGGTTGTAGATGAAATAGTTATAAGCTATATGTATATTTTGATAAATTTACAATTATTATTGTTGAACATGCTTTGCCTTGAGACTACTTTATTACATCACGTGCTTCACTAAAATTCTCATGTAAGATATTCTAACTATCTTAAGCTTCAACTTACTAAGAATCCTATGTGAAGCCTTAACTTGATCTTTGAATATTGAGACATACTATAAATAATATTTTAGTATTACCACACTTTTAATTAAAATCCTTATAGAGAAATCATTATTTTCTCCACCCAAACTATTAAAAAATATGACAAAAAAATTATGTATTATCCATCCTGATCTTATTTAAGAGTGTAAACCATGAATATCCTTTCAAAATGAATTAGATAAAGATTTTGATTTATTATTGGGTTATTTTGATGATATGGAGCTCGAATATGCAACAAAATTAGCATATAGTCTTGAATCTCCATCTAAACAAAAGTCAAAGATCAAAATTGAGATTGAGTTTTAGTTTGCATCTGATTGTGTTGAATCGAAGCACGTGCCTATATTATAATTTGTTCATGGACCCAAGCTTACTCTTGAGCAAAAATTGCAACCTTGAATATAAAGTTGAAGTTAAGATCTTAGAAAAATGTACCTATGTCAGAAGAAAAATCAAAATACGAGCATGAAATTAAATTTAATTATGAGAATAACTTAGAATGTAAACCTTAAATAAACACTAAATTTGAAATCAACCTGAAATGCACAATCATATTTTAACATAAATTGCAATTAGAACCTAAATCTAATCCTGGATGTAATTATTAGCTTTTGATAGCAACTGAATCTATTCTTGATTTTGAACTTGAACTTCGTGTAGAAACTCCTATATATGGATTTGAGCTTTTACATGAATTTAAATATACTCTTAAATGGGCTATCAAACTTTGGAAGTGAAGAACTAATATCTATTGTAGTAGATGAGTTTGATGAATAAATTGATCAAGTGAATCTTGAATGTGTAAGTACAAAACTATGCCTATTGAAGATGATAAATCAAATAAACAAGTTGATTTAACTATTAATGTGGTTTCTTTTGAATTCATCTTTGGTTTTCAATTCTTGTTTTCCAGTTACAAATTTTTAAATAGAAATTTAGCAAAAAAGGAAAGTTGTATAAATTTTTCAATGCATTTGTTAATAAGGAGCGTCTTAAGAGAAATTTGAACTTTAAAATCCCACTATCTGGAAAAAAAGAAATTAAGTCATTTGGGAGAGCTTTCTTAATGTTATTGTTTGTATATACAATTATATCCTATTTGTGTGGCTTGCTACTTTTAAATTTGTGATAGTAATTAGGAGAGCTTTAAACCCAAAACAATGAACCACAAACGAAAATTGGAAAAAAAAACATATCACGAATCATTTTTATTGCTAGAAATATGAAAGAAAAGCGACAAGATACGAGGATCTTCTATTAGAGAGGAATATCCGATTCTACCAAACCCTAGCCACTGGCTAGAGCCAAAAATTTCCTAAGCACAAACTAATTTCAACCAAAATCAGGCATAATCCCCTCCCTAGGGTAAAACAAAATATTAAAAGCATGCAAATCAAAACAAAATGCCCAAATAGTCCTTCAATTCAAAATTTCCCTCCTAAACATTCCCTAAGTACCTTCTGAATATTGCTGTTGGGTGTTTAAGGAGGGGGGGGGGGGGGGGGGGGGTGGACTCTGGTGGACGGAACCTTTGTTTTGCCTGCTTTAAACCTGAGCTGGTCCAGGAGGGACCAGTCTAACAATACCTCCCTCCCAACGACCCGCCTTGTTCTCAAGATGGAAGGAAAAGAATTAATGTTTTACCCTCTTATATGACTCCCATGTGGCATCATACTCGGGTAGGTTCTTCCATTTATTAGCACTTTCTTGCTTCCTCCTTTTCCCTGTTGTACTCCTTTCAGTTACAGTGGTTTCGAAACCACCTCCAAATCCTCCGTTAAGGTCACTGGTAACTCCGCACTAGATGCATGATCCCCAATAGCTCTCCTCAATTGCGACACGTGGAATAACAGGTTTATGGTAGCAGTCGGTGGTAACCTCAATCGATACGCCACTGCTCAAATCTTCTCCAATATCTTATAAGGGTCAAAGTATCTTAGGGTCAGCTTTTCATTCCTCCTATTAGCCATCATCCTCTATCCATAGGGCTGAAGCTTCAAATACATCCTATCTCCTACCTCAAGCTGTATGGCTCTCTTGCGCCCATCTGTAGGCCTTTTCATGATCTACTGGGCTCTCAACAAATGTCTTTCAATTCCTCTAGCATCCTATCCCTCTCCTCCATATACTGCTTTACTGAAAAGACTTGTGTGCTACTCTGCCCAAAGCGCACCAACTGAGGTTGATCATTTCCATACAACACTTTGAAAGGAGTCATATGAGATGCGAATGATATGAAGTGTTGTACTAGTACTCTGCCCATGCCAGTCACTTGGCTCATGGCCGAGGTGTCTTTGAAGCAAAGCATCGTAGGTATGTCACCAGGCTCTTGTTTACCACCTCCTTTTTCCCGTCTATCTGAGGCTATCTCGGCCGGACACTATAGACTCCAGTATCCCATGTAATTTGGCCATCTCTCTAATGAATGTCACCGCCACTGTCACTATCGTGTAATGATATCATAGGGGAATAAAATGAGCATACTTGCTTAGTCTGTCCACCACCACCAAAATCACTGTAAACCTCTCAGATTTGGGTAGCTCATCTATGAAATCCATAGAGATGTCCTCCCACACTCTATCTGGAAGAGATGAGGGTTGTAGTAGTCCCTCTCGGAGCCATAGCCATGTACTTGTTCCTCTAGCATACCTCACATCTGGCCACCATCTCCTTTACAACCTTATACATTCCCTTCCAATATAACTCTACAACCAATCTCATGTATGTCTTCTGCACAGCTGAGTGACCCCCAACAGCGCTCCCATGGAACTCCTGTAACAAGTGTGAGATATGGATCGAGGTCCGTGGTAGCACAAACCTCCCATGATACAATAGTCTCTCCCTCTCTAGGGCTTAGCTAGGGTGGCTATTCTCATCCTTCAATAGATTCGCTCTAATCCCTCTTAACTCGTCATGCTCACTCTCCTCCTTAATAACCTTCCAATCTAACATCAGCGGTATCAAAATGGCTAACTCTTGGGGCTCACTCACGCATTTGGATAAGGCATCAGCTATATTGTTCTCCATCCCTGGCTTGTACTGGATCTCAAAATCATATCCCCACAGCTTTAACAGCCATCTCTGATGCTCCTCGGTCACCATTCTCTGCTCAAATAGCCTCTTTAAGCTCCTTTGGTTTGTCCTGACGATGAAATATTGGCCCAACAAGTAAGGTCGTCATTTTTGAATAGCTAATACAATGACTATTAACTCCCTCTTATAGTCTGACTTCAGCCTAGCTCTGTCTCTCAACACCTGGCTGAAATAAGCTATGGCTTATGATTCTAAATGAGCATTGCCCCCAATTCATATCCTTATGCATCAGTCTCTACCAAGAACATCTGATTGAAATTGTGTAAGGCTAGGACTGGCACCGTGGTTATGATTGTCTTCAATCTCTCAAAGGCCTAGGTCGCTGCCTCTCCACACAAGAGGTTATCCTTCTTTTGCTGCTATGTCAGTGGCCAGGCTATGGTGTTGTATTTTCTCACAAATCTCTTGTAGTTCCTTGTCAACCCTAGGAATCCTCTCAGCTCTCTCAGGTTCCTAAGTAGAGGCCATTTCAACATTGCCTCAATCTTGGTCTGGTCAGCATTTACCCCCTCTTGAGATTCCACGTGCCCCAAGTACTCTACTCTCAGATGCTCCAAATGCTTCTCATTGGATCTGCTGTATACCAGTATGTCATCGAAGAAAACTAGGATAAACTTTCCGAGGTATGGTCGAAATACTCTTCATGAGGGACTTGAAAGTGGCAGGGGCGTTGGTGAGGCCAAACGACATCACCAAGAACTCATAGTGTCCCTTATGTCTTGAATATCGTCTTCAAAACATCCTCCTCTCTCATCCAGATCTGATGGTATTCGAACTTCATATCCACCTTCATGCATATCACCTCTCCGCAAAGCTCTAGTAGCTCATCTATCACCGAAATAGAAAATTTGTTTGACAGTCTCCTTATTCAGGCCCAATAATCCACACAAAACCTCCAGCTCCCATCATTCTTCTTGACCTGTAAAAATGGGCTAGAAAAAGGGCTTACGCTCAGTCTGGTGATATCTGCCTCCAATATTTCCTGAATCAGCTTCCCAATATCATTCTTTTGGATCAGATGGTAGCGGTAAGGCCTGACACTGATTAGTGACACCCCCTCTCTTAAAGTGATGGCGTGCTCCTGCTCCCTTGGTGGTGGCAACTCTTGATGTGGCTGAAAAACCTCACTGAACTGTTGTATGATCGGCTGTACTGAGAGAGGAATGTCCCCCTCTTCCTCTCCTTTGATCTCATCTAAGCTCTGCAGTTCCACTGAAAATCACCCTCCCATCTCCTGTATATACCCTTACTATAGTTTTGAGAGATAACATGGCTTTGGAGAGTCCTGCATCACCCCTAATCACCACCCTTCTCCCTTACCCAATCATCTCCATTGTCAGCATTCCCCAATTTACCTTGGTATCCCCCAAGGTCTGCAACCATCTCCTCCCCAGGAGTACATTAGTGCTCCCTAGCTCCAATGGGAGAAAACACTCATTAAACCGGATTTCTTATATAGTCAAGACCACTCCCCTACACACTCCTCTACCTATCCATTTTCCCAATCTCCATCATCACTCCATAGCACTTGTGTCCACTAGTTTCCCTCCCAATTGGTCTATAACCTGGTTGGAGATGAAGTTGTGGGCAGTCCCATGATACTGGATAGACCTGTCAATTTCGGGTTACGGGTCGGGTTCGGGTGGACCCGAAACTGACCCGGCACTACTCGGGTTCGGGTCGACCCGACCCGTTTTTTCAAACAGGTTGATTTTTTGGACCCGCACCTGACCCGCTTCGGGTTCGGGTCAACCCGACCCGACCCGCGTACGCCGGATGCCAGACGCGGAACTGCCGGCCGCCTGAAGCCGGACATGGTGCGGAACTGCCGCGGTCCGCGGATATGGCGTGGACGCGATGCGAGGCAGGCAGGCAACCTCGAGACGCAGCTGCCGGGCAGGCGGGAAGCGGGCTGGGTCACTCCGGGCAGACCGACAGACATATTTGTGTGCATTCCGGGTCATTTCGGGTTGTTCCCGGGTCAATCTGAACCCGACCCAATTTTTCAAACTGGTCGGTTTTCAGAATCCGGACTCGACCTGCTTCGGGTTCAGGTCAACCCAAACCCGAAATTTTCGGGTCGGGTCCAATATTGATAGGTCTAATACTGGAGAGGGCAGGTGGACCGGCAGGGGGAGGACAAGGCAAGGAATCCGCCCCCCCTCCCACACACACATTATGGGGCCCATTAAACCTATTATTATATATGTGAGAAGATGAATTAAGGAAGTGATTAATTAGTAATGATTTCCTAATTCAAATTCAAATTCAAATTCAAATTGATGAGGGAAATATATTTGAAAGGGGGGCTGATTTAGGAAGGGATTATTAGGAAGGATTTTCTAATTGAAATTCGAATTTGAGAGGGAAATATATTAGGAAGGAGGAGGGTAATTAGGAGAGAAATAGGAGAAACTTATTTAAGGTTGAGTTTAGGGTTTATTTTGTTTTATGCATAATTTGATTTGAGAGTGTGATAAGTGTAAATAATGTGTTATTTTATGTGTTATATTTTCAGTGAAATGTGTTGTTTTTGTTGTATTTTGTAGAAAAAATACACAAAATGCATAAAAATTATAAGTTCCATATAACGTCGTGGCGTTGGAATAAATGCAGTAGCGCCATCAAAGACACCGCTAGAGCGCCATAATTTGCAGTGTCGATTTCTCTGTCGAACAGCACCGCTACAGTAAAATATCAACTTCGCAGCGTCGAGTGTTATGTTGTCCAGCGTCGTGGCATCACAATCAATAATGCCTCTATGCCCAAATTGCCCTTCCGGTGCTGCAACATCCGAATGTCAATAGCGCTGCGACGTAGCAGCTGTAACTTCCCAAGGACACGATCTGTCAGTGAAGCGACGTGATTGTTCACTAAGTAACTGATCCACGTCAACAAGTGCCGCGACGGAACAACAAAAAAATGCAACGACATTAGTTCATTTGTTAAGTGCAACTGCACTGATCTTTATAATGCCGCAATGCCATATGTCTATTTGTGTTTTTCTATAAATAGTCGTCGTATTATGTTTGTATGAGAGTTAAGTCACTTAGATAATTTCAGTACAATTCAGAGTGCTACTCTGAATTTTCTTTAGGGTCATAACTAAGGGAATTTAAAGAAATACTTGATACCATCATTATTACTATGTTTAACTTGTGTTTGTTGAAGCAATTCTATAAGTAAATAAGAGTGTAGAGGAGATCCATTGAACCTATATAGTGATATCTATCTCTTGTATTTTCTTTCTATCATGCTATTAATAAAAATGAGTTTGCTTCAACTTTTCTACATATCTGGCTAAATTCTTTTGTTTTGGATTGATGAAGTATCATATGAAGTACTAATGAGTTCTCTTATTTTATAAATGATTAAAATGATATTTTTCATATTACCATATCTTAATATAATGAACATAGTGGTCAGATGTGTAGTTAAAATTATGTGGATTGTAGAGCCTTGACGGAGGAAAGCAGGCATAACCAAGAATATTGAATTAGTATGAGTCATGCCTAGGCATTTGGGTATGAAACATACTAAATTCTTAAGGAGGTGAAATAACCATAGGAAGTCAATGGACATCCTACAAGATCAAAAGAGAAATAGGAATGCATATGCTTTGAAGAGCATCATAATTAAAAGAGAATCATTAGAAAAAAATGTTATTTACATTCATCGATCCAAAATATTATATCCATATAGTATATTCATTATCTTTATCTAATTTTATTTAAGTGCTTGAATCTCCATGACAACTATTTTATTTACATAGGATAATTGTTAATGTTTTAGTAGACAATACTTGTAAATTACAAGTTAGCATATATTTCTCATGGGATTGATACTCTACTCTATCACTATAACTATATTACTTGATTCAGCACGTATACATGTATATATTAAGTGGGTTTTTTATAATTTTTATTTAAAAAAAAATCTAAACATTGTTAAGAATTGAGAGAGCCCTAGAGCATTTTATAATTCTATATGTTACTCTACAACGCCAATCAGAGTGTTGTAGTTTTCTTATTGTGAGGGATCCTAGCGACATCTAGGGTTTGGGAGAGAAGGTGCTCTCGAAAGAGGAGCATTACATCTTGCTTTGTTCATATTTGGTATTCTATCAATAAAAAAATTTATTTTGTTTTGAATCTCTTGGAGTTTGTTGCTATTTTTTATACCAAGATGCATCACCCCACTGTCTATTAATAGTACTACCTCCTTATTTGATATTTCTCCTCTCACCTTCATGATATGATTTAGAGTGAATCACACCACTAAGTTCAAGGAGAAATTAGTCATATCTAAATGCATCTTTTTCTCCTCCGTCGATGCCTCACTCCCACCTCCCTCTTAATTTTCTTGTCATCACATATTGTGAGAACCTGAAGAGTTCGGTCCTTATAATTGTACCCCAGTGTATATCTCTCATCATATCTGAAACATAATACTTTTGCCTGCCTATCATGTACCTCTACTTCTATAAGTCGCTTGAAGTTGCCTCCCAGGCGACTTCACTGCTCTTCCCCTTTGGTGCTTCTCTCTGAAAGGACACCATATGAGTTCTAGGTGCTAGGGTCTCAAAAGTACTCCTGTAAGCACCCCCCCCCCCCCATGATGTTGCTTCTGTTAGCCTTCTCCCTTTGATATTTTTTCCTTCACCTTATGAGCACGCTCCATCATCTCTCTCAGTCTTTTTGGTCTAAGCACCTTGAACTCTATTCATATGTCCTCTTTAAGTCCCTTCATAAAATTCTCTTCCAATCCTTCCTCAGAAATTCTTCTTAGTCTCCCCGACAGCAACTCAAACTTCTCACAGTACTTCATAATTGTTCCCTCCTGAGTTAGGGCATAAAACTGATTCCCCCTCATCATGTGGTTAAGGCAATCCGCTTAGGCAGATCTTACCCAAAATTTTAGTGTTTAAGGTTTAAGGTTTAGGGAAAAAGCTCTCCACTTTATCATCATCTTCCCGAACTGTCTTTCCCTTCTGATCAACCGTAGGAATAACTGGCGAAGCCTTCGATTGCATTTCAATCAACTTCTTCATCATGTCTTTCATGTTTCCAAAGTAGTTCTCCATGGACGAGAGAATCTGTTAGACTGATCAATGCTGGACCGGTCCAGCCGGCCCTTGGCAAGGGGCCGGCCTAAGTATAGAAGAGGCATACTAAGCAGGTCCGCCCTCTTGGAATTGCCGCCCAAGGCATGGGTGGGACCCACATGGGTATCCAACTAGGAAGGAGGGGGCGGCTAGGGCTAGGGGGGATTTTCGCTTAGTGGTTTAATTGTATGCTTTAAGTAGGAAGAAAATATTAGGGTTAGTGTTATGAAATTATTGTGGCTGTTTTTTATCCTTGGAGTTGGCATCTTGGGCTCTAGCGCCGTCTAGGGATTGAGAGAGAGATCCTCCTCTCGAATTGAGGATTGACTGTATATTTGTATTTTCCTTCCGTTATATTTGATTATTGCAATTAAATTATTATTTTATGGTTTTCCATCGGAGTTTGGTGGATATTTCTCTCTGTTTTTGCCAAGATTGATAGGTTTTACTTTAGATCTTCGAGTATTTCTTATCAAATTGGTGTCAGAGCAGATTTTGGGGATTATTTTTGGGCTATTTTTGTGAAAACTAGTGGTTGATTATTTGCTAGAAGAGAGGTTGTTTGCTGTTTTTAGGGTCAAGATCCAAATTTTTTAGTCTAAAAAAATCCGGGTATTGATGACGGCCAAGAAAGTGGATGTGTTGGAAGAATTTCTTGAAGGGGAAATGAGCCAAATGAAAGCAATGGTGGAGGGTCGAATTTCTTCCATGGAAGGCAAGTTTTTCGATCTTCATGAGATGGTGAAGAAGATATTGGAAAATTATAATCAAACAACAGCATCGGAGGTAAGAGGACCAGTAGGGAGAAATACGAATTCTAAAATTCATAGGGGGGAAATGATGTGGAGATCATAGAGGAGAGAGGTGGTAGGTATGAAGAGAGTAGGGGTGTCAATATTTGACACGACCCGAAAACCCGACTCGAGCCCGACACGAAAATTTTGGGTTTTCGGTAGGGACATCTTGTCATGTCCTCCCGCACTGCAGACTGCAGTCAGACGTCATGTCGGTCAGCCACTTTGCCCGACGCGCTGACCGCTTGACCCCATGCCCCGCCGCTCAAGCATCCCGCGACCCCGCTTTCTCACAGTCGAGGAATTGAAGACGTCATCCCGGCGATCCCGCAGTCAGACGAGCTTGACGCCGTCCGCGGTCCGCCTCTCCCTCCGTCGGACGGAGGCTCCCATTTACATTCACGCGCTAGCTGCTGGTTAACCCAAACTCCTTCAACTTGTTTTGTGTTGGGTCGTGTTCGGGTTGAATGTTTTACCTGTATATAAAAACGGGTCGGGTTCGGGTTGACCCGAATAATGCCGGGTTCGACCCGAACCCGATATGTGACCCGAAATTGACACCCCTATAAGATTGGCATGGTTATGGGGGGCATGAATCAGGGGGGGGGGGGGCTGATTGGGAAGGAAAAGAGGGGGATTATGGTATGAGGAGTGCTTATTTTGAAAGGAGGGGAGAAAGTGAGGACGAGTATGAGTATGAGCGTGGACGGGAGGATCGGGACACTTGGGGAGGATTGAACACTTAGGGAAGGGGAACTTATGGAGGAATCAGGGGAAATGGCGGAGATACGAAGGTCTGGAAGCTGAAAATGCCCATTTTTGAAGGGGATGATGCACATGGGTGGATCTATAAGGTAGAGAGGTATTTTGTCTTCAATGGGTTGATGGAGGAAGAAAAATTAACGGCAGCTAGCTTATGTTTAGAAGGGAAGGCGTTGGCTTGGTACAAGTGGAGAGACATGAGGAGGCTCATACAAAGTTGGAGGTAGTTCAAGGAATGCTTATTAGAACGTTTCCAAACTGACAGGGAAAGGGACTTTTATGAGCAGTTCTTTTGCACTTGTGCAGGAAGGTTCATTGGAAGATTATCGCGAGAGATTTGAGTTCCTAGCGAGTCGGTTTGATTGACTACCAGAGACTGTTATGGAGGGAAAGTTCATGAATGGACTCAAATCAGAGATCTGGGCAATAGTGAGGGTCATGAGGCCTCGCGACTTGGGAGAGGCTATGGAGTTGGCACAACTGGTGGAGGATTAGAAGTATTAGGAGAGGGGAGCCAGAGGCAGTAGTTCTGGGGGCTCTTATCGGATGACTACCACTCTCTTAACACTCAAGGGGCCTGCATCGGGTAACATTTATGAGACCCCAAGGGAGAAGCTAGTAGGAGGAGGAAGTGGTGTGAACATTTATGAGACCCCAAGGGAGAAGCTAGTAGGAGGAGGAAGTGGTGTGAACTTCAAGCGACTGACGGAGAGAGAGAGAGAGAGAGAGAGAGAGCTATGCGTCAGATGTGATGAGAAGTATATGCCATGGCACAGGTGTGGGGACCGAATTCTTCAGGTTCTCACTGTCTGTGATGATGGATAAACTGATGAGGGAGGTGAGAGTGAAACATGAGGAGATGAAGAAAACAAGCTGCATCTTGATGTGACAGAGGTCTCATTGAACTCAGTGGTAGGATTCACTCTAAGTCATACCATGACAGTGAAGGGGGAGATAGTCGACTGGGAGGTAGTGATATTATTAGACAATGTGATTCTTTGGGAGGGGTGTATTGTTAGACCGGTCCAACCGGCCCTTGGCAAGGGGCCGACCCAAGTATACAAGAGGCGGACCAATGCCCTCTTGGAATTGCCACCCAAGGCATGGGTGGGACCCACTGGGGAATTCAATTAGGAAGGATGGGTCGGCTAGGGCTAGAGGGTATTTTGGCTTATGTGGTTTAATTGTATGCTTTAAGTAGGAAGAAAGTATTAGGGTTAGTGTTATGAACTATTGTGGTTGTTTTTGTGTTCTTGGAGTTGGCGTCTTGGGCTGTAGCGGCGTCCAGGGATTGGGAGAGATAGATCCTCCTCTCGAATTGAGGATTGACTGTATCTTGGTATTTTCATTCCGTTATATTTTTTTATTATTGCAATTAAATTACTGCTTTTCTGGTTTTCCTGCGGAGTTTGGTGGATATTTCTTGTTGTTTTTTCCAAGATTGATATGTTTTACTTGAGATCTTCAAGTGTTTCCTATTAGAACCTTCCTTCCACGGATGTGAATCTTCCCTCCATTTTGAAAAATCTCTCCTCCATCCTGACCTTGAATTGTTCCAGCTCACCTTCCAACATCTCCATCTCCTTCACCGCCATAGGTCCCAAAATGGTGCTCTGATACCACTTTGATAGGAAGTAGGAGAGCTTTCAACCCAAAACAGCGAACCACAAGTGAAAATTGGAAGGAGAACACACCACGAATCACTTTTATTGCTAGAAATATGAAAGAAAAGAGACAAGATTCAAGGATCTTCAATTGGAGGGGAAGATCCGACTCTTCCAAACCCTAGCCATCGGCTAGAGCACATAATTCCCTAAGTACAAACTAATTTTAGCCAAAATCAAGCATAATCCCCTCCTTAGGGTAAAACAAACTATTAAAAGCATGAACATGGTACATAGCTTGTATCTGTAGATATTCTTGTTATAATCTTGTGTGTAGTTCTTTTTATTGCTCATTGTTTTTTTGATTTTGTTCAAATCCTTAAGCAATTAAGGATATGGAATTTATGGAAAAGGTTTATTTTATTGGAATTTATGCTAGATATATTGAAACTTATTTTTTTGAGTATATTTGTACAAAATTTGTATGATTTTTTTTTTATATTGGGCCTTTTAAAATCTGTAAATAGAACTCTTAAGGCATATAAAAATCATTTACATTGAGTATTCAAAGAAAATTTAATTGTCCTGTCTTCATGTGTGTGTGATTGTTGAATGTGCAATCTTTCAGAGATTCACATATGTGGAGAACTACTTCTGGGGCAAGTCTCCTCTTACCAACATGAGGTTTGGTTATTTTCTTTGGGTGATTTTTATCCTTGTCTTTGTCGTTTAAATTATTTACTCTTTGATTTTGCATGGTGAATGAAATCTTGTCAAGTAAGATGCAAGTTACATTTACTTTTAAACCGTGAACTTGATTGGTTGCTAAGATGTATTATTCATTACTTTTTTATAGAATTTTAGATTTTGGAAATTGTTAAATTATCTTGTGGAGTGAATATGTATCCTTACATTAAAAGCAATAAATTTTTACTGAAAGTGTGCACTAGTAAATTACAGAATTTTTTTTTTTTTGTGTTTTATCTTGCATCTCATCCTAGTTTGCATTAGAAACTCCATAACCTTAATATTCCTACATCATTTATACACATTAGTCCTAATATGTTGTATGACTTTCTATGTTCAAGTTTTTCTTGCAGTTAATTTCTTGTAAGTTTCTTGAGGGAATCTCTTAGGCTTTAGGTGAATCATCACTTTGTCACATTTTTCGAACTCTACATATTTTCTATTAACATCTACAATATACTTACAATTGTAATAGTTCATAGCAAGTTTTTGGTAAATGTTGTTATACATATCATGCATATAATTAATAAATAATGCAATATTATGTGATGCTAAATTGCTTATATTCTAAATTGCTTCTACTATAACTATTAACAAAATGATGAGTGATAAAGAAAACATTAAAAAAAAAATATTTACTAGGTTACATTAAATTATCTTATGATATATTGCAAATTTAAAAAAATGACACTTCTATACTTGGAGATGTAAACCTTTTTAAAGAAAATTAGCTTAAATGATTTAAAGATTAATCATGATGAATTTCACACAATTGGTTTTGATTGGATGAATATATATTTGAATTTCAAATTTTTTGAAGGTGTTTTTCCTGAGTTAGTTCTTTGTTATGTTGACACAATTTTACTTTCTTTATAGGATTCTTTTTATAAATCTTTATTATGATAATAAAGAATTGAAAAAAAAAATCAATATCAATTTAATTCATATTCATAACTAGAATTTGGTTGATACTTCATCAAATGTAAATTATTAGATATTTCATTTGATTTATTAACTTCAACATATATAAATTATTTAGTTTCATAATTCAGGATAGTTTCATATTCTAGTTGAGATTTGGATTCAGATATAATCTTTAGATTCAATTTCATATTCTGGTTTTGGCTTGCATCGGTTTAGTTTCAAATTGATGAAAATATTCTAGTACAAATCACAGTGTAGATATAGATTTAATAAAACCAAAATCTAGACCATGTTTGTAAATGCTAATTTTGTATGTGTCTGATTCATCATTTTAAAACATCGATACAAAAGTGAATTATAATATTTTAGTATGACTAAATTTGATCATAAATGATTCTTGAGTTCATAAGTGTTTAACAAGCTTTAATAATATTTTTTCTTCAGAAATTTTAATCAATGGTGTAATAGTCTTAATGAGAAGATAATTATAAAATCTTTCAAACTTTAAAGCTCTCTAAAAGCCTTATTTTATGACTTTGGAGAATTTTAGCTTAATTCATGTTGATTTTTATTGAAGACATTTAATGAAATTATTAGTAATAACAAAGTAATTGCTAAGCAAATGATGTTTATCTACAAGATCTTTAGACCTTATAAAATAGTCTGCCTTATTTAAATTTCTTAAATTGATCTTTTAGTTGGTCTTTATAGCATGTCAAATATTCTTCTTTAAGTTCATTTTACATATCAACCCATATGGGCTTTGTTGTAACAACAATGCTATAAAAAATATTGAGCATGTCCAATTAGTTTATCTTTTGCAAATTCACCTCTTTTGAAATAAGACATTATAATTCATGGAAATTTTTATCTGTCGAATTTAAAAATTCCCTAAATTATATCTCCCATTAAACATGGAATAAAATTTTGAACCTCATAATGATTATATTGAATTTGTCTAGAATTATAGCTTAACTGATTTCATTTAAATTACATTTTCTATTATTATTATTATTTTTTTTTATTACATTTTCTATTATACTTGTTAATTGACCAAAATTTTATGTACTACATTTAGAAAATATTATGATGCAAAATAATAAAACGTAATATTATAATAAGTTAATGATATGTGTACACATAAGACAATCACAAGTAATTGCCACCTTAAATGTAAAAAGAAAAAAAAAATTTAAGAAAGCATGATGATAGAGACAAAACTATGCATTTAATTGGTGAAGATACCATTGGAGAGCTCTCATTTACAAACCCTAACTTTTAGTCTTGTGAATATTGAAGAATGACAATAAATTTGGTTCTTTTTTCTCTTTATTCTGGAGAATAGGTCATGAAATCTCCTATCCACGATACCATCATTACTTAGTAAATTTTCATCTAAATTAGAAACTTGTTTAGTGTGTAACATTGACTTCCTCTCTAATAAGGAGTGAGGTGGTAACTCATCTAAAGGATTTGTACCAATATTCTTGGATGTTGATGAGTTCATGATAGCCTTCTCCAGGGAGTTGCATCCTTGACATCAAATATGTGGTAAGATGTTTTAGAGTTTAGAGTTAGTAATTCAAATCTAATATCCAAAGCAGTGCTTTATTAAATGAATTGATATGGGACACTTCTTTTTTTATTACACCATTTCTTACATATTGTGAATCTTAAGCTCTTTGAAAGAGAAAGTATTTGCATAAATTTTCTTATCTTTAAACTAATTCTTTCCAATCGGGTGAGTTGTTCGACGATTGTATCTGATGATTTGTTAATTCTTTTAATTGACCCAATTTTTAATTTTATTTTGTGCTGTGCTTGTAATGTTTGTTACTCAGATTTTTATAAGCTTAACATAGCAAAAAATTGATTTGCCGGAGAAGCATTTGACCTAATGGATTCTTGTTTATGAACACGTCCTCCGTTGTTTCAAGGCCATAAGCAAAAGCTCAACGCTCACAAAGTATCTTGTTCTACTCTATAAGAGAAACAGTGGCTTCTTTCATGACACACAAAAGAGTAAATTTTTAAATTTTATTCTGATGATGAATTTGATTTGTTTGTGAAACATGCCATAACAAATACTATGTTGCTTATGCACCTCATTGTTTCATAACACATTGCAGAGTATCTTTTAATTCTTTTTGTTTGTTACTATTTCCGAACATTGATTCTCTAGAAATAATCATGGTATGATACATTGGGATAGTAGGAAGGTGATTTGTGATGATACATTGGGATAGTATGAAGGTGATTTGTGAGCAGTATCGTCACTTCTAGCTCTTGTGGAAAGTTTATGGATACATAATTAGCTGATTGATCTTTATGGTGTGGGCATCTGCTGTGTATTTTGTAATATTTTAGTAAAGGTTTCACTTTTCATGTGAATGATTTTGAGAATTTTACTAACTTTTCAAAGCTGATGTTAGTTACCTGCCTAGCGAAAACGTTTTTTACCTGCTCAGTCCTCTCTTTACAACAACAATAACAACAACAAGTCTTTATCCCACTATATGGGGTCAGCTACGTGAATCATTTTTCTCCATTGTGTCCTGTTAAGAGTCAAATTCTCATCTAAATCTAATAAAGAAAGGTAATTTCTAATATTTTCTAACCAAGTCTTTTTAGGTCTACCTCTACCTTTCTTAGCATAAGTCAAATCTAATACATCTACTTTCCTAACATGGTCATTAGAAGGCTGTCGTTTTATGTGATCAAACCATCTAAGACGAGTCTCTCTAATCTTATCTTCCACTTGAGCTACTCCAACCTTTTCACGTATATGCTCATTTTGTGTATTGTCTATAAGAGTAAAGCCACTCATCCACCTGAGCATTCTAATCTCTGCAACACTTAACTTAATATTATGCTTCTCTTTTAATGGCCAACATTTTGCACCATAAATCATTCCAAGTCTCACTACCATCTTATAGAATTTTTGATAGGAAATACTTGAAGATTTCAAGTAAACCCTAATAAGATTGATGTAAACAGCGGAAAAACTTCACAAACCCAATGGAAAGTAAACAAAAACAGTAGTTTTTATTATATAAATCAAACTAACGGAAAAAAATTGCAAGATACAATTGATCCTCTATTCGAGAGGAGGATCCTTCTTTCCCAATCTCTAGACATCTCTAGAGCCCATTGCACCAAACTCCAAGAACAAGAAAAACAACCCAAATATTTTGCATGCCCTTAACCCTAGACCTCTTCCCTATTTAAAGCAATTGAACCCACCTCCTTAGCTCTAGCCGCCCACCCCTCTTTCCTATTTAATTTGGCTAGTGGGCCCCACCTTCCTTGGGCGGCAACCCCTTCTAGTGGGCCCCACCTTCTTTGGCGGTAATTCCAATGGGGCGGGCTGTTTGGTATGCCTCTTAGCATTGGACCGGTCCATGGTGGACCGGCCTAACAATTTTCCCTTAAGTTTGAGAGGGACTTTTCTATCACACAAGCCCGATGCATTCCTTCACTTCAACCATCTAACTTGAATTCTACTAATAATATCCCCATCTATTTCACCGTCACTCTGAACAAGAAACCCAAGATATTTAAAATGTGTACTCTTATTAATGACTTGATCGCCCAAAGTCACAACCCCCACTAGATCTATTATTACTAAAATTACATTCCATATATTCAGTTTTAGATCTACTCAAACGAAAGCCTTTACAACAATTTTCATCATTATGATCTTTACATTGTACTAAATACATTATGATCTTTCTTTTCAGCCTTTACAACAATATTCATCATCCAAGCAAGTTAGTCAATGGAGCGGACTTTTACTGTTTTAAACACAAGATTGAACCAAAATGGGAAGACCCGGTATGTGCAAACGGAGGAAGATGGACTATTGCTTGTCAAAGACTAAAATCAGATACATTCTGGTTGTATACTGTATGTTTCTATCTCCATTAAAGTTTAAACTCTTCTCGTTTTCAACTCAATTCAATCTCCTGTTATATAGTGCATATTATACTTTATTCAATTCTTGATTTCTTTTTTGGTTCAATCTAGTTGCTAGCAATGATTGGTGAACAGTTTGATTATGGGGATGAAATTTGCGGAGCAGTTGTCAGTGTGCGTCCAAAGCAAGAAAGGATAGCCATATGGACAAAAAATTCTTCTAATGAAGCTGTGCAGGTATCATTTTTGTTGTTATCGGTGACTGCTGTTTAGTTTAGAAATGGTTATATGTTTCTATGTTGGACTTTTGAGACTGTTTATTTTGATGCTTATTTCGATGCTTCATTTTAGATTAACATGTCATTTCCTTTTAGTCCGTGTCCGTCAAACAGCTGTTTTCTAATTAGTCAGGTCAGAAGTAGAAGATAATCTAAACAATCTGGTTTTTTTGGCTTCCTATTTGTGTTATATGCCAAAGGAAGAAATGATTTTGGGGGAACTTCTATGGAATTTGAAGTTATAGAAAGATGAGCTATGAGAGGATTCATGATCATTATGAAATATGAGATAGAAATGCAATAAGAGAAGCTATACTTGATTTCATAATAATTTATAATTTTGCAATATAGAACACATACTTTAAGAAATGAGTAGAGCACTTCATTGCTTTGTGATATGGAGCCGTCAAAACACAAATAATTTCTATATAACGGAAGGAAAAAATCATTTTGCAAAAGAACTATGATGTTTTTAGTAAGAAAGTGCATTATTTGAATAAAATTAAAATATCAAGTCGAACTAGTCTTGTCTGATTAATTTGGTTTAGTTGTTGAAGTATCAGTTTAGTTATTGGTCGTAATTTTGACTTTATTTGATTTTTGGTTTTTGGTTCGATTTTTGTTTTTGTAAACTGGTCAAATAAAAAACTAAATTTTACTAATTTGTTTGAGTATTAAGTCAACAAAGCGCAGGAACTAACTCTATATCAATAAGTGAAACAAAAGTTAATGAATATTTTTATTTCACATTCCAAAATTATAAATTTTAGCAATGATTATCTTATATTCTTCTCAATACATGCTATTTAAGCTAAAGATAATCTAGTTCATTATTAAAATTAATTACATTTTGGTTTATCTAGAATCAAACTGCTAAAACCAGAAATTTGAGAGGAAAAGCTTGCCTTTATTCAGTAATATCTTCCCTATTAATAGATCTATACAAGATGTCTTAACGAGGAAACAATAAAATACAGATTTAATACATAAAATCCCTAATACACTCTTTCCTAAATTAGTTCCTTTATTATGGCGTGATCTATGTAAACTTCCCACGGTTTGACTTCTGTGATCATCGGATCCTTCGTTTTAAAATTATATACTCATTTTTTATTTTTTTGGTATTTAATATGAACAATGTAATAGTGACATTGAAAAAGCAGGCATAATGATTAATGTTAATATTCATGTATTATTGATAATACCGATCCTAATTGGGATAAGCTAATGATGAAGATGATAGATATTTAGGGTGTTGTTGACAAATGAGTATACTTGATGAGTTGTTGAAACGATATTAAATCAACATTAATTTTTCTCAATCAATTTTGTGCACTATACCTAAAAAGACTTGGTCACATAAAATGGCGGCCTTCTGATGACCTGGTTAGGAAAGTAGATGTATTAGATTTAACTTGTGTTAAAAAAGATAGAGATAAACCTAAAAAGACTTGGTTAGAAAATATAAGAAATGATCTTTCTTTATTAGATATTTAGATTTAAACAAAAAATTGACTTTTAACAGAACACAATGGAGAAAAAAGATTCATGTAGCCAACCCCACATAGTGGGATAAAGGTTCGATGTTGTTGTTGTTGTTGTTTTGTGCATTCGAATCATGCAATCGAGGGTTATTAACTATGATAATCCATTTTTGTTTTTACTTTGAATCAATTTTGTTTCACATTGCTTTCTAGTAATGCATTCCAACTTGCGAGATGCTTTAAAGTTTTGAAGAAAAGAGCGCTCATATATGGTTAGAATTGGCTTAAATTATGTTGATTTACCAAAGAAGAACAAAGTTCTCCGGCTATTTAACAGCTTTTCCTTTTAAGGTGTTCTACTGATTGTTTGATAAGGGTTATATTTGTATTTGAAGATGTGCATTGGTAGACAATGGAAGGAACTCCTGGAATACAAAGATCAAATTGGTTTCATTTCTCATGTAAGTGTTTTGCATTCTGAATCAATACGCACCACTTAAACTGGAAGTTTGATAACATTTTATTATTGTATAATTTCAGGATGATGCAATAAAGCTAGATAGGGCTGCCAAGAACAAGTACACAGTGTGATCTGTAGGTAGATTTATCTAAGCAGGGTATAGGATATTTGTAGGAAGAACACTCATCGAGCTCTGCTGTTCAAACGTTCTCATTTTATGAGCTGAAGTAATGTTTACAATTAACTTATTTTCGAGAACGCCTCTACTCATCTTTCATGATATTTTATCAGATATGCAAGTGAAGATATTATTAGTTTTGTAAAATCAGACTTTTTCATGAAATCTGATAAAACTTTCTTATGACAATTTTATATATCGTCTTACTTGTTGAGATAACTAATTTGAAGGAGCAAAGGAAAAAAAAAGAAGAAGTGAAAGTTCTGCAAGAAAATGTTGATGACATTTGTAATTTGCTTTTCGTGCTGGCTGAACAGGTATGAATAATACAAAAATTACATGTTTTATTCTCACTTTTATTTGTTTTTTTATTAGTGTCAATCGAGGAGGGATGTTTTGGAATCATCGAACTATTTCATTAGTCTTTCTGCATCTTTATAAACAACCTGGTTATCTTGTATTTATTGTCACAAATTCAGATGGCTATAAAACGTGTTTGCGAGGAGACATTTACTGCTGAAGTTTTGTCTACTTTGAAGTATTGCATGATAGAATATTGATGATACTAATTTTATATGAAAATCTAACGTATAAATAAAATAAGAATGCAATGGAGATATTGAAGTTTTTTTTTTTGTAGAAAATTCGAAAAAAGAAAAAATGATGGGGCTTGACTAAGTTGAAATGATTCAACGTGTGTATTTTGTTTGATACAAATGATACCATTCCCTATAATTGGGGAAAGAGTTGATAGAATGTGGTAGATATAAACTATGGAAGATGGACTTTATAATGGAAGTTAGAGGTGCCATTATGCATTAGAGTTATGTTCTTCATCTTATTTGTTATATGTTAGATTGTTCACATTTAAGGAGAGGAGATCAAAGAGCAAGTTATCGGGTATAATATTGGTATTTACGTTAGTGTCAATGATATGAATCGATTTTGTTGGCAATGACATTCATTAGAGTTGTTGGCAACGTAAGTCGTAGAGCATCAACATTGTTATTGATGATGTATATCAATCTTATAGGTGATGGCATAAATAAATAGTATGCATTTGGATTATAAATGATGACATGCTTCAACATTATAGGCGATGACAGGTGATGAAGTCAGCGGGTGTCGGTGTTGTTGGATAACAATTGTAGGGCAAATATTGATAAGGAGACTTGTTAATTTATGATGGTTAATAGATCATAGTCAATGATTGATTGTTGAAAGTTCATAGTCAAACAATAATATTTAGGAGATCAAAGTCAAATGATGGTGGTCGGGAGATTGTTGTTAGGTGACTTCGTCTTTTGAGAAGTTTAATTTTACTATAAATTTACTGAAATTACACTAATGTTATTTCTGAATTTAATTCTAAAAGTTTAGAATTCAAATGTGCATGAAGATTCATGCTATATCCAATGTGCTAATGGCGAAACATTCAATATTGAAAGTGCAGATAGTGTTGGGCGATAATTCATCTTCTTAGTTTTTTTTTTTTTTTTTTTTTTTTTAAATTTATCATCTTAGTTTCTCATCTAAATGGTTAGATTAGGGTTGAACGCTACAACAAGAACAAGTTGAATAGGAAAAAGAGATTGAAGAGGAGAAATTGAAGAGTGTGAAAGAGGGGAATGGTGAGTGAAAAGTAATATGATCGTTTATAATAACTTCAATATTTAGTTCAAAAAATATATATTTTTTATATTTAACTGTTTTCATAAATGATAATTCTGTCAATAGAAAATGACTCGTGTGGATAATTGACTTATTGGGAGATTAACTAAACATCAAGTTACAGGACAAAAATTCATTGCTAACTCAACTAAGTTGGAGAAAAATTCAATGGTTAATTTCAGAGAAATTTCTGTAGGAGATTTCGGAGGATAAAAAATTAATACATTGAAATTTTTTGTCAGTAATTATTGGCTGCCTAATCCAAAGAAAAAAAAAACTATTTTGCAAATTTTCATTCTCTTGAAATCATTTTCAATGGCCGTTTTACCTATGGAAAGATTTTTCGGTTCATAGTTGTTGTGGGCTAGAGTATTCGTGGCGGTAAAGTATAAAAAATTTCATGTCTAAGCGTTGCATGAGTATCCAACACATAAACAAAGGAAAAAAAGAACATCAGAATTTTTACGTGGAAAATCATAAAGGGAAAAATCACAGGGTCACTCCTAGCTGAAATGATTACACTAGTATTTGAATAGATTACAAGTGATTGGTTTGTCTTTGAAATTGAGGACGATCAGATTATACAAGTCAGCCGTCGGGTTGAAAATTAGTGACAAACGGAGATTGGACAGAAATTTAGTGATGTTTGATGGTTGGGTGGAAATCCTGCGTCAATTGGCGGTCTGAAGTCAGTTCGGCGATGGGAGGAAGCAAGGTGACGGAGGAAGTTCGGCGATGGACGGAAATTCGGTTTCGAGCAGAAGTTTCGATGGGAGGAAGCAAGGTGACGGAGGAAGTCCGACGACGGGCCGTGGTCTAGCGGAAGTTCACCGACCGACAGAAATTCAACGATGAGTAGAAGTATGACGATGGACAGAAGTCCGTCGTCGGGCAGAAGTTCGATGGAAGTACTCCATCAGTCCGACAAGGGGTAGAAATCCTATGATGGGCGGAAGTACGGTGATAGGCGGAAGTTTGACGATGGACGGAAGTCAATTATAGCTTCTTAAAAATTGTTTAAAAAAGTAGTAAGAAAACCGTCCTAAAAAAGCCTAAGCCAATTTACACCCATTTGGCAACGATCTAGTCAAAATTCAACTTAGCCAATCTCTAATTTTGTCTTCTTGATCGCATCATCCTCAAGGTTTATGATTCATTAAAAATTATGAATTGATGAATTAAAATATCTGTAATGAAAAGAACACTTCTCCAACACCCTAAAGCCCAAAAATTTGAAGTTAAGCACCGCTCTCTCAATATTAAAAATTAAAAAAAAAAAAAGTCAGGAAGCTACAGGCTTTGTCAAACCTGATCCAAAACCAGGCCCATATAGTAAGATCCGACCAACCCTGTGAAAAATCTACAGTTTTGTCGATAATAACCACAAAAATTTTAATAGAGCGAGAGCTTTCGATGCATCATTAGCGATTAGCAATCACTGAATTACTTATTGATGCCTCTGATTATGATGTCGAAAACAAATATCGTTTAACTGCTTTAATTCCTGAAACACTCTTAAAATTTTAAATGTTTTTCGTATATTTACAAAGTACATTGAATGTAATTCTGAAGGAATAATATATTACTTGAATCTATTTTAGATAGGTTTAATAGTTTTTAAAAAAAAGTGTGAACCAGCTTTATTTTTTAGAGTGAGCGCTTCGAAAAGCACAGGCAGGTAAGGCCTTTTAGGCTTCATTTGGGACGGTTTTCTTATTGTTCTGATATAAAAATTTTAATTTTTAAGTCAATTTAATAAAAAAATACTAAAAAAGTCGTCGTAAACAAAATCTCAGTGAGCCATAGTGGTGAATCTTTTGTCAAGTAAATTTCTTAATTTAACGATAAAAAATGCATTACAAATAGTTTTTCAGATACAAGAAAATAAAATTTTATTGTTTTTTTTAGCAAATCTCAATCTTATTATCATTATTTAAAATTTCTGTAATTTATTTTTTGAAATATCTCACTTGTTCTAAACTACGCAGAGTGAATTCTGTATCCAGCCGAGTAGCGTCAATGTTTCACGTAAAGTATCGAAACAAAACCGTGATTGAGATTAATGAAAAGAGAGATCGGAAGCTAAGGTAAGTAATAAAGGATGTGAAGAGTAAGACTAATCTAAGAGAGCGTTGATTGCATGTGAAACTCATAAATATCAACCGTTGATATCATGCATGGATCGATCGACGGAGCGGCGCAGAGTTGTTTCAATTGATTATCTCTCTGTCTCCATTCTCCAATTAATGTACACACAGGCTCCTCCCTTTTTTTCCCCCACAGATCAAATATCCACCATGCATGCATGAACGTGATCCCATTAGTTAGAAGAAGCAGCCTAATCTCTCTCTGTCTTTCTCGCTCTCTCTCTATCAAATTCTTCTAGTCGGTCATTGAAAGCTAGCTAGCTACTGAAGTCTTATTCTCAGGAGTTCATTCGGGTTCTTTATGGTATGAAGGATTTATCTTCTACTTGCTTATGAAATGGATGAAAAAGAGGTGGAAGACAACTACTCGGTAATTCTTCATATATTGTCAGCTAGGGTTTATTTCTTATATATGTATATATATATAGATGGCTTCTTACTTCTTGTTCTTCTTATATTTAGTTAAAATTTTTGTTATGTCTTTTTAAGAATCACAAAACAGTATAAAAGATGTTTGCAGTGAACAATAATCAAAATTAATAATATTGCAACGATTTTAGAACCGCTCAAAATATTTTTGTGACATTTATAACCACCGCAATATCCGACACTATTCAAAATATAAAGTTTTGGCAGCATTCATTAGAACAAGTTAATTACCTCTGTCATAGACCGGGTACCACAACGGTCTTAAATTTCTTCTTTCTTTGTATTAGTAAATCAAAATCAGCCTAACTCATTCTATACGCGTAAATCGGAGCTTCAATATGTCTCCGTGCTCGACCCGTCTCCTCCCCAACTGTCGACGAGGCCGACGCTGACGCCGCTGCTTCCATTCTAACAAAAATTTAGCCGTCGTTAAGTTGTTCGCACCTTAATATGTTATCTTCTTTTCCTTCTTGAATCATACCCGAAACCAAGCAAACGCTGGATAAGATTTATATTAGGTTTTTTTAATTTTGTGTGTTGATCTTCTTGCTATTTTATTTTTAATATTTGTTATCTTAACTGTTAGTTTATAATATCATTCACTAAAGCAACATCGGCTAGCTAATTAAGGATCATCTCACACAAAAGTACTTATTAGGGCACATTTGAATTCTGAAAGGCTCAAAGCTGAAAATTTATATTTTTCTTAAAAGAAAAAAAAAATCGATTCAATATAGTTTAAAAAAAATGGCTATGAGATATGCTAATTAACATGCTCATGCCCCAAACAATAATATGGATGTTTTTTTTCTTACATAAATAAAATTAATGGAAATATAATTATTCTTCTATGATAAATTTTATATCTATAATCAACTAAATGAGCTAGCCATTAGCCTGTTCTAAAAGCATTAAGATTTTTCTTTATCTTTGTCTCAGCGCTTAAGTTTATTGGCAGCAAAGCATTCCGCTTAATGTATTGTATCAAAAAAATGTATATATTGATGTAGAAATACTTTGTTTCTTTCTTAACTATATAATTTAACCGCGCAGGCACATCAGCCGACAGCTTTCGCAGCACTGGACCCCACAGATCAAAACGCCGCCGCGGCCGCCGCCGGCGGAGGCATCGAAATGGTGGACTACATGCTAAACACGTCCCCTGCGCCGCCGCCGCCGCACCTAAGTTTCGCAGAAGTAATGCAATTCGCCGACTTCCGGCCAAAAATCCACGCGCAGCCGCAGACTCAAGTCTCCGGCGACGTCGTGGATGTCGAGAGCTGCTTCTTTAAGTTTCCTTCTTTGCCTTCTCCATCTCCTCTTCCTTATGACGAAATCGACGGCGGCGAAGATCAGGATCTGGAAGAAGAGGAGGCTCATCGGTTCTCCGATCTGAATGCGGCGGCGACGGCGACGGCGACGGCAGTGGCGGCGGGTTCTTCAGTGCAGGAGATTGGAGGTAGTGGAGCGGATCAGGGGAAGAGTGGTAGTAGGAGGAAGAGAGGGAGGTCTATGAAGACTAGTGAGGAAGTGGAGAGTCAGAGGATGACTCATATTGCTGTTGAGAGGAATCGGAGAAGACAGATGAACGAGCATTTGCGGGTGCTAAGGGCTCTAATGCCTACTTCTTATGTCCAAAGGGTACGCGTTCGATCCTATTGGACTAAAAATTATTTGAAATGCGCGCGCAATATTTGCGAGTGAAGCATTACTCACTAATCTTAGATGTTTAAGGAGTAATTATTTCAATGAGAGGAGATTAACCATTTTTTGTGATGCCGTCGGATCTGCAATTAACCAGAATACAAGGAGAAATGCAAGACAATGGAACAGTAAAAAGCACTGAACTACAGTGCTCTGTATATTTCTGTATATTTCCAAAAGGAAGAAGATGATCAAAAAGTCTGCCCTCGTTCTCCCAACCATTTCCTATATAACAGCTATTAACGAAAATGCTAAAAATACGGAAATTTGCTATTGGTTGAAAATATAGAGTAGTGCGGTACGAAAAGCAAAAAGGGATTAATAGTAAGCTGCCACGTATCTGTTCGTTAGGCTGGCTGTGTGTTGTCCCGCGGAGTAGCCCTGCAGTCCCTTGCATCAGTCCTCCCCGGTGTCGGAAGAGCTCGACTCCGACGAGCTGAACTGAAGAACGCCATCGTCGGGAGGAAAATACGGCCAGATATCAGACACATTAAAGGTTGGAGAAGTGTTGCAGTCAGCCGGTAATGCCACGGTATAGGCGTTATCGTTTATTTTCGTCAAAATTGGTAGTGGACCAATCTTTCTCCTTGCTAACTTTGAATATTGGCCCACCGGAAATCGTTCTCGGCGTAGCCTGATCATCACGAGATCCCCCACATTGAATATGCGCTGACGACGATGGACATCCGCGGCCCGTTTATATTTTTGATTTGTTTGAATCAACTGTTGGCGCACATTGGACAACATATCTGTGAACTGGTTCGTGAAGGTGGCCGCCGCCTTGGATTGACACTTTGGTAACACCGCCACATCCAAGACTGTATTAGGACTTTTCATATATACGATACTGAAAGGGGAGGTACCTGTAGACCTATTGGTCATAGCGTTGTAGGCGAACTCAGCCCGACTAAGCATTTCCTCCCACTGCCGCGGATGGTCTTGTACTAGACACCGAAGTAAGCTACCAAGTGTTCTGTTTACAACCTCCGTTTGTCCATCGGTTTGGGGATGATAGGCTGAGCTAAGGCGGATATCAGTACCCAAACGCTTCCACAACTCACGCCAAAAGTGGCTAATAAATTTTACGTCTCGATCAGACGTTAAGCTGCGGGGAACTCCATGTAGGCGGACGATTTCATCGAAAAAATGGTGTGCAATGATCACGGCATTGGCAATCTTTTTGCAGGAGATGAAATGAGCCATTTTAGAGAACCGGTCGACGACGACCATGATTGAGTCATTGCCTCGTTTAGTCCGCGGTAATCCCAGAACAAAATCTAAACTTAGATCTTCCCAAATCGATTCAGGTACCGGAAGAGGAAGATATAATCCTGTATTTTGTGAACCTCCTTTGTAACTTTGACATACTGGGCAGCTGGCAACCATACGAAACACATCTCGCCGAAGTTGTGGCCAGTAGAATCTGGATTGTAGTTGTCGGAGGGTGTTTTCGCGACCAGCGTGTGCTGCCAGGGCTCCCCCGTGTGCCTCACGGACGAGCTGTTGTCGCCATGAGGAAACCGGAATGCAAAGAGCATTGTTTTTGAACAGGTACCCGTGTCTGATCGTGAAATCTTCCGCCCCGGTCTGTGTTTGACATTGCTCCCAACGAGGACCGAAATCAGGGTCTGTTGGATATAATTCTTGAAGACACGCCAATCCCGTAATCTCGGTTTGTAATGTGAACAGTAAGGTGCGTTTGCGGCTTAAGGCGTCAGCGACCTTGTTTTCACTTCCAGGTTTATGCTTAATTGTGAATACAAAGCGTTGGAGGAACATTACCCATCGGGAATGCATTCTGTTAATTGTCTTTTGGCCGTTAAGGAACTGTAATGCTTTATTGTCACTGCATAAGATGAATTCCTGGTGAAGAAGATATTGCTCCCACTGTTTGAGAGCGCGGACAATGGCATACAACTCCTGTTCATATGCGGCCCATTTTTGACGGGAGGGACAGAGCTTCTCACTGAAGAATGCGACGGGTCTACTGTTTTGAGTAAGGACGGCGCCTACTCCAACCGCTGAAGCATCTGTGCTTACTTCAAATAATTGCTCAAAGTTTGGGAGGGCCAAAATAGGTGCAGAACAAATGGCTACTTTTACTGACTCAAAACTCTGCTGCTGGGATTCAGACCAGCTAAACGTTTTAGCTTTTAATCCTTCGGTGATTGGGGCCCTGAGGACACTGAAATTCCTGATGAATTTGCGGTAAAAATTTTCCAACCCGTGAAAACTCCGGACTTCAAAGAAGGATTGGGGCGTTGGCCATGCTGAGATTGCTTCAATCTTTACGGGGTCCATGGATACACCATCCGCGGAAATAACAAATCCGAGAAAAGAAACTCGCGGCACTCCCCATTCGCACTTGGTCCTGTTTATGAGCAGCTGCTGGCTTTGCAATGTTTTGAATATTTGGGAAAGATGTTGTAAATGCGATTGCCAAGACACGCTGAACACTTAAATGTCATCAAAATAGACAATGCAAAATTTGCCCAGGAAAGGTTTGAGTACCTCATTCATCATGCGCATAAAGGTTGAGGGCGCATTACAGAGCCCAAAGGGCATCACCTTCCATTCATACAGACCTTGCGGCGTCTTGAACGCCGTCTTCCACTCGTCGCCCGGTCGAATCCGGATTTGATGATACCCGCTTCTGAGATCCAATTTCAAAAAAATGGAGGATCCGGTTAGCTGATCTAGGAGCTCTTCAATTCGGGGGACTGGAAAACGATACTTGATCGTAATTTTGTTAATAGCTCTGCTGTCTACACACATCCGCCAACTCCCGTCTTTCTTCGGGACGAGCAATGCGGGTACCGCACACGGGCTTACGCTCGTTTGGATGAGCTGTTTTTCAATGAGTTGATCCACGATCTCCTGCAGAGCACGCTGTTCCTTCGGGTTGAGACGGTAGTGCAGTAGGTTTGGTAAACTAGAACCCGGTATCAAGTCTATTTGGTGTTGTATGTTTCGCAGAGGAGGAAGTGTTGCAGGTAGCTTGTTTGGAGATATGGCTTTGAATTGCTCCAATAACTCTAGTATTTCACTGGGGGGCTTATCCTGAAGAGTGATGTTTTGTTGTTCTGTCATGATAAGTGCGAATAGAGGCTCTTCTAGCTTCCAGAATTATTGGAGTTTGGATCCGCTTACTATGTGCAGTGCGGAAGAAGTGGATCCTTTATCAGCCGTGCGTTCCACTGTGCTAGGGAGGAACCGCAACCGTTTACCCTTCCAGTCAAGGGCATAGCTGTTAGCACGGCAATCATATACCGCTCCGGCGTCGAACTGCCATGGTCTACCCAGTATCAAATGACACACGTCCATGTCGACGACGTCACAAACGACTTCGCACATATACTGTTTTCCAATTGAGAATGTGACTCGGCATGAGTCCGACACGGAAATTTCGACCCCTTTTTTAACCCAACTGATCTTGTAGGGATTAGAATTTTTGAAGGTCTTCAATTGCAAGCTTTGAACAACTGAACGAGAAATCACATTCTCAGTGCAGCCGCTACTACCAACAGATCACATACTTTGCCGTTGATAGTACAGCGTGTCCGAAATAAGGCGTGTCTTTGGGAATTTAAGCTTTGTCTTGGAGCTAACAGCAACCTCTCCATCATCGCAACAATAGGTTCTCCATCATCAGCATAAGCATCTTCTGTATCATCTTCATTAGCGGATTCGATTCCTCGAGACCCGCTACCCTCCTCTGCTTCCGCCAGTTGCACTTGTTGTCTTTGAGGACATTCGTTGGACTTATGTCCTTGCTGAAAACAACGGAAGCATTTAATAGTATAAGGTTTGGTATAAGGATTATCTTTACCTTGAGCTCTGAATTTCGCTTGGCCTTTGTTATCTTGTGACAGATTATCGCCCGTCGGATTTGATGTTTGCGTTCCGGCAACTGGATTTGGTTTAGCCGCTCCACTGGCATTCTTGATTGCTCCGGACTGTGATTCTTGCCAATGCCTGCGATTGTATGGAGTTTTGTATGATCTACTCTGCTGCATTTCTGCCTTCATTGCAAAATTGACTGCCTGTGCAATGGACCACACCGAGTTGAGTTCCAATTTATCTTGAATACTATCTTTTAGACCTCCTATATATCTGGCAACCAATTGATTGCTTGTTTCATGTAAATTATTTCGGGCACTTAACCGATTAAACTCTTCAGTATACTCGCTCACGGATCGGCCTCCTTGGACACAATGCTGATACCGCATATACAAGATCTGCTCATAATCAGTTGGTAGAAACTGAGAGCGAAGCAGTTGCTTTAATCGGTCCCAGCCCCGCACCGGACCCTTACCTTCTCTTAGTCTCATCTGTGAGACCTGTGCCCACCACGCACTAGCTCCCCCTTTTAGTCTACAGGCTACGTACTTCACCCGCTTTGCCGGCTCAATATCCATATAATCAAAGAAATTTTCTACAGCTTTCTCCCAATCGAGGTAATCCTCGATATGTAAATGCCCATCAAAAAAAGGAATATCAAGTTTCACCTTGAATTCGCTGTGATGCGTATTCCTCTGGCGTTGCTGGCCATAGCCGTTAGGGAGATAGGGACGACCTGTGTCCTCTTCTTCAGATTCTGCTTCCCATGCTCGTCGATGACGAATTTCTTCCTCCTCGGAATCGGATGTCGCCAAGAACGTCTGTGGAGTTCCCCATTGTCTCTCTATTCCCCCATCTCTTCTTCTCTGTACGTGCCCGGTGGTTGGATTTTCTCCATGACCACGGAGCGGTGGTTGTCTCGCCCTTCCGAGATTGAACTCACGGCGAAAATCAGTGGCTAGCTGTCGCACCTCAGTGGTCAGCTCGTCAATCCTCCGGTTGACGTTCTCCTGGTTTACCCAGAGCGCATCGAGAGTTCTAACTCCCTCCGATGCAGGTTCCTTGCCTCGCTCTGCCATTCGGTCTTCTGGTTATTGGGCTCTGATACCAATCTGATGCCGTCGGATATGCAATTAACCAGAATACAAGGAGAAATGCAAGACAATGGAACAGTAAAAAGCACTGAACTACAGTGCTCTGTATATTTCTGTATATTTCCAAAAGGAAGAAGATGATCAAAAAGTCTGCCCTCGTTCTCCCAATCATTTCCTATATAACAGCTATTAACGAAAATGCTAAAAATACGGAAATTTGCTATTGGTTGAAAATATAGAGTAGTGCGGTACGAAAAGCAAAAAGGGATTAATAGTAAGCTGCCACGTATTTGTTCGTTAGGCTGGCTGTGTGTTGTCTCGCGGAGTAGCCCTGCAGTCCCTTGCATCATTTTGGAACTAATTAATTAGCTCCTTTTTATCATGATTATTGCATCCTAGAAAATTTGTAGTGGTAGAGAGAGATATGGAGTTTATCGTCCTAGCTTTGTATGAAGATCAAGCAAACAACCAGATGAAAGCTAGAGGCGTAGCATTCGTAAGAAACACTGAAAATTTTTACGTGAAAACTGCTAAAAAGCGATAAAAATCAAAGGGTCTGACCCAGTTTGAATGAATCAACCAGTATTGATAGTTGATTACAAATAATATCCCTCCTCGAAAGAAGGTGTTGGCTTAATGTAGCAAATACACCTTGTATATAGCTCATTACATGATAGTTGTCCCTAAAAGAGTATTAACATGTTTGTTTGATCAATATGACTTTAGTCGTGCGACGGTGGTTAGAGGAATCGTAGTTGCTGGGCGACAGGAGATCGGAGGACAATAATTGACAGGCAAAGATGATCGAAGGGATCGTAGTCGGTGGGCAATGTTGTTTGGAGGGACTGTAGTTGGGAGCAACAATGGTAGAATGAACCATAGTTGGCACGTGACGGTGATCAAAAGGACTGTAGTTGGTGAGCAACGTGATTTGAGGGATCATAGTTGGCAAGCGGCGAAGGCCGCAGGGTGTACGAGCAACGTTGGTTGGAGGGACCATAGTCGATAGGTGACAATGGTTTGAGGGATCGTAGTCGACGGGTGATGGCAGTCGCGGGGACTGTCGTCAATGGGCGATGGTGATTGAAAGGACAGTAGTCGGTGGGCGATGATGGTCAAAAGGACCGTAGTCGGCGGGCGACAGTGATCGAAGGTCAAGGGGCGATCTGGCGACTGTCGTGAGAAAGTTCGGCAGCTGGATGGAAGTCTGACTGCAGTCAGTGGCCTGATGATGGAGCTCTTAAAGCTTGAGAGCTCTGTCTAATATCCATCCAAATGTGTCTCCTCATGTAGAGAGTAGGAGTCTATTTATAGATTTTTATGAGTGTCACATTTCATAAATATAGAGAAAAATTAAGGTAGGTTCGGAGTGGCTCCATCGGATGGCTTAATTCATGCTCGCTTAAGATAATTTTTGGTGACTTACGAATGATTTTATTTTTTACAATTCTCATCAATAGCAAAGATTGACTCTGCAGTAGGGAATGTCCTTGATTTGTAGCCTTTTCGTTATGATTTATGATTGTCGAATTCAAAAGTAGGATGATGAAAGTTGGAGTATTCGTCTAATTAAGCAATTGAGAGCAATTTATTTGTTCATGAATTCCTCCAATTAATTTATAAGATTCATTATCATCGGAAGCTTGAAAATTATGTCGACTATATCCGGCTTTGTTTTAGTTTGGAAGACTAATTGCATAAGCAATGTTATGAACTCCTCTCCTTATATTTGATGATAATTGAGCACATCATCATTAACACATTAAAGCTCCATTTGGAACGATTTTTTATTGTTTTTTAAAATAATTTTTTATTATAAAATTAATATTTTATTTTTTAGAAAGCTATTTAATGAAACGGCTTTTTTGATACTTCTTAAGGCTTCGTTTGGGACGGCTTTTTTACTACTTTCTAAAACGGAGTTTTAGTACAAAATTTTTTATTTTTGTACTAAAACTCTGTTTTAGAAAGCAATAAAAAAGCCGTCCCAAACGAAGCCTAAAACAGTTTTTAGTACAAAAATTTTAATTTTTTTACTAAAAAAATTACTTGAAGAAGCATAAAAAAACCATCACAAACGTAGCCCAAATAAAACTTGCATGAGATTTAAGTACTTTACCTGCAGATTAGCGAAGCAAAATAGCAAAATAAATTACTTCAACACTTAAATGTTAAAAAATAAAATGAATATTTCTATTATACATATAATGAATATTTTCTATCATTTTCGTTCTTTATAACAAATGCAGGGAGACCAAGCTTCCATTATCGGCGGCGCAATAGAGTTTGTTAGAGAGTTAGAGCAACTCCTACAGTGCTTGGAATCCCAGAAGCGCCGCCGCTTATACGGCAGCGGCGCTGTCGACGCCTCCCTGCCACTTCCTATGCCACAGCCGCCGCAGCCTCTACCACCCTTCTTCCCACAGCTCCCTCTCGCCGGCGTCGAGACCTCCGACGGCAGCGTGGGGCTCCGGGAGGATATGGCGGAGAACAAATCTCCATTGGCCGACATCGAAGTGCGACTTCTCGGCCTCGACGCCATGATCAAGATTCTCTCACGGCGGAGGCCAGGCCAGCTTCTCAGGACCATTGCTGCGTTGGAGGATATGCAGCTTAGCATTCTCCATACCAATATCACAACTATTGAGCAGACTGTTCTATACTCCTTCAATGTCAAGGTAATTTATAACTCTTTACACGTTTATTAAGCGATTTTAATAAAGCCAGTTCTGTTTTTCTAGCTTTTTTTTTTCTCTTTTAGATTGATTGTTTTCATATAATTAATCAAATAAGAAAGGGTTTACCATATAATTAATCAAATAAGAAAGGGTTGGGTAAATGGGTTAAGTCGAGTCGAGTATTTGTCTAATCTAACTCAGCTTTTTTAATTCGTTTGAAAAATATTAGGCTCGAGCTCGTTTTAAAAGCCCCTGCTTGACTTGATAAATAATTAAAAATGTTTAGTATATATTTAAGTATGCTATTATGAAATAAATTTTAAAATATATATTTTAATTTAAACAAGTGGCTCGACAAGCTTACAAATAGAAGCAGGTTGAGCTGAAGCTCAAACTAGTGGCCCGATAAGCTCGACTTATGAGCTTGTTAACGAGTCAAATATGAGCCGGCTTGGCTCAACAAAGCAAAACTCCATCATAATATTCAATGTTAAAATGAGGCCACATGTTATTAATTAGTATTATAAAATATTTACATTAATTTATTCCAAAAAAAATAAAGGTGAGGATATTTGATCAAATTTTTAGTTATGATAATTTTTATATTTGATAAATTTAGTATGATATGTGGTTAATACTTTAATTTAGTATTAATATAATGCACTTATTTCAAAATAAAATAATAATTTAAAAATTCATTATCATCAAATTTATTATTCAATTTTTTATTTATTTATCATTTTCATTAGATATAATTTTATTTATCAAAAAAATTTTATTTACAGATCTTTGAAATAGATATATGGCTTACGTACAGCATACAAAATTTAATAGATATGAATTACTATTTCAAATAAATAATATTTTATAAGATAAAATTTATAACAAATATACAAGATGTTTCACTTCATTACTTATTTGTTGTTTTTTATATAATTAACTGTTAATTTGAAAATCGTTAATATACTAACAGAAGCTATGTTGCCGGTCTTCAAGTATAAATTTAATAGAGGATTATAATAATATTCTTAATCAAATTCATGTTAGACAGATCACAGCAGAGACGACTTGCACTGCGCAGGAGATGGCCAACTCAGTTCAGCAAATACTTGGCTTCATTGATGACAGTAGAGAGCACTACTGATATCCCTCCACAGCACAACCTCCTGTTTTCTACTGAATTTCAAGTGCGCGCATATATATTACATGACATAAATGAGGGTGGTGATAGGTTTCGTTTGGGATAACTTTCGTACTATTTTTTAAAAGCAATTTTTTAGTACAAAAAATTAGAGTTCAAATAATTTTTTCCTCAAAAATTGCTTCAGAAAACAGAAAGAATGTCCCAAATGAAACTTAAGCCTCATTTGGGATGGCTTTCTTGTTGTTTCTCAAAATGACTTTTTAGTATAAAAATTAAAATTTTTGTACTGAAAAATCATTTTAAGAAGCGGCAAGAAAATCACCCCAAACAAAATCTTAATGATCATAAATACTACTATTGTCAGGATCAAGAGTGTATCTTCATTCACTGTAACTTTGGAGTGCAGAGTGGTGATGGCACTACATATGATTGATACTTCTATCAAATAAAATTGATTACTCGTTCTTTTGTTGTGTTACTTATGCTGCATACACACAGTTTTTATTGATCTAAAGAGTGTATCCAATATCTAAAGCAATAAGAAAAATATGTATGTATATGCAGAGAATCCTCTAACAAAGGGGTCTAATCAGTCTTACTTCTCAGAAGGGCAAATAATAAATTTATAAAAAATAAAAATATATATCAGGTTGTAAAAATAATTTATTTTACACATAATTTATTTTCACAGACTTGTTTATTAGTGGTAAAAAAATTCAACAAAATCAGATGAAAATAGCGGAAGGCCAAGAAGCTTTCTGATTTTTGGTGGGGTAAATTGCGTGAAAAAAAAGTTGGCTGGGAGCAAAAATAAAATTCAAGAGGGGACATATTACAAATAATTCTTACTGTACTAAAAGTTTTAATTTTTTTTAAAGAGGGGCAAGCACTACATAGTTCCGTCCTTGCTAACACTAGCTTCAGAAAAATAAGGAAGCATATGCAAGTATTCACATATAGATTAAGGTTAACTGAATACAGACTTTTAAGAGTATTTATCTGTTGCTTCCATATGAATTAGTTTACAGAAGTATACAAACCCTAAACAATCCAGATATACTGCTGCACCCGCAGCAAAAGCATTATTATTGGTTTCAAAGGAGAAAACCTTAAGGCCGATGTGCACTGTTGGTGACAGTGACGGTAGAGACCTCGGCCTCGACACCGCAGATGTTATGACCCTTGCAGACCTTGTAGTAGCCATTCTCGCCCCAGTTCTGGCCCCAGGAGTTCTTTATGATCCAGTATGGCTTGTTCTTCAAGCGAATCGGAGCATAGCCTGCAGAGCCATAGCCCACCAACAGCACACCATGATCTTGATTCTTACTGCAAATGTAAGGGCAAGACACGCCACTGATGTAGAACTGCATGTATAATGCATTGATAGCCACTGCATGGATGACAATATCATAAATATATTATTAGTCCTCTCATTGCAGTGAAAATAACATAAGTAGCACTAAAGGGCATCTCCAACCAAAAATCTCATTTTTCACTCCAAAATGCCGTGAAACTAAAAAATGCCGTGATTCATCTTCAATCAAGCTCCATTTTGCATCGTAACGGTCGTTCTTTTCTTTCGCGCGTTTCTTCGGCAAGTTTGGTAGAGACCAAAAAATGGCGAAGATGAACAGTGCAATGTCAATATTGGTATCGCACTGTTCATCCGCGATGAAATGGCGTAAGATTTGCCGCTTGGTTGGAGCGACGAAAGAACGGCAAACAGTTGTTTGCCATTCCATTGGAGATGCTCTTAACAAGTTTACATTTAATAAGTTGATTAAAAGTAGCAAGAACTTTTAAGTGTTGGAATAGTAAATCTGGAAGATGTTGAGAATGAATTTGAGGAAATATGAAGAGACAATGGGATACAAATCTACTGATAAGAAGAGATTTTGAAGATGAAGATAGAAAAGACTGAACAGAAAATTAGATAGAAAAGACTGAATATATAAGTGTAAATATTTTAATAACTTTATAATTGGAATATAAAATGTAAAAACATGAATTATAATAATAACCAATTTAAAAACTCACAAAATGTTTGTCTTCTACATTAATTGTATGAACAATAATGATATTCAAATAATAATTAAAATTTAACAAGACTGCCATAGAATAATAACTCATGCTTTCTAATTAATCACTTTACCAATACCAGTGATCATTTTAGGCTTTTGAAAAAGAATATTATTGAAAGTTGTTCTCAGGAAACCGGCCATTGATGTACAATAACAAAGTTGATATAGACTAACCTGCAAGAGGACCATGCTTCACAAGGTTTGCAGTAATTTGATCTTCATCAAGCGAGACAACACTGAAGTTAGCAACAGAAGCTGCAATCTTCTCCTCCCTAAACTTGCAGCCACCTTGGTCAGTTCCAGTATATGGGTAGTCTTTCTCTGTTTCAAGCCCACCTGATTTGAGCGCGTACTCAAAAGCAGTTGTCATTAATCCACCATTGCATCCCGAATCACACGCATCAGGTTCAGATGCATCACACTGTGTTAAAATAAGAAAACGAAAAATCTTGATGATGAAATATTGTGATAAAAATAAGTAGCCACTAGGTCTACAATAGAATTATGATATAGTTTAGCAATCTTAAACATTCATTGAGTACATTTTCAGATCCAAGGATCAGACCAAGCCTATATGTGAAATATTTCAAATACACGGTTATGATAAATCAATCGTTGAACCATGCAAATACTCAATCAAATTAAAACTATAAGAAGAATTGGTGCTATGGCTCTGACTTTTGTTCGAATTCAAATGAATGAGAGCTTTCCCGGGTAGAAATGACAATTGGAAAGAACTCATTGCTTCACAGGAACTGCCACCTTAAGAAAGAATACGATACATGAGACTTTAACCAAATATAGAACAAGGACAAGTCTAATCTATCTAGACTTCTTATTTTCTTCCATGGCTCCAATTTAACCAGAGAAGCTGGCAGTAACTGCTATGTTTTTCATTTATGATCCTTTAAACATTTTGAATTATACTAATGTTTTATATAATATCTTAAAACCAAGTAAAAACCCAAAAGGATTTCTTGGAAATATCTAGAAAAAAAAAACACATTTTTTTTAATTAGAGACTGAAATTTTACTTTGCTCTATATTAATTTTTTTCATTCCAATCTATTTTCTTGCTTCAAAATTAAAATAAGGATCTATGAGGATGCAAGGAATCAGAGCAAAAGAAAATGGAAGCTAATTGAAATTTTTCAACAAACAGGGGCAGATTCACGTTTAAGCCAAAAATTACCTAAATTTCTTTCAGGCAAGCTGTGTTTGACGATAGGCCAAAGTACTGCCCAAAGTGTTCAATGAATGGTCATACCCCTGAGAACTATTCTGTGATTCTAGATTAGAATTTGAATTCCTCTCGAGACGTAAACCTATATGTTCTCACTCATTTGCTTGCCGTATAATATTGATGGTGAAATCTCTTCATCCGTGATTTCTTTCCCATGTATTTCATTCATAAAAAACGGTGACTTTAGGAGAAATTTTCAAACTCTTCCTACTGTTGTGGATATTACTGATGGACGAAGCTTTTTCGGATTCACAAATGGACAAGGATCCATATGTTCCTTTTTATGAGCCTTCGCAAACAAGTAATGGGTTTGAGGGAGATAAATTTCAAAATTTTCATTCTATATTTGTAGAGACCGCTGTGACTATTAGTGGCATTAATATTCTTATACGCGAATTGAACATTGAGGTGGGTTACATTAGTCCCAGAAAATCTGATTCTTGGGTTTACATTAGGGTGTGGGTAGAAGATAACAAGAATTTTGTCCTTCATTTGAAGAGCAGCAATAAAAATTAAAAATACATCAGGGACTTCAAACATACTAGACATTCCAATAATTAAAAATTGAATTTTTTTTCTCTTACAACGGAGCAATGACAGTGATTTTTAGCTTTGACTTGAATTGTGGCATTTTGGTATTGGATTGGAATTGTCATATTTTGATGTTGACTTCGAATATTGATATTTCAACATATACTAGATTGCTTATTCACATATGAATCATTTTTATCTATGTTCTTCTTCGAAGTTTGTTCTTATGTATTTTGGATTCGTGATCAAGACCTAGATCTTATCCTTATAATATTTTCTTTAGCTCCAAATTCCTTTCTAACTTTCACACCACTCTTGCAATGAAAATTGAATAGTTGCTTCCTAGTTTGGGGGTATAATTTTTTTTCATACGAAAGTTAAAAACTATAGACTAGGGTAACTATAAAATTTGAACTTATAATTAAATCTTCAGCTAATCTAACTTGGATTAAGAATTGCTAGTGCCTTGGATTTATTTCTGTGAGTTTAGGTTGAATAAGAGTTTTCTCCAATTCGTACTCAAATTTGAGGTTTTTGGCCTAATCAACCTATTTACTGAAAAATACAATTAAAAATGATGATTTATAGATGTTTCCATGCTTAGGGATGAATTCCCTAACTTCTGATAAATTTAATGAATTTCAAAAAAAAATTAAGTATTAAATCATAATAAATTGTTAATGAGTAACTTATTATTAATGTCAGTTTTAATTGTAATAGGAGATAGTACAGGGGTTTAAAACTCATTTTTTGTCTTAGGTTTTGTTTATAGAGTCTTCAATGTTGTTAGGACCAAGTGAATTGAGTTTAGCAATTATAAGTTCCCTCTACTAATATATGAATATTAGTATGCACAAGATTTATCTTCAAACTTAAATGATTGATTTATGAACTTATGACATAATAACATAATGCAACCTGAATTTGAAACTCTGTTAAACGTATTAAAATTTTAATATGAGCAAATCACTTATATTTTCTTTCCTTTTTTATTATCAGAACAGAAATTGGCGTGTGATGTAGAAGAATGGAGATTTGCTTGGAACGTGACCATTTTAGCTTAAATTAGGTGACAGACCTTCCTAATCTGATCTGTCATGTGAGAGTTGATGAGTTTCATGAGAGTGTTTTAGCCATTATCTGCCTGTTTAGACAAACCATAACTAATGGGTTAACAATTTACATCTAATTCATCTAATATGACAATCTATATCCTCTACATGATAAACTTTGTCAAGAATTTAATTGTAATATGATCCAACATTTGAATCTAACATGTCATATCTTTCATTTACTTAATCTTCTACTCTTACACTCATTATTGAATGCATGTATTTGTTTTTGTCATCTTATACATATTTGTTCATTTGTGTCTTATTATGAACTTTATATATAAAGGAATGCATAAGTCTATTTCTTTTGACCCATAGCTACTATTTTATGATTTAGCTGCCTACTCAGTTAGAAACTCGTCTCATTTTACGTATAGCTAGTGATGATTAAGGTTTTGTTTGAGACAAACTTTTTACTGTTTTTTAAAACAGCTTTCTAGTACAAAAATTTCTAATTCAAAAAAATTTTGTGCTGAAAAACTGTTTTATAAAGCAGCAAAAAAGTTGTCCCAAACTAAGCCTAAGATTATAAATAAACTGTTTAGTGGGGCTTTTTTATGACCTTGTTTTATATAGATGTGTTGGTTTTTAGTTTTCTGAGCCTAATTGGTGGATGTAAACAGTTATAATTTTTGAAAAATTGTATATACTTGTTTTTGGACTAATATAACATATTAGTATCATGATCGTTCAGTCATTATATATGCTGCCAAAATTTTCAGGAATGGATGGGTGGGACCTGAAAACGCCACAGCAGCACAACATCACAAATTAAACAACCTAGGAATAAATCCCGTACTCTCATGGAAGAATAACCAATTAAAAAGAAACGAGAACCACATCGCTGGAATTTTAATAAGCTGAATCCAAATAAGCCTTCTAGTACCTTTAACAAATTCAATAATCAAATAGAAAAATCACGCAAGCGTTAAGAAGGGCAGGAGATTGGATATTGAAGAAAACGAACCATGTGGTCACAGTCGACCATCTGCTGCTCGCTCAGACTCACAAGATTACCAGTGGACAAAAAGTTCGCCCCTTCCATCGCCCCGACAGCACTGAACGACCAGCAAGATCCACAAGATCCCTAAAAACCCATTAATTTCAAAATATATTAAAGATCGGAGTAAAAGAAAACAGCTGTTCATGATAAGAAAATAAAGTCAGGCAAATACCTGATCCTTCACCCCCGTTACGGCACCATGATCCCTCCAGTCAAAATCCGTGGGAAGATCGCTCGTTGGCAGAAGCGGAGCATCATGAATAGACTTCAAAGATCGACGGGTTTTCCGAATCCCAAGATACTGCCGTTGAAACTCCGCCGGCGTTAGGTCAGAGAACTTGGTAACACCATATACAGCAGAGGGGTCGAGCTTCTGGTGCCTCCCAGCCATCTTGAGATTGGATTTGAATACCTCAAAACGGTAGGCATGCTCCTCGGCATCCGAGTACTTCTTCCCGTGGTTACGGAGGAAGTTTAAGAAGTGAGCCTCAGCGTTCAGAATCAGCTCGTCCTCGGCGTCAACGGCGGTTGTTTCGTCCACAACCTGCCGTATCATCGGATCTTCGTCCACCGCAGCGATTGCCACGGCGAGGAGGAAGAGGAAGAAGAGGCGGAGGAAGAGACGAGCCATTGGCGTCTGAGATTACAAGACTCTGCTTGCCTGCCTCACCTTGAGGCATTCTGAGTTTTATACTGAAGCTTGATTGCGTGCTCACTTGGTAGTGTATTTTGAACCAGTTAGATGGCGACACGTGTCCATGTAAGGTTTGCTTGCCATTATATTTTGAACAACCGGCAGCTTGTACTCCTTCGCGATCGGTGGAGAGTCCTACACGAATTGGAAGCTTTGATTAGGGGCATTGCTTGGCTTGGGATAATTTTTTCCCCATTTTTATTTTTTAAATCTCATTTATAAAATTTTAGCTATTATTTTAATAAATATTTGTACTTGTTGCACTTTGGAGTATTCGCAGCAATAGAGAAATATATAATTTAACGTTTTAGCATTGTACGAAGATCCAACACACAATCAGATAAGAGAGATGGTGTAGCTTTCATAAGAGACATCAGAGTTTTTAATTTACTCTGGATCTACCTAATCAAACAAGGGAAACAATTCTCTTGCGTTTATTTTGCAGACAACCAAACAGCTCAAAGTATTTGGAATACATTACATTTACTTTACATTGCATTTTCTTTTCAAACAACCCCTTAGTGATATTGAAATTCAGTGATCTTGGGCTTGTTGAATTCATTTTGTCGAGCCGCTCGATTCGACTATAAGCAAGTCATGTTTGGAAACGGTTTGGTAATCCAAATTGTGGTTCAAACCCTCCAACAGCGCTTCAGACTCTTGATTTGGACCCATTTGGGCTCGGCCGAATTTGGTGCTGTTGGGTTCATATTTCTAAGACGTTCAGTTCAACTGTAAGTTTGCTGAACTTGGAGTTTGGATGGTCCCAATTTTAATTTTGGAAGTTTCCAACTTGATTTTGCATTGAGATTCGTGCTCGATCAAGATAATTTTTTGAGGACATATCAGTACTATGAAAATAATTTCTATAATAGCCTTCAAAAAAGCTAATTTCTTCACAATAATTTTATATATCTTTATAAAAAATTGCATTCGTCATAAGAAAATCAAAAAATATTATGTGAGAATTAAATAGTGTTGCAGATCAAAATTATAAATTGTTTATTTATCTTATTATTCATTTCCATTATGATATAATGGTAACATATATATATATATATATATAGGAGGTGAATAATGGCAATTAGGAAAAAGAGCAGGTTTAATTAAAATTTTAAAAAACAACAAATACGCCATGCAATTAGGCATATTCCTAGAGAGGAAAAAGAGCAGATTTTCAGAAAATTACTATTTAATATAATTTTTAGATATTTATAATATTACATAAATAATTTAAATATTTAATAATAAAATTTATTATTTAAATTTAATTATGTTTTTTTTATGTTTAAATATAATATTTAAAAGAAATTAAAATTATTTAGTTAATTATTTATCTTTTAAAAAATTTAATAAATTTAAATATTTATCTTTTAATAAATTAGATTTTAAAAAATAAAAAAATTTAAATTCTTATAAATATTTTCTTAAAAAATAATTTTGATGTATAATAATTATATTATATTTAAACAAAAAATATAATATGAGTAATTTTAATATAAAACTAAAAAAATATTTTATGTGATCTCGATTGCTTACATCTGCTTCTTGCCATTTCTCTTTTATGCGTCATCTCTTTTTGGCTTGTTTTGGCTTGTTGGTCGCCTGGGAAGATCTCTTTCCTGTTTTGTTGAGGGAAATTTTTTACTATTGGGATGGTTTTATGATCTTTTTGGCCTCTGGCAGCCATTTGTTCTTCAGCTCTTTCTCGGTTTAGTCGCGGGCTGCTTCGATTATGTTTTGGGACGATGATGAGCAAATGTCAACATCTGTCCAACATCCTTGGATGGTCTTTTGGCAACCAGGATATCTCTATATGGTGGATCTCGGAGGTACTATGATGGTCCGTTTAGTCATTTTTTATGGTTTACTTTTTCTATCAAATAAATGTTTAAAATTACTATTTAATATAATTTTTAGATATTTATAATATTACATAAATAATTTAAATATTTAATAATAAATTTATTATTTAAATAAAATATGCTTTTTTATGTTTAAATATAATATTTAAAAGAAATCAAAATTATTTAATTATTTATTTATATTTTAAAACATCTAATAATTTTAATTATTTATCTTTTAGTAAATTAGATTTTAAAAAATAAAAATAATTTTAAATTCTTATAAATATTTTCTTAAAAAATCATTTTGAAGTATAAATAATTATATTATATTTAAACAAAACAGATAATAAGAGTAATATATTTAATATAAAACTAAAAAAAATATTCATATTATATTTTTCTTCATGGCGTATTTGCTGCCCTCCCTCTCTCCTCTCTCCTCTCATTTTCTCTCTCTAAGAATAGGCCTAATTGCACGGCGTATTTGATGCTTTTAAAATTTTAATTAAATATGCTCTTTTTCTAATTTTCATTATTCACATGCTTTTTTCTAAAAATTACCCGAGAAAGTGTGGGCTGGAAGAGAGAGAGAGAGAGAGGGAACATGCCATGCATTTTGGTGGTTATATTAAATATTTATTTATTATTTTAATAATTATATAAATAATAATTAAATATTTAAAATAATAGTTACATATTTAATAATTACTTAAAATATATTTTAACAAATATTTAATATTGAATAAATACTTTAAATATATATATTTAATATAAAACTAAAAATACTCATATTATATTTTTTGTTTCAATATAATATAATTATTTATACTTCAAAATTATTTTTTCAAGAAAATATTTATAAGAATTTAAAATTATTTTCATTTTTTAAAATCTAATTTATTAAAAGATAAATAACTAAATTTATTATTATTATTTATAACATTTGAAGACGTACTTCGTCGTATCTTAAATCCAGCCAAGAATGCTAAGATTGAAGATCTTACGTTGTTGTATTTTAGATTCAATTGGGAAGAACCTAAATTTAAGACCTCTCACTGTTGTATCTTAGATCAGGCCGGGAAGTACCAAAGTCAAGTGTCTCCCAACCTCCCTTCACGGGGAGGGGATGCCGGGAGCTAGGGGTGTCAATATTTGGCACGGCATGAAAACCCGACCCGATTTCAAAATAGGTCGGGTTCGGGTTCCAGAAATCTACCCGTTTGAAAAATGGGTCAGGTTCGGGTTGACCCGACGGGTTGCCGGGTCAACCCGCGAACCCGTTTTAACCTAACCCGCCCTGCTGTCGTGCGAAAAACGGTGCGACCATGCCCCGCTGCCGCTCGAGTCGCGACCCTGCCTTGCTGCCGCGCCGCACGTCCCCGCTGCAGCCGTGCCGCGCGAGAGCGACACCAGGCGAGCGCGACCTTGTCCCGCTCCGTTCGCAACCATGCCCCGCTCCGCCCGCGACCTTGCTCCCGGGTCGGGTCGAGTCAACCCGGCTGTAATATCTCGTTCCCTTACTGTTCCTCTCTGAATTGGATTTTCCTCCCAGAATCGGCCAGGACGAAGTTGAGATCGTCCAGGCCGATCAGTGCATGGAAAACAGCTGATTTCTGTAGTGTTTTCTGGATGATTTCTGGACAGGATCGTCCGGGCCGATCGTGAGATCGTCCAGGACGATAGGTACTGTAGAAATTATCGGCCAGACAATAGCCCTGGGTGAGGTCCAGGACGATCAGGTTTTGGTCTGATCGTCCCGGGACGATGTGAATATCGGCCTGGCCGATCAGTTCACAGATATAAGAAAATCAGCTCGTTTTGAGGAGAGAGAAAACTTTTTATAAAATCAGAAATATCTGAGGAGAGAGAAAGAGAAAAGGAAAAAGAGAGAAGCTGGTTTTCGGAGACCGCGGAGCGCTTTTCGTCCGACGCTGCTGTTGGGAAAAGTGAAGATCTCGTGGTAAGGACTCCGAACCTTACTTCTGTTTTCGAAGATATTGTGTTTTGACCGAGTTGGGATCTGTTTTGTATTTTCGTAGTCGACTTTTCGACATGATTTTGATTTGACACAACTTTCACCGCACAACTTCTAGTATGTTATAGATATGATTATTGTACACGATTTGACTGTATTCTACGAAGATTTTATCGGTCGGAATTGATTCTACGCGCTTTTAATTGAATAGAAAATTATCAGGATGTTTTCTGACTTGGTTTCTATAGAATAAAAGTCTTGCAATGATGTTATAGATATTCTATTGTAATTTGGTAGAATTTGGAAATCGTGTCTTTTTGCAGGATTTTTGTGTAAATTCGATAGACTGCCGTTACGCTGCCCGATTTTCGTATGATTCCTGATTTGACTGAAATTGATAGATTGAATTGACATGTGCATGACTATTGACATGATCGATTTAGATTTCTTTATTATTGATTATTGCATCGATTATTGCATTGATCATTGATTGGAATTGATTGACCCTGAAAGACAAGTGGAAACCTAGTTGAACGTTGGTTATAGAAACCAACGTGTATTGAACGAACTACAACAGCACTATTGATATAGATTGACCACTACAACAGCACTATTGATATAGATTGACCACTACAACAGCATTATTGAACGAACTACAACAGCACTATTGATATAGATTGACCACTACAACAGCACTATTGATATTGAACGATTGATAACTACAACAGCATCATAGCTAGTGTTTGTGCTTGTCGAGTAAGACCATTGTATGACATTGTATGATCTTGCATCGTATGTATTTCCTGATATGTATTGATTTATTGATTTCCGATTGATGAATTGATTTAATGGATTTATCGAATTGATTTCTTATCGTACGGATTCATTGATTTCATTGATAATCGTCGAGCATTGATACTATTGACCATTGATTATTGTTATGGACATAGATATTGTATAGATTCATTGATGATTGATCGCTGAGCATTGATATGGACATTGATAGATATAGATACTGCATTGATAGCATGGGCATGGACATCGTATAGATTCATTGTATTGCTGCCTAGATTTTATAGATTCACTGTTGCTACTGTTCTACACCGTATTGACTGTTTTATAGATTCCTTGTCTCGTATCGCTTTTCTCTTTTGACTTCATTGATTAGATCGTACTGATTTGACCGTATTGATTTGATTGACGGATATTGATTGATTGCGTTGATTTATCGAATTGCCTGCCGCTGCATTGACTGGTTTTATTGACTATTGATTTTCGTACCGCATTGACTATTGATTCATTGGATTTCCGCTGCATAGACTCATTGACCATTGACTGATTCAGATTGATAGATTGACATGCATATTGATAGCATCGCCTTGCTTTGATTTCAGTTGTAGGCTTTGGTGACCTGCTGGGCTATTGTAGCTCATTATATGTGGTTTAAAATTTCAGGTCCGAGCAAGGCAACTGGAATGGAGTTCGATCAGAACGGTCAGACGAATCCTTTCGCTACACGGATCTTGGGGCGTCACAGGTGGTATCAGAGCAAGTGTAGTGAAAGGATTTGATTGATAGTTTGATAGAATGAATCCATTCTATTCATTTTGCATACATAGTGATTGACATTTGATTGATTGCATTGTGTGTTTGTTTAGATTTCGACGAGTTTTGTTTTGGATTTGGATTTCGATCGATTTGGTTTGCTTCGTGTTTTGCTTCGTACCTTTAGGGAAATGTCGGGACGACATTTTTCTAAGGTGGGGAGATTGTAATATCTCGTTCCCTTACTGTTCCTCTCTGAATTGGATTTTCCTCCCAGAATCGGCCAGGACGAAGTTGAGATCGTCCAGGCCGATCAGTGCATGGAAAACAGCTGATTTCTGTAGTGTTTTCTGGATGATTTCTGGACAGGATCGTCCGGGCCGATCGTGAGATCGTCCAGGACGATAGGTACTGTAGAAATTATCGGCCAGACAATAGCCCTGGGTGAGGTCCAGGACGATCAGGTTTTGGTCTGATCGTCCCGGGACGATGTGAATATCGGCCTGGCCGATCAGTTCACAGATATAAGAAAATCAGCTCGTTTTGAGGAGAGAGAAAACTTTTTATAAAATCAGAAATATCTGAGGAGAGAGAAAGAGAAAAGGAAAAAGAGAGAAGCTGGTTTTCGGAGACCGCGGAGCGCTTTTCGTCCGACGCTGCTGTTGGGAAAAGTGAAGATCTCGTGGTAAGGACTCCGAACCTTACTTCTGTTTTCGAAGATATTGTGTTTTGACCGAGTTGGGATCTGTTTTGTATTTTCGTAGTCGACTTTTCGACATGATTTTGATTTGACACAACTTTCACCGCACAACTTCTAGTATGTTATAGATATGATTATTGTACACGATTTGACTGTATTCTACGAAGATTTTATCGGTCGGAATTGATTCTACGCGCTTTTAATTGAATAGGAAATTATCAGGATGTTTTCTGACTTGGTTTCTATAGAATAAAAGTCTTGCAATGATGTTATAGATATTCTATTGTAATTTGGTAGAATTTGGAAATCGTGTCTTTTTGCAGGATTTTTGTGTAAATTCGATAGACTGCCGTTACGCTGCCCGATTTTCGTATGATTCCTGATTTGACTGAAATTGATAGATTGAATTGACATGTGCATGACTATTGACATGATCGATTTAGATTTCTTTATTATTGATTATTGCATCGATTATTGCATTGATCATTGATTGGAATTGATTGACCCTGAAAGACAAGTGGAAACCTAGTTGAACGTTGGTTATAGAAACCAACGTGTATTGAACGAACTACAACAGCACTATTGATATAGATTGACCACTACAACAGCACTATTGATATAGATTGACCACTACAACAGCATTATTGAACGAACTACAACAGCACTATTGATATAGATTGACCACTACAACAGCACTATTGATATTGAACGATTGATAACTACAACAGCATCATAGCTAGTGTTTGTGCTTGTCGAGTAAGACCATTGTATGACATTGTATGATCTTGCATCGTATGGATTTCCTGATATGTATTGATTTATTGATTTCCGATTGATGAATTGATTTAATGGATTTATCGAATTGATTTCTTATCGTACGGATTCATTGATTTCATTGATAATCGTCGAGCATTGATACTATTGACCATTGATTATTGTTATGGACATAGATATTGTATAGATTCATTGATGATTGATCGCTGAGCATTGATATGGACATTGATAGATATAGATACTGCATTGATAGCATGGGCATGGACATCGTATAGATTCATTGTATTGCTGCCTAGATTTTATAGATTCACTGTTGCTACTGTTCTACACCGTATTGACTGTTTTATAGATTCCTTGTCTCGTATCGCTTTTCTCTTTTGACTTCATTGATTAGATCGTACTGATTTGACCGTATTGATTTGATTGACGGATATTGATTGATTGCGTTGATTTATCGAATTGCCTGCCGCTGCATTGACTGGTTTTATTGACTATTGATTTTCGTACCGCATTGACTATTGATTCATTGGATTTCCGCTGCATAGACTCATTGACCATTGACTGATTCAGATTGATAGATTGACATGCATATTGATAGCATCGCCTTGCTTTGATTTCAGTTGTAGGCTTTGGTGACCTGCTGGGCTATTGTAGCTCATTATATGTGGTTTAAAATTTCAGGTCCGAGCAAGGCAACTGGAATGGAGTTCGATCAGAACGGTCAGACGAATCCTTTCGCTACACGGATCTTGGGGCGTCACACCGGCAACCCGTCGAGTCGGGTCCGGGTTCACATTTCCAACCCGTTTACCTAACCGAGTCGGGTTAGGGTCGACCCGTTTGAACCCGGATTAGTTCCGGGTCCGACCCGTACCTGACCCGTGACCCGAAATTAACACCCCTACGGGGAGCTAATTTGTTGGATTTTTGAATGACAAAGGAACCTAAATAATTAATTAAAAATGTAATAATAATAATAATAATAATAATAATAATAATAATAAAGAATAAAAATAAATAAAAAATCATTTAAAATAATAACAAAATAAAAAGGGGCTAAAAGATTATTCTTGATATTGAGTATGTGTGCCTCATGAAATCTAAGAGACTACAAATTCCTTTGAGGATATTAGAGTTGTCCTGAAAATACAATACATTTAGATATGCAATTCAAAGAAGATGCAAATTGAAGCAAAACTACTTCTGTCATTTAAGAATTCGAATGTTTTAGGAAATTCAGAAAACAATACTGTTGACCTAACTAATAAAGAGAGGGATAACTCACTTAATACAACCAAACCTCAGACCCGACACAACCTAACTCGACTAGCATAAATCATATCGAGTTGAGTTGTGATTTATCTAGTTTTGGAATATTTAGATTCTCTTCCAATATTCATTTTAATAGATTACGAACTACAAAGCTATTAAAAATATTCAAAGTATTATAAATAAACTCATCCACAATATTGCTTTCATTTCATCAAAATACATGTTTCTATACTAAAATGCATGAATACGAACTATAGCTACAAAATTGAAAAGAAATTAGTCATGATTGTACAAAAATCAAAAACAAAAAATTACCTATAAACTCAGATGTGATCATGAACTGCTAATTGCTAATCAACAAGTTTCTTCCCTTTTTCAGATCCTGAAAATCAATTGTATCAATTCATCTTTTTGTATCTGAGCAGTTATTAGAAGTAGGGGTGTCAATTTGGGTCAGCGGGTCGGGTTCGGGTCGAACCCAGAACTGACCCGGCAATGTTCGGGTCAACCCGAACCCGACCCATTTTTAAAAACGGGTCAAGTTTTCAGACCCAAACCCGACCCGATTCGGGTCCGGGTCAACCTGACCCGACACGAATGACCCGAAATTGACATAAAATTGCTAATTTTCGGGTCAAAATCAGGTCAATATTCGATTTTCGAGTCAAAATCGGGTCAATCTTGGGTTTTCAGGTCAAATATGAGTTTTCGTGTCACTTTCGGGTCAATTTCGGATCAATTTCGGGTTGCTGGGTCAACCCAAACCCAACCCAATTTTTAAAATGGGTTGATTTGTTCAACCCGAACCCGACCCGTTTCGGGTTCGGGTTGACCCGAACCCGGATTTTTCCGGGTCAGGTTCGGGTCGTGTCAAAAATTGACACCCCTAATTGGAAGAATGAATTGTAACTAGAGCTATAGAAATTAATTATGAGTAGGGTAGAAGTTGAGTAGTATAAATTTTTCATCTATGCATTTGATTGATTGATTTGCATATAGTATGTCGAGTTTGTGTGTTAATTGATTAGGAAAAAGGGTTTTATCAGTGGATATATAGACCCTACTGATTAGGATACACGTAATGAATAGAGTACAACAACAATTCAAACAAGTTATTATAGACTAATGCAGCTTGACAATATGTGTAATATCAAGATCTGCTCCAGTATCGTCCAGGACGATCTGGGATCGTCCTGGGACGATCAGTGGAATTCAGCTCCAGTTTTAGCCCAGTTTTGCTCCAGGTGATTTTCTGCATGCATCGTCCAGGCCGATTGGAGACATCGGCCAGGCCGATCGGCACTGTAGAAAATATCGTCCATGCAATAGCCCTGAAGGGAGACCAGGCCGATCCTTTTGGTCGGATCGTCCCGGGACGATGCTGCGATCGGCCGGGCCGATCTGTGTATTATAAAGCTGATTTCAGTCGTTTTGAAGAGAGAGAAAAATCAGAAAAATAAAAATAAATATCTGAGGAGAGAGAAAGTCGAGGGCATTTTTGGAAAAGTGGATTTTCGGACGACGCGGAGCCGTTTTCGTCCGAAGTGGCTGTTGAGGAAATTGCTGTGCTCGAGGTAAGGCACATTCTATCTTTCTCAATTTTCAGAACCGTCGTGTTTGGCGGTATATTCTGTCCGGATTTTGTTTCCGTTAGCGATTTTCGTCCGTATCTTTTGATCGGTTCAGTTTTTACCGCGTAACTTTCTGTATATTGTTGACGTGCCGAGTGTGCACATTTTGGTTATTTTCTGAAGATTTTCGTCCGGGTATTTTTGATTCGACTGTGTTTTTAGTCGACCGGATTTTTCTGTGAAATTGGAATTTATCTGTGCAGTAGAATAAAGGTTCTGAAATGTTGATATCTGTATTCTGTGCGAATTCGGTAAATTTTCTTTGCAGGAATTTTTGTGTAAATTCCGTATACTGCCGTTGTGCTGCCCGATTTTTGGGTAATTTCTGAATTGTCCGTATTTCTTCTGAATTGAAATGCTATGTGTATAAGCTATAAAAAGGGAGTTATAAGGGGCCTGAATCCTATGAGATTCAGTTAGTGAAACGGGAAATCTGAAATGAGCTCAATCTGAAATCTGATATCTGTTCTGTTCCGGATCCGATGAATTCTGTTTTGGTGCTATAAGCACATCTGTTTTGGTGCCGTGAGCACAAAGGGAGACATAAGGGGCCTGAATCCTATGAGATTCAGTCAGTGTCTGGGAAGGGAGGCATAAGGGGCCGGAATCCGTAGAGATTCCGTCAGTGTCAGGGCATTTAGCTATATGTATATGTACTACTTGCTGTATCTGTTCTGTTCTGTACGAAATTGTGTTTATGATATGATATGATCCGTACGATTCTGATTTCTGTTTCTGACTCTGTTGATTTGTTCTGTTCTGATACGATCTATACGACTCTGATGTGATCTGATATCTGTCCGTAAGTTTTGATTTCCGATTCTGTTCCGACTTCTGATCTGATTTCTGTCTGATAAATTTGGTTTTGTTTTCTGAAAATTTAGATGGGTGGTTTGTTGCTTTGCTGAGCTGTTGAGCTCACCCTTGCTTTCTGGTGGTTTTCAGGTTCTGGGAAGGGCAAGGAAGTTCAGGACTAGGTTTCAGAGTCTGATCAGATTAGGTACTTTTGTACTTTTGATTTTTGTACAGTCATGGCTTTCCTGTTCTGTCTTTCTTTCTGTTGAAAGCCTTGTACTGTTCTGTAGATGATTATTTTGAGGAAATGAAAAGATAGATGTTTTGTTCCGCTGCATTCGATGTTTTTAGTAGCTCTGTTGTTCTGTGTGCTTCTGTTGAGTTAAGAATTTGGAAGATCAGTTCAGTAACCTAATCCAAAGCCAGATCCTGGTTAGCTATTCTCCGCCGCGATCCGGCGCGGGCGGGATCCGTCCCGTCTCGGGTCGGGTCGTGACAAGCTTTTTTTTTTGGTATCAGAGCACTGGTTTTGGAAACAGGTTGGATTGTAAAACAGAGCTATAGGAAGTGATCAGTGAGTCTGTCTGGGAAGTAGTTTTGGGTCGTTTGGCTTTTTATTGTGTTATTTTGTGTTGTTTTGTGATAGTTTTCCGGATTTTCTGGATTTTTCTGTATGGATCAGCCAGACCCAGACTTGACAGACGGTCAGAGTGACGATCAGGCAGTACCAGTGGGGAGTACAGCCCCAGTGGTCGGTGCTGATACGCTTTCACAGTTTGCTTCACTTGTTGCTCAGATGATGAGCGAGACTCAGAGCAGAGCTTCGACTGTTAGATCTGAGGACATTGATCGACACCTGCAGTTATTTTTGAGGTTGAAGCCTCCGAGGTTTGAGGGCGCTGTTGAGCCCAGAGCAGCCGAGGAGTGGCTGAGGAGATTGGAGAAGACTTTTGACGGGATGCAGTGTCCTGCAGACAGGAAAGTTCCATTAGCTGTTTTTCTGTTGGACAGAGAGGCTGAGCACTGGTGGGATGGCCAGCAAGCCGCCAGATTTCAGGGCAGATTGAACTCCTTGATTACTTGGGAGGAGTTCACTGAAGTATTTCGAGACTGGTTTGTTCCCCCTTCTGCACGACAGCAGATGCAGGAGAGTTTTCTGAGGCTTGTTCAGGGGAGCAAGACGGTGATGCAGTACGAGGCTGAGTTTACTGCATTAGCCAGGTACGCTCCGCAGCTGGTTAGCACGTCTGCTGAGAGGTGCTACAGATTTCTGAGAGGCTTACGAGACACTTTGAGGCAGCCTCTGATACCATTCCGGATCACCGATTTCTCTGAGCTTGTGGAGCGAGCTCGTCTGATTGAGAATGACATGACGGCTACTCAGCAGCGGTGGACTGCGAGTAGGAAGAGGTTTGGAGGAGAGACATCTGGCAGTGGTTCCTCTGGGAAGAGGAGATTTGTTCCTGGATCTGGATCTGGAGATTCCCGGAAGAGCGGAGGATCGTCTGGTACTGCTACCAGTACGACTAGTTCTGGATCTGTCAGTACGGCACCTGTGTGCCAGAGTTGTGGACGGCGACACCATGGCCAGTGCTACAGGATAGCTGGTCTTTGTTTCAGATGTGGTCAGCCGGGACATAGGATTGCAGAATGTCCGCAGATGGGATATGAGCAGCGATCTGAGGGCTTTGTCAGACCTGTTGGTTCAGCAGCAGGAAGACCGAGGACTGTTCCTCCACGCCCTGAGGGATTTGCTGGTAGAGGTGGTGGTTCTAGTTCTGCACCACGGAGACCACCTACGATTCAGAGGGAGCAGAGTAGTTCTGTTGCTTCAGCTCCTGTTCCAGTTCAGCCACGAGTTTACAGTCTGAGTCAGCAGGAGGCTCGTGATGCTCCGGATGTTGTGACAGGTACGGTTTACATTTCTGATCAGCCCTGTCGTGTTTTGTTTGACTCTGGAGCGAGTCATTCTTTTCTGTCCGAGCATTGTTTTGAGATTTTACATTTGGATTCGATGGTTTTACCGGTTTCTTTGTCTGTGATTTTACCGGCTGGGAATCCATTGATTGCTCGACAGTTTTGTTTGTGTGAGATCGAGATTTCTGGCAAGAAGTGGAAATCGAGTTTGATTCGATTGCCGATTTCTTCGTATGATGTGATTCTGGGCATGGATTGGCTGAGTCAGTATGAGGCCCAGATAGACTGTCTGAAGAAGCAAGTGAGTTTGCTTATGGCTGGAGAGAGAGTTGTATTTCAGGGATTACGAGGTGTTCTCTCCAGTCTGGTTTCTGTGTTGGAGGTGAGCAGGATGTGGAAGAAGGGATGCCCAGTATTTTTGGCTTCGGTGCGGGATCTGAACCTAGAGGTTGGTTCTGTTTCTGAGATCCCTGTGGTACGGGAGTTTGCTGATGTTTTTCCTGAGGAGTTGGTTGGTTTACCTCCGGATAGAGATGTGGAGTTCTCTATCGATGTTTTTCCGGGTACCGCTCCGATATCGAAAGCTCCGTACAGGATGGCACCGAAAGAACTTTCTGAGTTGAAAGTTCAGCTTCAGGAGTTGGTTGACAGAGGTTTTGTACGTCCTAGTGTTTCGCCCTGGGGAGCACCTGTATTATTTGTGAAGAAGAAGGACGGTACACTCCGTATGTGTATTGATTACAGAGATTTGAACAAGGTCACGATCAAGAACAAGTATCCTTTGCCTCGGATAGACGACTTGTTTGATCAGCTTTCCGGATCTTCGGTATTTTCGAAGATTGATTTGAGATCCGGATACTATCAGGTGAAGGTGAAGGAAACTGATGTGGTGAAGACTGCTTTCAGTACTCGGTACGGGCACTACGAGTTTTTGGTTATGCCTTTTGGGGTAACCAATGCGCCTGCGATTTTCATGGATCTGATGAACCGAGTATTCAGGGAGTATTTGGATCAGTTTGTGATCGTCTTCATTGACGATATTCTGGTATATTCTGCATCTGAGGATGAGCATGCCAGACATTTGAGGATTGTGTTGGAGACTTTGAGGAGGCATCAGCTGTATGCCAAGTTCTCCAAGTGTGAATTCTGGCTGAAGAGCATTTCATTTCTGGGGCATGTGATTAGCGGAGAAGGCATTTCTGTAGATCCCCAGAAGATTCAGGCTGTTGCTGATTGGCCAAGGCCGACTACGGTATTTGAGGTACGTAGTTTCTTGGGCATGGCCGGATATTATAGGAAATTTGTGAAAGGATTTTCACAGATTTCGACTCCTCTGACGAGACTGACGCAGAAGTCAGTTCCTTTTGTTTGGACACCGGAGTGTGAGACGAGTTTTCAGAGATTGAAGGAGTGTTTGACTTCAGCTCCAGTGTTGGCACTTCCGTCAGGTACGGAGGGTTTTCAGGTGTTCAGTGATGCTTCACTGAAAGGATTGGGTTGTGTTCTGATGCAGCATGGTCAGGTAATTGCTTATGCTTCGAGACAGTTGAAACCACATGAGAAGAATTACCCGACGCATGATCTGGAGTTAGCTGCAGTTGTTTTTGCTTTGAAGATTTGGCGTCATTACCTGTATGGCGTCAGATGTGAGATCTTTACTGATCATAAGAGCCTGAAGTATATTTTTACTCAGAAGGATCTGAATCTGAGACAGAGGAGGTGGCTCGAGTTGATCAAGGACTACGATTTGACTATTCAGTATCAGCCTGGGAAGGCGAATGTGGTAGCGGACGCTCTGAGCAGGAAGTCTTCTGGATTCTCAGGTATTCAGCTTACCTGTGATGACTTTCTGATTCGTGATTTGGAGAGATTGCAGTTGGAGGTGGTTTCCTCCAATGATTTGGAGTTGGCTCAGATGAGTATTCAGTTTTCTTTGGAAGCACGGATTCAGGAAGCCCAGAAGTCAGATTCTGATTATTCGAAGTTGATAGCTCAGATTGGATCTGGTAAGACTCCTGAACTTCGAATTTCTGATTCTGGTGTTATTTTCTGTAAGAACAGGTTGTGGGTACCTGTGTTTGGAGACTTGAGGCAGGAGATTCTGTACGAATCTCATCATTCTGGCTACACTGTTCATCCAGGCAGTGGTAAGATGTACGCTGACATGAAGCTTTTGTTTTGGTGGCCTGGGATAAAGAAGGATGTGGCAGAGTTTGTGTCGAGATGCGAAGCCTGTCAGTTGGTGAAGGCAGAGCATCAGCGACCAGGTGGACTGTTGCAGTCGTTGCCAATCCCTGAGTGGAAATGGGAGGAGGTAACGATGGATTTTGCGATGGGTTTTCCTCGATCTAGACAAGGACATGATGCCATTTGGGTGGTTGTAGATCGATTGACCAAGTCAGCCCATTTTCTTCCGATCAGACAGACGGATTCAGTTGATCGCTTGGCACAGATTTATGTGAAGGAAATAGTCAGATTGCACGGTGTGCCTCGTGTGATCGTATCTGATCGAGATGGACGTTTTACTTCCAGACTTTGGAAAGGCATTCAGCAAGGCTTGGGTACGAAACTGCATTTCAGTACAGCCTTTCATCCTCAGACCGACGGACAGTCTGAGAGGACGATTCAGGTACTGGAAGATCTGTTGAGGCTTTGTGTTCTGGACTTTAGCGGAAGCTGGGAAGATCATATTCCGTTGATTGAGTTTGCTTATAACAACAGTTTTCAGTCCAGTATCGGTATGGCACCGTACGAGGCTCTGTATGGCAGGAAGTGTCGTACTCCTTTGACTCTGACGGAGGTCGGAGATAGACAGGCTTTGGGGGCCACTTTTGCTGATGAAACTGCTCAGAAGATCAATTTGATAAGAGAAAGATTGAAAGCCGCTCAAGATCGTCAGTAGAAGTATTACAATCAGAAGCACAGATTTGTTGAATTTCAGGTCGGTGACTTTGTGTACGTCAAAGTCAGCCCGATGAAAGGTGTGAGCAGATTTGGTCAGGTAAGCAAGCTTAGTCCGAGATATGTTGGACCATTTGAGATTTTGGAAAGAATTGGAAAAGCTGCTTACAAGTTATTACTTTCTGAATCTATGCCTGATGTGCATAATGTGTTTCATGTATCCACTCTGAGGAAGTGGGTTTCAGACTCTGGGAAGAAGGTGTCTGCTGATGAGGTGGAGATTCAGGAGAATCTGGCGTACAAGGAAGAGCCAGAGCTTATTTTGGCGTACGACGTCCGAAAGTTAAGAAATAAAGAGATTCCGATGGTTAAAGTCCAGTGGAAGCACCGGACTGCACGAGAAGCAACTTGGGAGAAGGAGTCTGATATGAGACGGTCGTACCCGTACTTGTTTTGACTGAGTTTGGACTGGATAATGTCGAGGACGACATTTTTCTGAGTTGGGGAGATTGTAATATCAAGATCTGCTCCAGTATCGTCCAGGACGATCTGGGATCGTCCTGGGACGATCAGTGGAATTCAGCTCCAGTTTTAGCCCAGTTTTGCTCCAGGTGATTTTCTGCATGCATCGTCCAGGCCGATTGGAGACATCGGCCAGGCCGATCGGCACTGTAGAAAATATCGTCCATGCAATAGCCCTGAAGGGAGACCAGGCCGATCCTTTTGGTCGGATCGTCCCGGGACGATGCTGCGATCGGCCGGGCCGATCTGTGTATTATAAAGCTGATTTCAGTCGTTTTGAAGAGAGAGAAAAATCAGAAAAATAAAAATAAATATCTGAGGAGAGAGAAAGTCGAGGGCATTTTTGGAAAAGTGGATTTTCGGACGACGCGGAGCCGTTTTCGTCCGAAGTGGCTGTTGAGGAAATTGCTGTGCTCGAGGTAAGGCACATTCTACCTTTCTCAATTTTCAGAACCGTCGTGTTTGGCGGTATATTCTGTCCGGATTTTGTTTCCGTTAGCGATTTTCGTCCGTATCTTTTGATCGGTTCAGTTTTTACCGCGTAACTTTCTGTATATTGTTGACGTGCCGAGTGTGCACATTTTGGTTATTTTCTGAAGATTTTCGTCCGGGTATTTTTGATTCGACTGTGTTTTTAGTCGACCGGATTTTTCTGTGAAATTGGAATTTATCTGTGCAGTAGAATAAAGGTTCTGAAATGTTGATATCTGTATTCTGTGCGAATTCGGTAAATTTTCTTTGCAGGAATTTTTGTGTAAATTCCGTATACTGCCGTTGTGCTGCCCGATTTTTGGGTAATTTCTGAATTGTCCGTATTTCTTCTGAATTGAAATGCTATGTGTATAAGCTATAAAAAGGGAGTTATAAGGGGCCTGAATCCTATGAGATTCAGTTAGTGAAACGGGAAATCTGAAATGAGCTCAATCTGAAATCTGATATCTGTTCTGTTCCGGATCCGATGAATTCTGTTTTGGTGCTATAAGCACATCTGTTTTGGTGCCGTGAGTACAAAGGGAGACATAAGGGGCCTGAATCCTATGAGATTCAGTCAGTGTCTGGGAAGGGAGGCATAAGGGGCCGGAATCCGTAGAGATTCCGTCAGTGTCAGGGCATTTAGCTATATGTATCTGTACTACTTGCTGTATCTGTTCTGTTCTGTACGAAATTGTGTTTATGATATGATATGATCCGTACGATTCTGATTTCTGTTTCTGACTCTGTTGATTTGTTCTGTTCTGATACGATCTGTACGACTCTGATGTGATCTGATATCTGTCCGTAAGTTTTGATTTCCGATTCTGTTCCGACTTCTGATCTGATTTCTGTCTGATAAATTTGGTTTTGTTTTCTGAAAATTTAGATGGGTGGTTTGTTGCTTTGCTGAGCTGTTGAGCTCACCCTTGCTTTCTGGTGGTTTTCAGGTTCTGGGAAGGGCAAGGAAGTTCAGGACTAGGTTTCAGAGTCTGATCAGATTAGGTACTTTTGTACTTTTGATTTTTGTACAGTCATGGCTTTCCTGTTCTGTCTTTCTTTCTGTTGAAAGCCTTGTACTGTTCTGTAGATGATTATTTTGAGGAAATGAAAAGATAGATGTTTTGTTCCGCTGCATTCGATGTTTTTAGTAGCTCTGTTGTTCTGTGTGCTTCTGTTGAGTTAAGAATTTGGAAGATCAGTTCAGTAACCTAATCCAAAGCCAGATCCTGGTTAGCTATTCTCCGCTGCGATCCGGCGCGGGCGGGATCCGTCCCGTCTCGGGTCGGGTCGTGACAATATGCTTGCACAAGTCATAAGTGATATATATATATACTCACTCCAAATATCATGATAAAAGGAGAGATGATCCAAAAAAAAGCCGAAATTAACCACTTTATTTTCTCTAATTGTAATAGTAATCTAAAGATTAAAAAAAAATTCTTCAGAACATCATCAGATAAATCATTTTGAGTAATCATTTATATCCTTACAAAATAATGAAATAATCTTTAGTGGCTCTTTGGTTGGATTTCAAATAAGTATAAAGTATTTCAATTGCATGAGTTTTGAAAATTTTGATGTTTGGTTGAATGAAAAAGTAATGCAAAATAAGTAAATATAAACCATTTTTAATTCATTTTTTAGGTAAATCAAGCTAGCCCAATTTTAAGCGAAAATGATTTACATGCGCAAACAAACTTGCTTAACCGTCTCAGGTTAATTATCACCGCCGGCACCCTCTACCCACCTCTGACCACCACCACTGCACCCTGCCGCCGGCCACCAACGTAATATTTATGTTAACATTTATTTTATCAAACATCTCTAAGAAAAAATGTTTTTCTCCTCCCCTCTATTTCCTGTCCATAAAATAAAAAAAAAATATCAGTGTGACATCAGAGCATCCAGTAAACGATGAGACTCAGTTTCAAGCATCAAGATAAGCTATTTTTTTAGCCTGCTTGAATCAGACAAGCAGAAAATCGACTCAAATAGTTGACATAAAACCAACGATGACGATAAAGATGGCCGCTTAGCATATTATATAAAGCCAAAAAGAAACAGGCAAGTGGATCGGACACAAGCTATAAAGTCAATAAATGTGCAAAAATAACAATAAAGAAATAATTCAAAGAATCGTTGAAGGAAACATTGATCACTTATTATAAAGCTTTTTGAAATTAAAATTGTTGAGCTAATAAAGCATGTGTGGTTTCACGTACAGAAAACGATAATGTACACGGTGAAATATTTAGAAACTAGAGGCTGCAATTATGAGCTTATTAAGGGCAAATTTGCATAATAAATACTGGCTAAATAGGAAATGAAGTATCCTTATGGGCTCACGCTATGCATCTGTGGCTCATTCAAAGCACCAAAATTTACAACAACAACAATATCTAGACTTTATTTCACTACGTGGGGTCGGCTATATGAATCCTTTTTCTTCATTATGTCCTCGTTTAAATCTAATAAAATTATTAAACACTGTCGTTGTCAGGTCCAAAGTCCTAAATAAGACAAATGAAGAGTTGTATTAGGTAGTCGACACTCAGAGTAAAACTTATCGAATAATGATAAGATAAATCTTTAAAAAAAGATCAAAATTTACAGTTTTATTTACATGGCCTTGCCCGAAAGGCTGAAATGGATTTGGATAAAAGCTAAAAAAATCTTTTTTAAGTAGGGAAGACGGACTGAATCAGAACTTTGGAAAATGCTAAACAATTATTTAACAATGTGAAACTCATCCATCTGAGGCAGATAGAACAAAAGACCTTTCAATGGCTAAATAAATCAAGTCAAGACCAACAACCGAACAAAATTGAACAATTTGCCTGATCTGCAAAACAATTTGACCAAATGTAGGTGAGCTAAGCATTTGAAGAATTGAAAGCGGCAGGCCAAAGAAAAATATTCTTAGATAGAACTTGTGATTTGCAAATCCTTCCTCCACCGCATACTGTTAAATTGTAGAACTAATTTTTTATTCTATAAAAAACTGTACTAAGTAAATTAATCGTGCATTAATTTAGGAGCTTTATTGTATTCTTTCTAATTCCAAAATTTTTTATTTATAGAGAGTGGATTGTGCGAGGAATACCTATTGTAATTTTACGTATAAATTCGTAATAAAACATGAAGCAATGACAATTTAACCAACTGAATATGTAGAAATCTTTTTTTATGTTTTTTTTTTATAAATTTACATAAATTTCCTTTATTTCCCAACAACATTAAGCAAGTAGAATTTAATTTAAATTTGTTTCCAAAAAAAGTCTAATTTTGATGAAATGTTAATTCAAATTGTATCAAATGAATTTAATAAATTTATTTTAAAATTAATGAGTTATATAAGGAATTTATATTCCATCAATAAGTAAATATAAGAGCTCTTAAATTCAACACAATATATAATCCTCACACAATTTTTTTTTGGAATTAAATCGCAAGAGCTAATGGCAGGGACCACGTAATTATCACCGTAATTGTAGAGAATCTTAGCCCTTGAAAATGATAAGTGCATACTTAAAAAATTGAAAATTTTGTAAAAGTAGATAAGCGGATGAATCAAATTAGACCAAGAATAAAATTTTAAACAAAAAAGATTATTACCTAAAGGAAATATGAATATTGTTAAGGGTCTGTATGGTAGCAAGATTTAGGCCAAATTTGAACAAAAACCAGCCAAACGGCCTAAAATGCAAAACCAAATCTAACGGCAAATGAAAGCCGCAGTAGACAAAAATTCATCTTTTCGTGCTAAATCCCAGATTTCTTAAATCCCATTTTTTGCAGGATTTACAAAATTCATTTCATTGACTCGAGAGGAAGAGTCCGCTCATTAAATCCGCTCTACAGACAAACATTCACACGAGATTTAATATAATTTATCATGAATGTTACCAAACAGTTCTGATGATTTAGGCCCCTCAAGATTTTTGAAATCCAGATCTAGAGTATTTACAAAATCCTACTTAAATCAAATCCTGGGTGCTACCAAACTGCCCCTAAAAGTTATTCAAAATAAACTTTTAAATATAACATTAACAATTTAGTGATTTAGTCTGATGAAATTGTAAAGATCAAAGGATTCGTGAAAGCAACTAAAGACATTAGATATAACTCTTGGTAATCATGCGTATGATCACAATAACAGTTGGAAAAAAATGATGAGTTAGAGGTCTTCATCTCCACAAGAAATATTGGTTACGAAAGCAGATGAAGTTATCAGGTACAGTAAGAGCCCTTCAACACCAACAAGATTCTCAAGTGTATAAAAAATAACAAACTTCAAAGCACATCACGATCCATCTGAAATCAGGTTCTAGCTTTGTATCTACACAATGAAGCGCATGCAATCAAAATTTATTATAGAACTAATCAACATCTTGCCACGGATTGCAACAAAAACCGCACAATTCTGTAACAAATATAATTCAAACAGATATCAAAGTTACCACAGTTTTGAAACTGACAAATAATAGCCGATAACGTCTTAATGGCCATCAATATTATTAAAAAAGCAATTGAAAACTATCTGCTAAAGTTAAAGGAAAGCATAAAGGCACAGTCTTTGCAATCGACATTCACAAAATCGTAAAGAAAAGTAAACTGACTGCTGGGCTGCCACTTTAGAAGACAAAAGCGCAATCAAACAGGCCCGGGTAACTGATCTTCAGATAAGGAATTGCTCATGCAGAAGAGATCAAACCGAGAGACTTATTGAACCAGGCCTTCCATCCACCCGTGCCTTTCTTTCCAATCTCCTTCGCAGGAGTCGCAGATCTTTGACCGTCCAACATCTGTTTTTTGCACAGCAAGAAATTCCTACTCCCAAAGGAGCCGATCGGATCCCAAGGGCTCAGAGCTACAACACAATACCAGTCTATCAAAAACCCTAAAAGAAATATTGCAAATCAACGAAATCTAAAACATCTACGAGAGACAGAGATCTTACGGCATGACCCGTCGTAGGCGTGGTAAAGTACAAAGTAATCAAGATCTGAACCGAGAATGGGGCGGCGGCCCTCACGCGCATAAGTTTTGAGCGCGGTACCCATAACGGAAGAGACGAGTTCCTCCTCCCTCACCACAAAGCGGATCGGACCAGCGCTACCGATCACAGTTACCGTAATAAGGATCCGATTGGTCTCTCCCTTCTTTCCATTGTTTTTCTTCCCCTGCTTATCATCCTTCTCGATTCCCTTCCAGGGCAACGCCATCGCGCTCGCGTGTTCTGCGGTTGCTAGAAAAAGAAAATCAGCAGATATGCGAGGAGATTCAGAAGGCGAACCTAAGGGTCAAGGCCAAGGCAGCGATAGTGCCAGCCCTGCATGCAGTAGGAGAAAGGAGAAGCGGAGGCGGCGGCGGCGGCAAAGACGAAAGCAATGATCGATACGGCGCCTGAGTCCCTCTTCTTCGATGGAGAGAAGGGGAATGGCTTCAGAGAATCTCCCACCATCCAAAAAAATTGCAGAGCGAGCGAAGTCGAGAGGGCAGCGGAGGACGATAGGGAAAACCTAGACTGGTGCAGGCGGAGACTCGAGAGGCGAGAGCCGGCCGGGTGAAATAAAGACATTGCATGCCGATGCAATCTATAAATAGGAATCACGCGATCCGGAGTTTATGGTAAACCGAACCGAACCGAACCGGTTAAGACGGCCGTCTTCAAATTGAAAACGCAAGAAATAGGTGGATCCAAATTTGCGAGTTGTTACATATTTCGGTTTTTATTATATATTCTTCACAGTTTCACGTTCAATAATTTAAATATTTTGTCAAGTTCATGAATTTTTTTTTTTATATTGGTTATTTTTTATCATAAAATATTTAGAAAAAAAAATTAACGTACGAACGTAAAATATCATTCGATTTTTATCCTCAATGATACAAATCTTCTAGAATTTTCCCGATTATTCCTTATTTTTACATAATTTTCATAATGATACATATTGATAAAAAAATAATTTGATCAATTATAAATATTAGTAATTAAAAGCTTTCAGAAATAAATTCATAATTATAAAAACTTCTATTTCATCAAACTTATAATCAAATCAAACATCTTGATGACAAAAAAATTGATATGATCTAAATCCAAATAAGCTCATAACGAGCATTTGAAATATTGCAGGACAAAATGATCTCTAATTCTTGCATGCTTTTAAGATAATTGAGATTATAATAAGAATGTAACAAGCCTAACATCACTCAATTATGAGTTCATTAAAATACTTCCATGATAAAAGAATTGTCCATAATTTGATGAAGTGCTTTAAGAATTTTTGCTAAATATGCTAAAATGTCACTCAATAAAATTATAAAATAATCTATATTTTCTGCATGAAAAGGAAGATGAGAAGAGAGCTCAAAGATTGCATAGAGCTCTACCTGACAAATATCATCAAAATCTTATCGTCCAACTGTTGCCATCAAACTACAGTTGTTTAATTGTCACCATCGTCATCAAACAATCGTCTTTCAACCACCATAGCTCAACTATAATCTCTTGAGCACCATCATCGGATTATGATATCTCGACTACTATTGCGTGACTATGATCTTCTTACCATCATCGATTAACTACAGTCTATCAACCATTGTCCATGACTACCGTCGCTTGATATAAACTCAAACATCCACCAACTTTATCATCTATCATCAATAATAATGTCAATGCGTTTCATTACAAATTAGGTCAGTATTGATCATCAACACTAGCTCAACTCCCAAACTCAAAACCAACATTTATACTATACTTAGTTATGATATTCTCTCTTCAAAGGAGAAGAAGCAAATAGATCACAAATAATCACTTTAAGGCAACTATAATGCATCAAATGAAGACTCTTCCAATTTTCATCTTAGAATTTAGGCTTCGTTTGAAACAGTCTGCTTTCTAAAACAACTTTCTAGTACAAAAATTTTAAAACTAAAAAAACATTTTAGAAAGCAACAAAAAAACAGTATAAAATTTTTATACCAAATACTTTTGGCAACACGGATAAAAAGCAGTACAAATCCAGTTAAATTTTATATCTATCTTAATTACAATGCTCATGTATGTGACAAAAATATCTGGGGGTTTTGTCAATTTTTAGTCCCAGATGAAAAATCGAAATGAACCATGAAATTCTGATCTTCTTAACCTTACAGTATACAATGCACCATTAAAGCACAAATCAAGAAATCCTAGATGCAACGCAACCAAGAGATCCATTGGAAAACTAATTACAAACATGGTCTCCATTGCCAAATTATCTGATTCCAAGTCCATTACATGTCAATATCAAGCCCTTGTGTCGGTTAAGGTAATCCTGCAAATCAAATTAATGCCCCAAACAGATCAATTTACATTAGGAAAAAAGCATCAAAATATCTCTAAAGGTTTCTTACTACAGCTTTATCAAAACGTTTTCCTCGTTTGAAGCTTCTGAAGTACTTAAACATGTAAATCAGGAGTATTTCTATAGTAGCTCAAATTTTCCTATTGGTAAACAGAAGGAGAGTTTATTCAACAAGCTTTGCCACAAGCAGTAAAGAGGAAGGATGAAGGCAGACTTACAATGAAATTGTAATCTTGGATTTGAGGAAGTATTTCCCTGTCATAAGCTCTTCTTTTGGCAGGATCACTTAAAACTATTGATGGAATGCACAAGACCCGAGTCAGATACATGAGCAGAAATCTAATGAAGTGCACGAGCATAGTGGGATTGTTAACACGGTCATATTAGGAGAAAATGATTAAGGTTTCGTTTGGGACGGCTTTTTTGTTGCTTCTTAAAGCAGCTTTCTAGTACAAAAAGCTGCTTTAAGAAGCAACAAAAAAACCGTCTCAAATGAAGCCTAAATAAAAGATAATTCGTATAAGGCTGTGCTTTTGCTTTCTAGCCTTTTCAAATGAAGAGCAACTGCATATAAAGGTAAGTGTCAAAGCATGCAATACACATGCTTTTATGCAACTGATTACCCAACTCATTTTTCTCATTTGAAGGATCATATCAACATTAGCAAAAGCAGCATAATCACTGGCTGCCAAATAGTAGGGGCGCATGAATCCATCTTCACAATCATTCTTGTTAAGTGTTATATCTCGAATTAAACTTACTAAAAAGGTGTAGAGTTTGATGGACGCAACTACAAAAGTTTTAGCCATAGGAGTCCTTCACAATTTTAAAAAAAATGTATTGAAAAATGATGAATTTACATGATTGCACCATTTTGAGGAATGAATGTAGTTAGCAATCAGTATGGGATTTAAACTCTACCAATGCCTTCAAAATTTCTCAAAATCAGCAAAGAAAATATCATTATTTTCAAAAGCATGCCTACAAAACTATGTAACTTTATAAAATTTTATTATCAGTAAGAGCTACTACAAAACAATACCTAACACAAATAATTTGGGTTCCATCATTCTTGTAAGACACATCGAATCGAACAATCTCTTTTTTCCACACACAAGTCATCATTAGCGAGTTCTTTGTAGTTCAACAAACGAATAATTATAGAGTACCAGCCTAAATCCATAACGAATGAAAAGAAACATCCAATCAAAAGGTGAAGCATTTAAAAACGTTATGCTCCTGGAGGACCTTTAAACATTAGACAGTAAATTGTAGCCTTGATTCATCTTCAACAACAATTAATTATCTGATACTAAAGGGAATCTGTAAACCGATGAAGTAAAGTTCAAACTCCACTGACAACAATGACCAAGAAAAACATGATACAAGAACATGACAAAATATTATAGTTGATCGGGAGTGAAAGTGGCAATATGAGGGAAAGAAATGAATTTCTGCATGAGGCCTCAATTAATCTAATAATGCAAGTTAACCAATGTAGAAATATTAATCTGACAAAATAAATTAATACTCACCAGTTAAACTCCGATACAATACTTATGAAGAAACAATATGATAGGCCGGTTCCTCCTAAACCGGCCCAACCGGCCCGTCCAGGGCCGGTTCGTGTTTACAGGAGGCGGGCTAGTCCTGCCTCCCCCATGGATGCCACCCACTATAGTGGGCCCCACTAGTCCAATTAAATTCAATTTTGAAAAGGAGGGGGCGGCTAGGGCTTGGGAAGAAAATTGTTTATGAAAGTTTATGTATTAAATATCATGAGATGTTTTAGGTTATGCTTGATTTGATTTCTATTGTGGCTCATTGGCATCTTGGGCTCTAGACTACCTTGTCTAAAGATTTGGGAGAGACGATCCTCCTCTCGAATTGAGGATCACTAGTATCTTATTTTTGTGCTTGTTGGCTTTGAGTTTCTTATTTCAATCCTTTGTTTTGGTGCTGATTTTCACCCACATTTCGCATAATTCTCGCTGTTTTCACCAAGTAGTGATAGGTTTGCTTGCGAACTCAAGAATTTCCATTAGCACCATTTCCATAAGAAAGTTCTTAAATATGAAACAAGTAACTATTCAAACACTAGGCTTTCTTCAATTACGACTGCTGTTTGACCTTGCAAGGGAAATGCGTCTTGGAACATATGAACATACATCAAACCACATGTTTTCTGACCATAAATGGCCCTAGATCACTGAAACTTACCAAACGAAGCCTTAATATCATGGCTTTTGTACCTAAAACCATTGGGAGGAAGACAGCCTCCAATCAACAACGAGATGACACCAAATGGAGAATTAAGAACACATAAAAGACTATAATTTGGATAAATGTACTAAACTTGTTTGCCCAGGTGGCTGATTATAGAAAACCAAAAAAGCGTGTTTTGGCTCTTACTCTTCCTTTTCATTTCTTTCTTCATAGCCCCGTCCCTTCTAAAAATCTCCAAAATTTTCTCTCCTCCAAATTAAATCCCCAGCTCCTTAACAAGCCTCTAAATATTGTTCCTAATCTCAGCAATTTCCAGTCCACTAAAGAAAGCGGAACAACTAAACCTCACCCAACCCACATTATCCAAGTCTTGAGCGAGCCACGATGATGAAAAACACAAAAAAAAGGATGCATGAATCATCTCAATCTTATCAACTTATCAACTTCTACATCAAGAACAAGATTGCCACCAATTAGTATAATCTTCTTCAGCACTTCTGCAATAAAGGACCCTTTTCAAATTTGATTACATAATTCAAGAGGAACAATGACGAAACTCTTTTAATATTGTACTGTGTATGGTGTTGTTTGTCCCATTCATTATCTTTAACTTTCTCTCCACGTGACGGTGATATGATTGCTTCTTCCATTCACCCCTTAATGGATATCCAACGGGATAGACTTCACAATACTAAAAAAGACCATCCACTTCTTCCTCCATCGGCATTCAAACCCTCTAGAATAAAGTTCTCTGCACCTTGGGAAAAGATGATGTACCATCACGAATTATATGCTACAATTCATGTCATAACACTTTTAGTTGTATTTTAGTTATGTATCATATTTATTATTGTCATTTTAGAATATTTTTGGATTATATTATCTTATCTTTAATGATTATAAATTATATTGCATTAGCTTTAAGGATCATCCATTACAATGTTATGATATTTTGGAATGAAAATTATGATGCTTAGTGTGGCTTCTTTTCTCATCCTAAGTTGTCTGCAAAACCATTCACGTACACATTGTCTATTTTTTGCTCAAGCCTTCTTCTTTCTCCCCCCTCCTCATTTCCTAACCACATCAAAGCATTTTTGCAAGCATTCTGGTGCAACCCTATCAAATGCTCTCTTTAACTTGTAGAAATTATTTTGGAAAGACAATGAACTAATCAAATCAAAGTTCAATTACTGTCAAAAAATAAAACAAAAAAAAATGTTCAAATCGTCCAATTCAGTAGAGCATCAATAACACTATTACTGGTCATAAATGGGATAAACTTCTTGTAGATATATGTTAATAAGTATTATTAACATATAGCAAGTTTGTTTAATTTTTTTTGTTGTCAGACACAGAAATTTGTAAAACTATGAAAAAATTAGCATAAACAAAAATGTCCCATCAAATCTGAAATTTTAAATTAAAAAATAATGTAATTAATAATAGAATCTAATCATTTTTATTACTTCATCATCATCATTAGCCTTCTACAAGCTATCTGGATCGAAATTATGAATACTCATTTCACATTTGTTGTTGAATGTTGCTTGGATGTTAAAGCTATTGTTCTCAAATCATTTGAACAAGCATTCATGCAATCTTGGAACTGCACCTTTCCCTTCCTACTCATCTGATATAATTTTATTAACCCATCTTCAACAGATGTCAATCCAACATGAACTCTAACATGATCATTTCTTAATATATCCTTCTAAGCTTAGCCACACAACCATCTTAACATTCTCATTTCTACCATACTCAACTTACGACATCAATGAATTTTTTTATAGCCCAACATTTTGATCTATACAATATCACCGACCTAATTATGGTTCTATAAAACTTATAACCTCCATAATGTCCTCTTATCACACAACTCTTAAGCCACTTCTTCATATATATATATATATATATATATATATATATATAGTATTATTCATCTATGATTCATAAAACTATTATACATAGGTATCACCTCATCTTCTAATAAGATTAAATGATAATTACTAACATCTAATAAGATCAAATTTTGATTAAATTTTATTATTAAACAAATAACGACATATCCTCCATAACCCTCTAAATTTCAGTATCTCATCAAAATCGAAAATCTTGCCCTCATGCATCTTCTAGAGTCAAAAAAAAATGAACTTCTTTAAGAATATATAATACACGTTATTTCAAGTTAGATATGCTGTTTAAAAATATTTTTTTTTCTTAAATATATCATTTAATAATTTATAAAGTAATGTTTTCATTATTACTTTTTGTTTAATTTAAATATAAATTTATAACATACAATTTTTTTGAAAAAATGTAGTCATAATCATCATCATTAGTCATATTACTACATCCCATCTATTTGTGGGTAACATTATGAATTTTTTCTATACTTATTCTTGTACAATGGCATTAATTGTTTGGTCTAATTTACCAACATCATATTGCAAACTTGTAGCAAATCATTTCACACTACTTCTAGCCCCATTACCTAAGATCTAGCCCAATTTCCGTACCACTGCAAAATTCATTTTATCCTCTACCGAAACATTGTCTGCCCTATGTTGTATAAGTCAAATTTTGTTCGCAACATTAAGGATAAATCTCAATTTCTCTTAAATATAACATTTCTCATTACATTCCTAATTTTATCCCATATTCATTTTAACATTTTCATCACTCAATTTGTTGCTTAGTTTCTTACCCAACACTCCAATTCACCAAATATTGTCAATCTAGTCTCAATCCTAAAAAATTCACCTTCATGTCTTCTAAAAATTCTCTTATCAACATAGGAAACATATATCAATTCTTTCCAACATAATTTCAATTATAAAGTTATGTCATCAACTATAATAATTTTATGTGTAACAAATTCAAAATAATAAAACCCATCACACTTAGATATCATGTTAACATTGTCGTTGTCAGATCTTAAGCCTTGGATGAAAAAATGGATGGTTATGTTAGGTAGTCGACAGTCAACATAAAACTTATCGAATAATCATGACATGACACTTAGATATCACTTTATGTCACAATATTATTGATTGAAAATCATTAATGGCATATCTACCAAAATTGCATCTAAGCTACTCAATCTCAAAACTACTAATTCAAAGCTCCACATCTTCAAAGAATTTCCTCTATCATTTAATATTTCGCTTACTTTAGAAAAGGTCATCTCACTAATCAAAAATATATATGGTATAAATATCATGCACCATAATACATCATCCTAAATATCTTTAGTAAACATCAACCATAAAAAGGACTCTAACTTAAACTTTTATGTAAAATATTCTAAAGTACTCTCTAACCGCTTCGCAGCTAATTTCAAAATTTCTCATCTCATCACTACATATATTGCTTGAATAACAACATATGTTCGATGCATGCATATTCATTAATACCCATCAAATTAATTCTCTCAGAACTCCATCATGTCTTTTCAAGATCAATAAAAATTATAAAATCTTTATATTTCTCTTTATATTTTTCCATTATATTTTTATAACAAAAAATCACAACCATAGCAAATTAATTCTTGAACAAAGTTTTTTTTTTCCTTGGTCAATGTCAAGTCTGCCCTCTCCAACAACTTTATTTTATGAATCATAAGACAATTACCACAATTCTTAACACCTTATAAGAAGTGATTATCTTCTTTTAACTTAACACCCTTAAATAGATTTAACACCTTAGTGGAAGACTAGATTGCAGGCAATATAGATGAGAACTTGATTATTACATCTTAGAATCATAACACCACTCCACGATCTCTGAATTTGTTATTATGACATAATCATCTTAGTGGAAAACCCATAACACCACTACACAATCTCTAAAAAATACGGTCAGTCCCATTATGATCGACATGACCTTGTAAGAAAGTTGGGACAAACTCACTCCACAGATCGTCAAAATATCAATCAACTCAGAAGATAGTGGAAACCGTAGCCCCGCTCGCAAACTAAATTCATACATTGTCACATATCCTGGAGGAGAAAAACGAGCACGATCGGACCTTGTCGGTACCTTCATCACAAGATAACTAGGAAAATGAATTTTTTACCTAAAAGCAATGAAAGAGTCGCCAGTTATGGTGGAGATAACATCATCGGTCTTGGCCGCCTTGTGAGTCTTTTTTAAACCCTCAGATCGGGCAACAGGACGATCTTCTTTGGCTGGGGGATTTCTTATGGACGTGTGATCACCCATTTCAATTTTTACACTAAAGAGGAGCATTGAATTAAAGTAGGAAAAATCACCTACAAAAAACAACGAAAAGCCTCTTAAGCAGGAAGAGAAACGGGGGAGAAAGAAGAAGAAAGATTGGGAAAATTCCAACTTCTGTACAAGAGGATGAGCGTTGAATTAAAGTAGGGAAAGTCACCAACAAAAAACAGCGGAAAGCCTCTTAAGCACGAAGAAAAATGGGGGAGAAAGAATGTGAAAATTCTAACTTCTGTACAATAGGAGGGACGCTGAGTTAAGTAGGGAAAGCACCTACTAAAAAACAGCGGAATACATCGACTGTAAGAAAGTCAGAGGAAGAAAAGAAGAAGGTGCAAGTTTCTCCCTGGCCCTGGGAGGTATTTATACGTTTTTGGGGAAGAAAGAAGTTTCCAAAATTTTCTGTAATTTTTCGAATTTTTTTAAAATTTTTTGGGATTTTTTACGACAAAAGAAAATAAAAAAATAAAACAAAACGGCTGGCGGTACCCCGAACCGCCAGCGGCTGGCCCGAACTAGCGCCCGGTCGCCAAACGGCGCGCAGCACCGCGCAAGCCGGCTGGGCCGAGGGAGGACTAGACGCGGGCCGCAGGCTCGAGCAGCGGGAGGGCCGAGTGGGCCAAGCAAGGCCGCGGGCGGGCCGGCGGCCGGTTCGGATGCTACACGAGTCCAGGTCAGCTTTTTGGCCCGGACAGACCAAATCAGACGTTTTTGGGTCCCCAGGACCGTTTTTCGACGTTCCGGACTTAATTTCGGCATTTTTAAAGCCATTTAAGACTCCTACACGCAAGATCGGTTTTCAAATCACACGGAAAATTTTTTAAAGTTTGTGACGCATATTTTCGGACTCCTGGAGCGTCGACATCCAAAAATAGGTGGACAATTGATATATCATCAAAAAATTATCTTGATTGGGCACGAATCTTGAGGCAAAATCAAGCCGGAAACTTCAAAAATTAAATCTTGGATCATCTGAACTCCGATTTCAGCAAACTTATAGTCGAACTAAGCATCTCGAAAATATGAACCCAACGACAACAAATTCAACTCAATCCCAAATGAGTCTAAATCAAATACTTGAAGCGCTATTAGAAGATTCAAACCACAATTTGGATTACCAAACGATTTCCAAACATGACATGCTTATAGTCAAATCGAGCGGCTCGATGAGACGAATCCAACGAGCCCAAGATCGCTGAATTCCGATATCGTTATACCTTCAAATGTCTAACAAACGGTCCACGATCAAGGGATTCAATATCGGCCATCCATCCGAACCACTCCACATTTGCCCTTGATCCTCCTCTTATTTACTAGTCATGTCATTCTAAAAAACTATAAATAGCCTCTCATTTTTCTTGATAGGGGAACCCAAGCAAGAAGAAGAAGAGAAGAGAAGGAAAGGAGGGAAGAAACTCCTCCTCGACCACCGCTGGAATTCTATCCGACGTTCAAGTGATGCCGAAATTCTGCTCAACTTCCACGAGAAGCCGGAATTCTGTCCAACTTCCACGAGACGCCAGAATTCTGCTCAACTTCCACGAGACACCGGAATTATGCCCAAGTGACGTCGGAATTCAGCCCGACTTCCAAGTAACGTCGGAATTCTACCTGACTTCCAAGTGACGCCGGAATTCTGCCCGACTTTCCAGTGACGCCGGAACTCTACCCAATCTCCAAGTGACGCCAAAATTCTATTTAATCTTCAAGTGATTATGAATTCATCTCGAATACATAACTTGTTTGAAACTGGATTTCAATCGGATTTCAATCCAGAAGTGAATCATTGTAATTTTATCATCCTAAATTTTAAGTACGAGTCAGTCTCTTATATCTCAAGCAAACACTAGTGAAATTCTTTCAACTGGGCATGGCCCCATGGTTTTTGCCCTTTCCAGGGTTTTCCACGTAAAAATCCTAGTGTTCTTTCATCTTTTGTTTATGTACTGAATATCCGTACAACGCTGAGATGAAAACTTTCTAACTCTATCGCCGCGTATATTCTAGTCTGCTACAACCACTTATTTTCTCCAGTCTCTTGACTCTATTTTGTTTTTTCCTTCTCTCTATCCTAGTTGACCCAATAGCCCCAATCCTCCAATGTTATAATAAAATAAATGGGGAATTTAATTATTTCTAATATAATAAAAAAATCTCTTTATTATTCCGAGTGCAAGCTTCAATAGAATCAATTAGTCGTCATCAACAATTGCCAAATAGTCGCAGAGGTCAATCAATCATGAATCTAGCGACCAACCGCCTTAGGACCTCCAAGTGGTCAGCCTCATCCATAGCAAACATCCACCACTGACTTCAAAAGCTCACCTGCCTAGGAAGATTGAGGGAACTAGAAGCTCATTAGTCAACAACTTCATAGAAGTCCCAATGGATGCCAATGGAGAAAACTCATCTCTTCTCCCTATAATTCCCTGTTTTTAGAGTCTCTACATGCCACCAACGATCTCCACAACCCCTCCTACCAGCCTTGAGATCTTCCACTGTCAGAAACAAAACTCCAGCTAACAAACAACTTATTTCCAGAAAACATTAGAGAAATCAAATGAGTAACCACATAAAGTCTCTGATTTCATCCCTTTTTTATAACTTTATAAGTAATTTGAAATGGTGGATTTTGTTATAAAAAAATTGATAGGAATTGATTTTCAAACTTAGCTAGAATATAGCAAAAAATCAATCCAAGGATAATAAATATCCATGTATATTTCAGATTTATCCAAAAATTTTATAATTTAAAACATAAGGGAAGATAGGGCTCCAGAAATTAACGCATTAATGTCACAATTGGCGCATCAATTTACTTGGAGTTTTGGAGCAAGAAAACCTCCCAGCATTTCATTGCGAATTGCACTCTAAAAAGCATTGATTCGAAAATTTATGGCACATTTGACCAAAAAAAGGCTAGCCCTAGGAACTTCCGTCAGCTTTATGAAGGCCCAAAAATTCAAATTTCTTGAAAGTCAGCTCAACCCAACCTGCATAAAACTCATTTCTTCAAAAAGTAGAAGCAATCATTGTTTGTATTAAACTAGCCTAGCCATGATTTTTGCACTGACAATAGAAAGATTAGGGTAAAAGTTAAAAGCTCAAATTTTTATAATATTCAACAAGGGAGAAATACTAATTTTATTTGTATTATATATATAATTTATTCAACTTATGTTATTAATTTTTAGGCATGTTATAACTTAATAATGTATTGTATATGTATTTTTGGTGACAATAGTTTTCACCAACAAGCATAAACTCCAACAAAAACTATATAAACAACTTCATCCACTTTATTTGGCAGCCTAGAATGATATATGATATAATAAATACAGCACTAAGCATCATTGCCAAAGTGGGCTTAAATGAGTCAAACTTTCTACATTAATAGGTATGTATTCAAGTTTCTCTGTGCATGTCTTCAGAGAACGCTTACTTCAGAATTTTATTAAATAGACATAACGCAAACAATAACAGAACCGCATAAATTTAAGACAACCATGACATGCCAATGCCACAGATGGTATTGTAAGATGCGATGCTGTCATCTCAAATCTTAATTTATTTGTTCTACATTAGTTTCACATGTATTGATGTTTATGAAAAATGTTATAGATTAGTAATGGTACATGAAACGTCTGGTTAGTCACAAATGATGTAAATGACAGTGCATACTGATAGAAAATACTTGAGTTCGCAAGTAACCATAATGGGAATACTTGAGTTCGCAAGCAAACCTAACAATATTCGGTAAAATCAGCGAGAAAAATAGAATAATTTGGGTGGAAAGCAATAAAAAATCAGTAGATAATTTTATAGAAATCCAAGCGAAGCAAGAATGAAACAAAGATACAATCGATCCTCGATTCGAGAGGAGGATCGTTCTCTCCCAATCTCTAGACGAGAAGCCTAGAGCCCAAGACACCAAAGAGAACTTCAAGAGAACAATAGTCATGCATGCCCTACCCTAGCCTCCCTCTTCCTTTTAATACATACTTCCTAATACAAAGCCAATAAAATTTTCCTAGAATAAATCAAATTCAAATGGATTTCTCTAATTGCTGCCCTCCCCCTTTCCCTCTCTCTAAATCCCGCCCAGAGTGGGCCCCTCAATCCCCATGGAATGAGGCGGCTTAGCCTGCCTCCTGTATATGCGAACCGGCCCAGGCGGGGCCAGTTTGGCGGTTCTGTCCGGTTCAGGCAGAACCGTATCACATACCCTGAAAAACAAATGAATTCCATATGCATGGATAAACTGTTAATTGCATTAATAAAATTAGTTACACAAATATCAATCTAAAATATGTATATGACCAATCAAGCGCGCATTGTGACAGTTAATAGAGTATGTGAGATTTTTGTAAGGGAAAACTAATACTTCAATAAAGAATTAGGAATCACCTTTGTATGCTTCATTTATCTCTTGAAACCTTGACGTTGAACAGTCTTCACCTTTCTTTTTATCTGGGTGCCATTTCTAGGCAATCAAGCCAAACAGTCAAGACAACTGTGGTGACACAAACTCACTCTACGAATAAAAAACAAGTGAATTGACAGCCAAAAAACGTCAAACTAGACGATGCATTTGCACATGTGGTTTTCAATCACTATAAAAGCTTCCCAAGTATATGAGAAGGAAATAGGACAAGCTCTATGGATATGATCACATTATCCTCCATACTACATAACATAAGAAAAAAAATGCCTGATAGGAAAACAAACCAAGGCAAGGCGGATATAATTGGACCGGATGCATTCTTCATTAGCATCATACTTAACTTCCAGAATTCGGTAATAATCCTGCACAAGTAGTTACAGGCACAATCAACCACAAATAAATATAGACACGCTTATGGTAAACATAAACTCCTAAACATGCACAAGTTAAGAAAACTTTAAGAAGTAACCAAAAAAAAAGATTCAGCGAGATGACCAATTAAGTCCTCAATATAATATAACTGGAAACTCTTCATTTGATGAACAGATACAACTACATAATCAAATGGCATTTTTGTAAAGAGGCCAAAAGACATTAACTTTCGACAAATTTTATGGGAAAACAATAGAAGATATCAAAGTTGGATATTTTAGAGAGTACTGTCGAACAGGATAATATTATATGCAAATCATGATGGAGATGATTATTAACATCGGCGTGCTAATGGATTCATGCAAATAAAATAAGGGAATCCCACAAACAATTCTACAGCAAGAAAAAAGATAAATAAAAAAAATTTACATAGAAGGAAAAAAATCAATATGTGGATATTCAATATTGCAATGCAACAATAAATTTTAAAGAAAACCGTAAGATTTAATACTTTTTTGGTAAAATGAGGTAGAAATCTAATTATAAACTTCTGAAAAACTAGTTGATATAAATAAAGAGACTCAACGCATGCTATTTTGTTTAGATTTTATGCACTCGAAAAGGAACAAAAATGTATGGTGCTCGATTGAGAAAAGGTGCACGGAAATCTTAATTAGACATTTCAAATAGATAATGACATTTTTCCAGTTTACATATAATCATTAGTTGGCCACCCAAATATCCAATCATAGTGATCTTGAGGTGGAAAAAAACAATTTGCTCTGAGTTTAGGCCAAAAAGTGTATTTCTAAGGTTTTCCTCGTTAGTGGGAAAGAATTAGAAAAAAACAGATATAGACCTGAAATAATATGAATAGAAAATGTTAAAAAAAACCGTTGAAAAATAAATATAAGACCTTTGTAGCACTTAGCAATTTATTAACAAAAATAAAAATTCATAAACCAACCCCCAATGATTAGGAAAGGCTGAAGATAGCAATCAGGATAATAGGACTTAGGAGGCATGCATATGTTATCCAATATTGAACAGATCTTCTAAGTAAATAAGTAATAACTTTAAAAGTTGAAAGTCGCCGTCAACAATGCATATCTATCTATGGCTCGTTAAGGCAACAACTCAAAATAATTCCTGAATCCTAAAATTAGTCAGAGGGATTTTATGGACAGTTACATGTTTCGTTTCTCGTATCTGTTTCCTTCATTTTCTCTATGCACAGCTTGTAAATACTTAGATGGTTACTTCTAATTAGAATCAAGTAAAACCAATGCAATTCTCTCATATTTTCTCTCTTTTAGAAGACTCTTTCTCTTTCATAAAAGCCTCTCTATCTTTCTCTCTCAGAAACTTCTCTCTCATAAAAAAATCTCTTTTTCTATCTGAAAAGCCTATTTCTCTCTTTTAAAAGCCTCTCTTTGCTTCTCTCTCTTAAAAAATACTCTCTTCCAACATTATCACTCTCTTTCTCTCTCTATTATAAGCCTCTTCTCTTATATGTTGATAGCCTTCATCATTGAGTATCCTCCACTCTAGCCTTCATTTTTGCAAGTGCCTTCTTTGACCACAGTCTTCATCGAAGTTGGTATTCCCACCTTCATTGCTTCAATTTTGGTATCTTGTTCACACTTAATAAGCTCATTCATGTGCCAGTGAGTTACCCTCAATTCCTCGCCAACAAATCTCCAAACTACAATATTTAATGTTCCCTAATTCTAGTAGCAGACTTCCTAGAGCAAATGAAAGAGCCTTCTTATAGCATTCCTCTGAAGCAATAATAGCCATTTATTGTGGTAGTTTTTCCTCTTTTTTTTTTTTATTGAGCGACTTTCCATTGAAGCCATCAGCCTTTATATCTAAGACAACAATGACTACTCAACTAGCCCTTCTGAAGAAGCAACCTCTAAAGAAATAATGCATCTTCACCCATCTAAAAATCTACAAAATACCCATGCCGCATTTAGAATAAAAAAAGAACTTCATAAAGTGGTTCCAATTAGTTCACACTTTTTGCAGGGAAAGGAGAATTAAATCTCCCACATAATAATGGTCCAACGCAAGGAGAAATAGGATTTCATTCAATGGATGAGAAAGATTCCATCATAATATTAGGGCTACAGAATTCAATGACTCCATAAGTCAGTAACACAAGCATGTTTCTATCCACTACAAAAGATATATATGAGACATCATGAAACAAACATATTAAAAAAAGGATAATGTCCATGTGTATGAGATCAAAGTGAAGACCGCCACTATCAAATAAGGGCATAATTCTATCACAGAGTATGTCAACCTCATGAAGAATATGTGGCAAGAATTGGACCACCGTCGTGCCATCAAATTGAAGCATGGTAAGATTGCGGCTATTGTGAAAAAACTTCATTGAGAATGATGGAATATATAGCTTTAGCACATAATTTAATGTGAAATTTGATATAGAATTCAGATCTTGGGAAAATATGAGGTGCTATCTTTGTCATTCGAGCAGAAGAGAGCATAAGAGGGGTTATACTTGAGTCTCAGGCCCAAGAAGCTTATGTTTTTATAATCGATGGTGGGAAGAACAACAAAACTAGCATAAAACAACCAATAAACATTAAGAGTGGGGGAAAGCAGAGTTGTCTGAAACACCAAATTCATACAACAAAAGCAATCTATAGTGCATTATGCAAAAAATCGAGAAATACAAAGGAAAAATTGTTGGGAATTGAATGGAAAACCCAATACAACAAGCAAAGAATTGGGATGCCGTGGTGGATGACAAATAAGTCAACGTCAGGTTCATGTTAGGATGACCTAAACAAGGTTAGACAAGATCAAATTTGGGAGAATTTAGCAAAAAATTGATTGAAAAACTCAGAGGATAACTGGAGATGCAAAAAAAAATCAAATCTAGTGGTGATTCTTGCTTGGTACTCTTACATAAGTATGTTCTTCATATCAACTAAAAGAAAATATAATGCAATAGCTGACTCCAAGATAACAGATTTAGGTGCCATAGATCACTTGACACATTCCCCATCAAAATTGAGTGCTCATACTCCTTGCCCAAATAATAGAAAATCTATGTTGTCAATAGTTCTTAACATGGCAATACGATTAGTAGACATTGAAATTAGTCAACTGTTGTTCTAAAGAATGTTCTTCATATTCTTAAGTTTTTTACAAGCCTAATGCCCAATCAAAAACTCACCCATAAAATGAATTACAAAATAATATTTTGAGAAAAGGATCAAAATGATCCCTCAACTCTTTGTGAAGAACCAAAATGGTCTCCAAGTCTTTTGAGAGACTAATTTGGTCCTTGGACTCTTTAAAATGGGACATTTTTTTGTACTAACATTCAATGTTGGAGTTAATAGTGTTAAATATAAGGGTATTTTGATCATTTTTTAATTAAATATTTATTAAATGTAATTTTCAAGTGATTATAATTTTTTAAAAATTTTATTAAACATTTCTTTAATTAAAAAAATTAATAATAATTTTAGTTTTAATTTCAAAAACTTTAGTCATATTTTATAAAACCTTAATAGAAAATCAACTTCCATTCAAAATCAAGTGCATTTGAAGAGACAGAGGGACTGAATACACAAATCTGAAGAGACAGAGGGACTGAATACACAAATCATAACTTTCAAAACATCCTAAAGACCCACGGCATCCATCATCACATAAGCTGCCCCGACATACTAGAAAAAAACAGCCTCGTTGAATGCAAACATAGACATCTAATTGAAACCACAATAACCCTTCTCCACGCAACATCTCTTCCATGTCATTTATGGGAAGCAGCGCTTCTAACAGACACATACCTCATCAACCACATGCCCTCCAATACAACCCACAACAAATCACCACTTCAATGCTTATTCAAACAAAAAACCACACTCTCATCTCAAAACATTTGGATGTGCATGTTACCCATGGTGACCCTCGCAACAATGACATAAATTGGCCCCACGAACTCCAACTTGCATATTCATTGGCTGCTCTGACAAATACAAAGGCTACAAATGCCTCAATCCATCAAACGGCAGAATCTTAATCTCAAGACATGTTTATTTTAATGAATCCACTTTTTTCCTACACCTCCCTCATAACCTCCACTCAACCTACCTCCCCCAATATAACCCATCAACCATCATTAATACTTCCAACAACCTACTTTCACTCTATTGAATCACTATCATCCCCTTCCAACCCAATCGACGACAAACTCTAGTCAATCACAAATATCTTACCTCAACTCAACACAACCGAAACTTCACATATGCTAGATGCATCACCAGATCCCCATATCTCCATTCCACATCGCCATCCCATGATCACTCGGTCACAAACTGAATCACTCAAACCAAAACAAATTTTCAACTTCCTTCATCAAACATCCCAACCACAATATCCAAAATCCTTTTCAAAAACCAATAAATAAAACCGCTGGAGAAAGACTATGGCTAAAGAATTCCTCGCCTTACAAAACCAAAGCCTAATACAACTTATTCAGAGAGTATGGAAAATGGAACTTTGTTTAGAAGAAACACAAATTTGGAACTTGAAACTTGCATAAAAGCAAACTATGCAGGTCTACCATTAGACGAGAGATCTACACCTGGATATTGCATCTTTCTTAAAGCCAATCTTGTCACATAGAGAACTAAAAAAATAAAATTTAGTAGCAAGATCAAATACAAAAATTAAGTTCAGAACAATGGAACAAAAAGATATGTGGGTCATTATCATTGAAAATTTACCCTTCAATATCTAAAGATCGAATGGGATGAACTTATTATGATCATAAGCCAACAGGTAAATATCGCATAAAACCCCATATCACAATATAGAATTTAGCATGTTGGGATAGATAAACACTTGATAAAAGTAAATCCAGACAATTTTTTAACACGATATACGCCTAAAAAGGGATTAGCATGCATAAGCCTTCACAAAGGGACTCAACAACACAGTTTAAGAAAATTATTGGCAAGCCATGAGCAGAAGATATCTTACTCACCAACTTGAGCAAGAGTGTTAGGCGTGTGTATATTGTCCAAATATGGGACCAATCTTCAATGGAATTACACAATATATGTATGTGTTGTAATTCCCCATAAAAAATGTGCAATCCATTCCATTATAAGGATAGCTCCTTATGGCTCAAAATAATTCTTAGATCCTGAATTTTTTCAAAGGGATTTTGTTAATAGTTATATGTTTCCTTTATAGCATTCATTTCCTTTGTTTACTATATGAACATCTTATATAAAATCACATTATCAGTTATTTATCCATTCCTAGAAAATGAAACATTTATTTTATTCTCAGTTATTTATCCTCTCCCCACGCTTTCAATATTGTTTAATCACACCTTCAACGATCTCTCTCATCCACGCAATCATCGTTCCTCCAACTTCTACCTCGCCAAGATCCCATGCATGCCGCCACAAGCACATACTATGAAAAAGAGGAATATCCTACACCGCCCTGCCCCAAAATTCCCCATGGATAAGCTTTAAGATTACCCTATCATCACAAATGGATAAATATATAAATAGATATAGATAAAAATAGAGGCATATAGAACGATAAAATTTTAATTTTTCCTCGACCATCGCTTCTTTTCAACTGCCCCAACAATTAGAAGAATATTTGTCACAAAGCTATCCAAGTACGAAAGAAATACTCAACCCAACAAACGAAACGAAATCAAATGCTAGACGCAAAAAAAAAAAAAATCCATCAATCTCTACGCAATAAGAACCCAACGCTCAAAGCCCCATAATTGCTTCAAAGATTAGCTTACAAAGTATAGTAACTCAAGCGCATTGCCTTTGGCTTTGATAAGAGAGAGAGTGAGTGACAACGCGTGATAGATTACTTAAGAGAGGGAGTGACAACGCGTGATAGATTACCTTTGGCTTTGATAAGAGAGAGAGGTCTAGATCTATTGTAGATTCGTATTGCTCTTCTCCATCGCCCGCAAAAGCTGCAAATTCCTCCCACCGCATTTTGTTACTCCGGTGCTGTTTGGCAACAGGATTTCAGCAGGATTTCGACTGGGCGTAAATCTAACGGCGGAATAAATCGGACCACTTATTTCGCAGTAAATCCCTGTTTGGCAATTAAATAGTATTTTAACTTGGGCCAAATTTTTAAAGGAAAATAATAAATAATCCAATAAGCTGAAACAAAACTAAAAAAAAAAAAATTTATAGTGATCCCCTTCGTGAACTTACTGGCTTCATGGCCTAGACATGGGTCCACTATGGTGGACTTGCTTGGTGTGTTAGGTGATCGGGTCAGGATTGCGGGCGGGGTTGAGCGGGTTGGGCGATTAAGTTGTGTTTTGGTTGGGTCTGTGTGCGTGGTTGAGCGGATCTAGATCGGGTCTGTGGGTGTGGTTGAGCGGGCTTGGAGGATGGTGTTAGTTGAGTTGGTAACGACTGGCTAGTTGTTGAAAAAGGTAACGACTAGCTAGTAGTTTAAAAAGATAATGATTGGCTTAATTAAAATGTTGCGAGAAATTTATTATTGATATATTAATTTAGAGGGCTTTTTTTTCATTTTAATTGAGTTTAGAAGACCAACTTATCAAATTCAATGATGTTGTTTGTGAAATATAAAGTAAAGAATTTTTGAAATATTGTGAGAGTTGTATTGTTTTGTATGATACTACTTTTTTGCATAGAGTAATCACGTCATACAAGTTTTGAGTTAATTTATACGGTATTATTGTTTGTAGAGGATTGTCATTTCATATTACCTGTATAAAGTGTTGAAGTTCTTTAATCGAAGAGTTTGCCAACTATGAAGCAGCTTGACGCAGGAGCGTCCATATGGATGAATTTTATTTTCTTATTAGTGATTGGTGTAACTCTATCTTTTGTGTAGTCTATTATGTGGCTACCTGAAGTCTATAAATATAGATGAGTATTTTGTAATATGATGGATTGGAATAAGATTTGAGTTGAGTTGAGTTTGTTTGTTTTCTTGTATCCTAAGAGTGATTCTTATGCGGTGGATTCTTCCTCCAAGAAGTTCTTGGAATTATCCGGCCACGGCCACCGAATTGTCGACGTGGATTCGTCGAGCCCCCTCTGATTCGGTGTCACAACTTGTGTAGATCTGTAAAGTTCTTGAGATAATTAATTGTATGTACCAACTTGTTACTATTGGTTCAAGTGGTACAGTCATATAAATGTCTATACAAGTGCTACCTTTTCATTTGAATTGAAATAAGTGATAGTAGTTTGTTATCTCTCTTAAACTAGCTTCTTGAACTTTTGCGTAATTTAATTTTTTTAGTTTTGATCATAATCCATTGGCATTGATCATGTTATGAGGAGATTTGAGGGATCTCCATGAAGGAAATAGTTGATAATGTAGGTATATAAATTCATGAGTACTTTAATGAGGTGTTGTGATAGTCCAATCGATGTAAGGGTGAACAGAAATGAAATTTTTAGGTGTTTACATTCATTCATGGACTGAGATTAGTGATTCTTTATTGTGACATTTGCATGTTGAAGTCATTAAAATGAAAACCTATAGGAGTGGACAGTTTCTAAGTGATGTGACTTGAAAATTTGTACGACATATGTTTTTGGAGCCTAACAGGCATCTGATATGTGTTAACCTTTTTTGGACTCGATTTTTTGATATAAGACGTGATAGTGACGATGACATTTCGGTTGTAGCGGCAAGACTGAGAGATGATATTGATTATTGTATATTTTACCATCCATAGAATTTGGCAGATGATGGATTTCTTTTGGATTTATATGGGAAAACTAAGGAATGATGTTCACGCCAGCAAGAGCAGAAGTGAGTTTTTAAGTGCAGCTGATTGGCAAAACCTTCACGATGAGTTTTAATTTCATTTGGATGCTCTCCAACTCAGACCCAACTCTAAACTCGCTAGCGTTTATTGGTTCAGAAGTAGTTAGGCTTTGTAATCATTATTAAGTTATTTTGTTGTGTTAATTTTTTATTTAGTTGTGAATTGTGATTTTTTGGTTGAGTCACCCGTTGCATTATGTGTGGTATGATTCCTTCCCATGTTTTTAATATGTAACGCTAAACTACACAACCCAATGGCCCAACTAAAACCCGCTCACAAGACCCGAATATAGCCAGCCCGCCAAACCTGACCAACACACCAGGCTTGACCTGCACACCATGGTGGATGAAATGTTAGGTCAATAAGCTAGTCGCTAACAAAGTTAACGGCTAGCCTCCTTCATCGAAAAATAAAAAAATAAAAAAATAAAAAAAATGTTTTCCTTTGACTTATTAAATTATTTATTGTTTTAATTTTAAAATTTTGTCCTTTAACTTGATAGGATTAGTAAATTTTGTGATGTGTTAAATTCTGAAAAATTATTTGACAAAGGTATAAGGTGATACATACCGTGAAATTATTCTACAATATAATTCAGAATATAATTATAAGGCAATTGATTCATTTACAAATTTAATTTATTATATTTTGAATTTAATTTACGTGTTAAGTACGAGTTACTTATTACTTTAAATTTTAATTATCATTAATATATTATAATGTTAAATAATATAATTAGAAGTTAACTTTTTTTTTGGGAAATTATTAGAAGCTAACTTAATTATCAAATTATTGAACTAATAGTTTAATTACTATTTATCAAATTAATTATTTAGGTGTTACTATAATAAGTATTTGATATCTAATTAACGAGTTAATTATTTTTGAAATAACTAATTATTTAACTTATACTCATACTAAAAATTTAATTATTTATTTAAGAATTATTAAGTAATTTTAATTATTAATTATCTATGTAATCCTTAATTGTTATACTACTCATTAATTAATTAATCATTATTTACAATATTAATTATATAATTAATAATTTCCATTTCAAATTATTATTTTTATTACTCTTTTTTAATTATTTTTTAAGTAAGCTAATTATATTAAATTTAACTACTAAATATACTACTAAATATTAATTAATTATATTATATTTTTGATTAATTTTAATTAAAATAGTTGAATTAAATTAATTAACTCCTATGGCTAATGCCTACCGATTTTGAGAATTTAAATGTTCAATGCAGTATACAGAAAGCATATAAATTATCAGTAAAAATCACTTTTTCTGTAGAAAATAATACTCACTGGGCTTTCCCTTTTTCAATTTCTACTTTCAAAAAAAAAATACTCATATAAATATTTCAGACTTACATAGATACTGCAAGTTTGTAATTACAAGAAAAACTTTAATTCAACAATATACTCAGAAATTTGTACAGGAAAATCAACCATTGAAAACTTAATTTCATGTAATCAAAATGGTCATAATATAGAGTGATAACATATTAAAATCACACGGTTAAAACTTTGTAAAAAAAAAACATTTTATTTATATATTTTTTAATAAATTTATTAGAATTGAAATCAGAAATGAGTTTCAGACTCTACCTCAAGCTCAATAACTCCCTGAACTACCCTGAAAACGAATCCTGAATCTTGGCCTCCAAATTCCTTCTTTCTATATTTCTTTCTTCTTGCTTACTCCTCTCTTCTCCACCAAGCCTGAGGTGGTAGTGAAATGAGCAAGTGAGCATAGATATTTTAATATTTAATTTTCCACTATTTTAATCTAGCACCGCGACGGCCGACTTTCCCCGTGCCACAACGCTCCATAGAATTTTCTAGATTCTCTATGAATATGCTCACACTAGGCCCAACACCATGGCGTTCGACTATTTTTTCCCAAACAAATAGAGAGCTCGACGTATCCCCCAACGTCACGGTGCCCATAGAATAAAAATCTAAACTTGAATTTTCACATTTTTAATCCAAACCTCAATTACTTTCTACCCCATTCAACATTCTAAAACTCATAGATACCAATCAACTAAAAATTTGTGATTAGTTACAAAAAAATACCTATATTTGACAACATATATTACAGGTTGAGCCGCACAAAGAGGTAACCAATACGAATTATTCCTCACTCATTTTAATTTTGAAAAAAAAAAAAAAACTTATGCAATAGTTTTGCAATCACATATTAACTAATATATCTTGAAAAAAATTCATTTTTACTCATGTCTATAGTGTACTCTCACTTATCCCTTTTGAGATTTTCAAGTTTCTTTCTTGCTATGTCCTTCTAGATAATGGTGTCTTATATTCTTCTTTGACTGTGTGTTGTTATTGCAGCTAATTCAGAATTCTTCAATTGGAATTACAATGAATGTGGTTGTTGAAGTCCATAGCTTTTCTAAAATGTTAGAAAATGTTATGAGTTGTTTGCACATTGATGTTTATGAAATAAAGGCCATATTTGATTGGGAACAACTTTTAAGATTTTTTGGCTAAAAGTTAGGATTTAACTCAATAGGATTCAATAAATTTTATAAATTTATATTTGATAAATCTTGAGAGGATTAAAATCTAAATTATTTTAACATGAAAACTTTTTAATTTTGCAAAATTTGGATAAATTATTCAACATTTGTTTTTGGTTTTGAGATTTGTAAAAGAGATGGAGAAATTCAATAAATCATGTGAATGACACCTTTAACATTGCCTGAATTTAATATATAATGGGATGAAATAAGATTTATTGAAATAATAAATGTGCTAATTATGGATTAGCACACTAATAAGGTTATGTAATGCAACACATGCATGCAACCCAAATATTATGGGATACAAATCAAATTTTATGCTAGGCTTGTTGAAAAACTAATTTAAATTTTATTTGTTTTCTCAATTATGTTATTGTTCAAATTCTCGTTTTGTTTGGCTTAGTTATTTAAGATAATAAAGGGAAAGGAGGCGGCCTTACTTATTTTGGATATAAGGGTTTGGAATGATTGTTTATTGATTTTTAAATTAGCAGGGCCTCTAATCAGATTGTTAAGAATTATTGATATAGATGAAAAGCCTTCACTTGAATATCTTTGTGACAATATGTACATACCTATAAAACTATTAAAGAGCATGTTTATAAACATAAAGAGAATGTACAAGCCCTTCACTAGTATCATAAAGAGAATATGTGATAATTAGTTAAGAAAAGACGTTCAACAACTTATTTTCTCAAACTTTATTTTCAGTATGATCAAGAAAATTATTGCAACAAGGCTAAAGTAATGTAAAGGGTAATTGAATTATTTGGCAATAAGGATATTTGTGCTAAACTATCTTTGGCAGTGAATGACGTGAGGTTTTTTTTGTGATAATTTAGAAAGTTTTGAGAAGACAATTGCAATAAAAAAGGTAAATAAATGCAGGCTAGTAAGAAAGTAAAATTTAAGATTGCATTTTAATATTTACTTAAGCTATTTATGATACTTTTGTTTGCATCAAACACATTTGAATAAACCAATGTTGATTTGAAGCTGAATGGTGGAAGATTTTCGCTCTAGTGCACTAAATCTACAAAAAGCATATGTTAGACTTTTTAGTCAAATATCATCTTCATCAAGCTGTAAGAGGAACTGATGTGTGTTTAATTGTGCATTTAGAAGACTTGGAGGAGGGAGTTTTATAAAGAGGATGCAATTCTTATAGATATGTAACAAAACATAGCATAAATTGAATCAACCCCAAGTAAGATTGTACGTTAACTTGTATCATTCAATTGTAATATAAAACATAGATTTATTATTTCACATTAATGATTTGCATATGAAAACAACTTAATTAATATAGGTAGTGGAGGTGAAATATTTCCATGAGAGGATGCTAAACCATTTGGGGTGGAAGATTTCAGTGAATGAGGATTTATAGATATATCATTTGATCACACAAATTTAGGGAATGATTATTAGATGCAATAGTAGTATTTTCATATTGATTTTTTTTTTAAAGTAAATTGATATAAACAATTGAATGAGAATAATTTTTATTTTTATTTTATCTCTATGATATGGATTTGTGATTTTATTGTCTTAAAAGTTTTTATAATATAAATGCAATTTGATTATTATACTTCAATTTATGTTACTTGTGTTACACAACATTTTATTGATAATCATTTTCTTTTGCTTATTTCATTTTTAACATTTTCACATGCTAGAGAAAGAAAACTGAATATTTCGTGAAAAAAATTATATATTAACTCGCAAGGAATATATTAGTTACTTAGTACTTGGTGTCTTCAATTAAAAGAAAAAGATATTCATTCATATTTTATGTTTCATAATCAATTATTATGTTTAATTTATAGTCACATTTTTTATGTGATTGCATCAATATAAAATAAATTATGCTATATTTAAGTAAAATTATTATTTATTGCATCATCTAGTTCAATCCTGATTCCACCCTTGTTGAACCATCAAATCGTAAACCTATTATTCTTTCGATTTTTTGTCCGGCCCAATTTTCACAACGTTAATAAAATATATTTAAATAATATTTAAATAAATAAATAATTTATTGTATAAATAATAATAAAACAATTAATTATTTAAAAAAGAAATAAATAAATATTAATATAATTAGTAATAAAATACTTAATAAGATAATTTTTACATAAGCAATTAGATAATTAGCAATGTAAGTAGAAAATTAAATCATCAATAATTGTTTGACAATTAGACTATTTTTTATTATATTATTTATAATTATAATTTATTAATGCAAAAATTAATAAGTAATTTATATTTAGAATATAAATTAAATTTAAATTTTTAATAAATTTATCATCTTAATTCTGAATTATATTACTAAATTATTTTACAGAATTGAACATGTTTTTTGTCAAAATAAATTTTAGTATTTAACACTCACCGGATTTACTAAATTAGAATTGAAAACAACTTACTTTACTAGGCAAATTATTACATCCGTTCACTGGACCTAAAAATAGGTCCAGGCATCCAATTAAAACTCGCCATATTGCCTACGATTTACTGCTCTTTATCTGCGCTTTAGATCGATTTGACTACGTTTAACCTGCGCTTTTTTATTGTGCTTTACCTGTACTTTACCTGTGCTTTACCCACACTTTACCTGTGCTTTACCTGCGCTTTACCTGCGCTTTATCTACGCTTTTACACGCTTAATTTAAAATAATATTTTATTAGTGTAAATAATATTTTATTAATATGCAAACGTATTTCTACGATAATTTGCCACTTTACCAACCCCAATCTTCTCATGCGGGAGAGATCATTCGGACCACGCCCGGCTTGCTTTTTTCCTTCTATCGATTACCTCCTCTTTCATCATCACCACCGCCACTACTGCGATCATCATTCATGTACCTTCATCCCCCCGTCTCCGGAATGATGAATTCTTCCTTCTCAAGAAACGCACCCCCAATCATGTCATCTCTACTTCTGCTACTCGGCCTCTTTATCTCCTCCTTCCTCCCCGCCCCCTCTCCTTCACTACCCACCCGAAATCCTATTAACCCTAATGGCATTCTTCCCCATCCTCTTTTTCTTCTCACTCCTCCCCTTCTCATCCTCCGAACCCCTACCGGGCTTCCTCAGCCTCTCCTGCGGCGGTTCCACCCCTTTCACCGATTCCTTCAACCTCTCCTGGGTACCGGACTCTCCCTACATCAACCTCGGACGCGCTGTCCCCTCGCTTCCGCTCCGCTTCTTCGCCGAACCCTACGCTGCCCGCAATTGTTACCGCCTCGCTGTCGGAAACCTCTCTCTCGCTCTCATTAGGACCTCCTTCACTTACAACAACTACGACGGTAAGAGGAGCCCACCTGCCTTCGCCGTATCACTCGGTGCTGCCATGTCTGCAGTCGTCAACCTCTCCCACTCTGATCCCTGGGTGGAGGAGTTTGTCTGGAACGTTGTCGGTGAGACGCTTCCCTTCTGCTTGATACCCATTCCCGGTGCAGGGTTCCCGGTCATCTCCTCGCTCGAGGTGCGGCCGCTTCCGGCTGGAGCTTATGGGGCCGGCTCTGGGGAGCTTAGGGATAGTTTACTGAGGAAGAGATATAGAATCAACTGTGGTTATCAAGATAAAGGTCCTCTTAGGTAATGAATTTTGCGATTCTCCAACTTTGAGGATTCTCATACTTAGCTTTTTTCGCTGTTGATGCGTGATAATATTGAGTTTTGCAAAGCAGGTATCCATTTGATCACTATGATCGTATCTGGGATGAGGACAAGAAGTTCCACCCTTCCCGTTTATCTGGTGCGTTCTATATGCCTCTTGCACTTAAATTTTCATGGCTCAAAGAGAATCCTCCACTTGCCGTTCTTCAGACCGCTAGGGTTCTGGCTAGAAGAAATGTTCTGAGCTACCGATTCCCCCTTGAGAAGCTAGGAAACTATTATGTGGTTATCTACTTTGCTGGTGTGTTGCCTGTGTCTTCCGTATTTGATGTTCTGGTTAATGACAATGTTGTGAATTTGGATTACCATGTGAGGCATGCGGAGGTGAGTTCTATAGTTTATTTGGCAAAGGCCGTCGACAAGGTCAAGGTTTCGTTTAGGAACGTCAGTTTTTATCCACAAGTGAATGGCATTGAAATATATGAAGTGGTTAAAATCCCTCCTGAATGCTCCGCAACTACAGGCACTTAATTTATTCTTTGTTATTTGTTATTTGTGGTTGAACAACTTGCAGTGGATGGATTCTGATTCATTTTTGGTTTTGCTGTGGAGCAGTTTCTGCGCTTCAGGTTATACAACAGTCAGCTGGATTTGACCTAGGATGGGAAGATGACCCGTGCTCTCCCACTTCTTGGAGTCATATTGGTTGCAATGGAAGTCTGGTGACTTCACTGTAAGTAACTGTTTTTTTTGAGATTTGGGCTCTAGGATGTATTTATTTTGTATCGTGGTCTGTTTAGTTTAGATTAAGGGTGCAAATGAGTCTGAGTCGAGCTTGAGCCAGGAGGTGTTCGAGTCGAGCTCGACTATCAAATGCCGAGTTCGAGCTCGAGCTTGAACTTGAGTTGAGATCAAAATCCAAGCTTGAGCTCGACTCGTTGAGCTCCACAGTTGAGCTTGTAGTCACGTCCGCTGTCGAGCTCCGCCGTCGTCGTCCAGAGCTCGTAGTTGCATCCGCCGTCATCATCATGAGCTTGTCCGTCGTAGTCGCTTCCGCCGTTGTCGTCCTGAGTTCATCCGTCATCGAGTGCGTAACCGTCGAGTGCTTGTCCGTCGCAGTCGCTCTTGCCGTCGTCGTCCTGAGCAAGTTCGATGTCATCGTCCTGAGCTCATCCGCTGTCGTCGTCCTGAATTTGGATTTCCTACTCGCATTTTGGATTTTTCGCCCGTAAACTTTGCCGTTGAGTGCTCGTCCGTCATAGTCACGCCCATCATCGTCGTCTTGAACGCGTTCGCTGTCGTCGTCTTGAGCTCATCCACTGTCGTCGTCCTGAATTTTGATTTCCTACTCGCATTTTGGATTTGACGCCCGCATGCTTCGTTGTCGAGCTGCTCGACGAGCTGCAGAGTCGAGTAGCGGCCTGTTCGAGCTCAAGCTTGATAAGCCGTCGAGCTTGAAATCATGTTCGAGCTCAACTCATGAGCCCAATAAGCTCGACTTGTCAAACCTGTTACTGAGTCGAGTTTGAGCCGGCTCACGAGTCGGCTTGACTTGTTTGCACCCCTAAGTTTAGATGTCATGATCAACCCTTCAGGCTGACAAAAAAGATAATAATAACCCGATTGGATGAATGTGAGTTGATAACTTTTGAGTTAGTCCTATAATATTAATGATGTAGAACTACAATGCTTTGAATGATTTTGAAAAGAGCTTGCACGATTTATTGATTGGAGTAATAATAATGAGAACTATTAGCAAATAAAAACGATAAAATAAAATGCAAGAGCGGTCACTTCCGTTTAGGCTAAGTTGTACAATGAAAACTTTGAACCATCAAAATAGCTTAGGAAATCAACAACACACAAATATAGAAACTTTCAACGAAAATTCCTAATCTAACAATAAGATTAGCAACAAAATGAAGAGCACTCAATTCCCTACGTTTATTAAGCTTGGCAGAATTAGGCAAACACGATCTTCATGACTACAATCAAATCACAATGAATATGTTAGACTTTAAGAAATACAAGAAGAGGGAGATTAGAAAACCTTTGTCAAGGATCGGTTGTAATCCTCCACTCGACGGTACCAAGTTGCTCCTCAATAGCTTCGACCAAAGTGTCCAAGATGCATTCCATGTACTCTTCTACAGTGTGATCGATGCGCGGGTTAACATCGAAGAAGGTCGAGTGCAAGATGTAAATAAATCCTTGCTCGTCGTAGGAGAGGTCGTAGTCAAGATCGGGATCTACCATTCATGAATGCTAGATGACGTTCATTTCCGAAGATCACTAGCAACTTTGAACTCTGTTAAAGAGAAAGAAATTTCTCTAAAACTTGAAGTGTAGATGATGATGAAGGGTCGGCCAAGGGGAGAAGGTGTGGGAGTGAAAAAAAGTAGGTGAGAATAAATACAAAATATAAAATAAATTTTAGATTTCTAATAGGGGGGGGGGGGTCGGGGGTGGAATTAGGTTCGAATTTAATTCCTCGAGGGGAAAAAGGTGTTAATGTAGAGAGAGGAGATTGGAGAGAGATAGAGAGGGGCGGGTAGAGAGAGGGGGACCGGCGGTATGAGGGGATGGGGGAGGCTTTAATGTATTTCCAAAAAGGAGAGCTTCTTCTTTAGAAATAAATCACGTAATATGGGAAAAGGAAAATTCGGCCAAGGAAGTAATGGGTATTTGGAATTATTTCCTAGAGAGGGTGGGGAAATTAGGAAATAAATCAAGAGGGATTTGAAGTGGGGGGGGGGGGGGGGGCATCATGAGGAAAAGGAGGATTAAATGCAAGGTTTAATGCTTGCTTAATTTGGGTTTGGGAATTAAGAAAGTATTTAATTAAATCCAATTTGAATTTGAAATTAAAATAAATTTAATTTAGGAACTTTTCTAAAATAGATTTAGTAATTTATGAAAGATTTTAAATTTCAAATTGATTGAATTTGAATTTCAAAATATGTCCAAATTATGTCAATCCACATTAGGCAAGGGAAAGCAATGGAGAGAGGGGATCTAGGGCCGGCGGGTTGGATGGGCTCGGGTATGGGGGTCGACGGCTTGGTGGGGAGATGTCGAGTTAGGTTGGGTAAAGGGGAAAGGGCTTGGGAAGGGAGAAGGCCTTGGGAAGACAAGATTAGAGAGAGTCGCTTTAGATGGTTTGGTCAAATAAAATGGCGGCCTTCCGATGACCCAGTTAGGGAAGTAGATGTATTAGATTTCACTTATGTTAAGAAAGGTAGAGATAGACCTAAAAAGATTTGGTTAGAAAATATTAGAAATGACCTTTCCTTTTTAGATTTAAATGAGAAAAAGGATTAAATGCAAGGTTTAATGCTTGCTTAATTTGGGTTTGGGAATTAAGAAAGTATTTAATCAAATCCAATTTGAATTTGAAATTCAAATAAATTTAATTTATGAACTTTCCTAAAATAGATTTAGTAATTTAGGAAAGATTTTAAATTTCAAATTGATTGAATTTGAATTCCAAAATATGACCAAATTATGTCAATCCACATTAGGCAAGGGAAAGCAATGGAGAGAGGGGATCTAGGGCCGGCAGGTTGGATGGGCTCGGGTATGGGGGCTGACAGCTTGGTGGGGAGATGTGGAGTTATGTTGGGTAAAGGAGAAAGGGCTTGGGAAGGGAGAAGGTCTTGGGAAGATAAGATTAGAGAGAGTCGCCTTAGATGGTTTGGTCACATAAAATGGCGGCCTTCCGATGACCCGGTTAGGAAAGTAGATGTATTAGATTTCACTTATGTTAAGAAAGGTAGAGATAAACCTAAAAAGACTTGGTTAGAAAATATTAGAAATGACCTTTTCTTGTTAGATTTAAATGAGAATTTGACTCTTAGTAGGGCAATGAGGAAAAAAGATTCATGTAACCGACCCTATATAATGGGATAAAGGCTTGATATTGTTGTTATTGAAATGCAAAAAAATAAAATAAATAAAGCTATGAGGACACAAACAAAGTTATACAACAATCTCAATATTAAAATATTTCTAGAATCAATTATTTTGATACAATTGATTCACCTTTCTAAATTAACTCAATATATATCTATTAGTTAATATTAATACAACAATCTCAATATTAAAATATTTCTTGAATAATATATTTTCATACAACTGATTCACCTTTAATTCAATATATATCTATTTGTTAATATTGATATAAAGCCTTGAATAAGAACTAAGTATGACCCAAACTAAAAGTTAAGAATAATGCTCCTTTGTCTTATATTAGATTTTAATTTTAGGAATCTAGAATCAATTAGTCTTATCTTCATCATTTTATGAGATCACCCAATTTAAAATAAGTAAGATTAATTTAACCTATATCTACTCCATCAAAGATTCACAATTAATCTACTTTAACATGAAGTTAAATTTAAACATGTCAACATACGCATAACTATAAACCTCCAAATTTAGTCATGGATTAGATTCCACCTAAATTATCCAAATCAGATAAAATTGTCCAAGAACACACTTTAAATGATATTTTTATTCAAATAAAATGTATAGTTCATCAGCAAATTAAAATAGATAAACTTATACAATACTTTCATTCAATCAACCCTTTAGGATTCTTATGATGGATGATTAACAAATTCTCCATAAAAATATTTGATGCACAATGCTCATCTCAAACTATCTTACAATTAAAATAAAGGAATTTCTTCTTCAAAAACTAGGGTTACATGCAATTAAGAAGATGAAGCTTAGTTAGGGCTTCCTTTAGAGGATCATTTTTTTTTTAACCTTTAGAGGTTCAATTCAGCCTTAAGTCCATATCTTTTTGCTTTAGTCATGGATGTTCTCACTATACATTTGCAAGAGGATGTACATTGGTGTATGCTTTTTGCTGATGATATTCTTCTTGTTGATAAGACTAGAGAGGGAGTTGAAGGTAAACTTGAATTATGGAGGTCAACTTTAGAGTCTAAAGTTTTTCGCTTGAGTAGATCTAAAACTGAATATATGTAGTGTAATTTTAGTAGCAATAGACCTAGTGAGGGGATTATGACTTTGGGTGATCAAGTCATTAATAATAATACACGTTTTAGATATATTGGATCTATTGTTCAGAGTGATGATGAAATTGATGGGGATATTATCAGCATAATTCAAGTTGGATGGTTGAAGTTGAGGAATGCATCGGGCTTATTATGAGATAGAAAAGTCCCCCTCAAACTTAAGGGAAAATTCTATAAGATGGTGGTGAGACCTGCAATACTTGATGGTGCCGAATGTTGGCCATTAAAAGAGAAGCATAATACTAAGTTAAGTGTTGCAGAGATGAGCATGCTTAGGTGGATGAGTGGCTTGACCATTAGAGATAGGATACAAAATGAGCATATACGTGAAAAGGTTGGAGTAGCTCTAGTGGAAGATAAGATTAGAGAGAGTTGCCTTAGATGGTTTGGTCACATTAAACGGAGGCCTTCCGACGACCCGGTTAGGAAAGTTGAGGTATTAGATTTGACTTATGTTAAGAAAGGTAGAGGTAGACCTAAAAAGACTTGGTTAGAAAATATTAGAAATGATCTTTCTTTAATAGATTTAAATGAGAATTTGACTTTTAACTGCACACAATGGCAAAAAAGGATTCATGTTGCCGACCCCACGTAGTGGGACAAAGGCTTGATGTTGTTGTTGAATCCTTTAGAGGATCAATTATAGTATCAGATAAAAGAGATTAGGTTAGGCTCAATGGCTCATCTTTCTTGAACAATTGAAAGGAAGAATATGATCTTTGGATCTTTTATCATGGTCATTGCCTTCCACTCTTGGTTGATTCTCTCGAAGTCACTTCTTGTGGATCCCAATAGTGGTCGATTCTCTCAAAGTCGTTCCTTGTGGATCGCAACAACAGCATTGTGAATCCCAATAGCAGCATCTTCTTCATCGTGGTCTAGAATTGTAAATGCTGTCCCCCTCTACCTAAATCTCTCTCTCTCTCTCTCTCTCTCTCTTGATCTCACTATCATTTCTGTCTAGCTTGCTTGCTTGGTCTCTGACTTTTTGCGCCTCTTTCTCTTTTTTACCATGTCTCACTTTGTCTTTCTCTCTCTCTTGTTATCAAATTGATATATATTAAGACTTGTGACTGCCTTATGAGTAGTGGTGGGAGCAATATGTCGGTCCAATTTGGTTGAAACAATCTGGTTCAAGAAGTAATATATATCATGTTGTTATTGTTGTATTCAGGGAGCTGTCTGACGTGGATTTGCGGATTATAAGTCCAACATTTGGAGATCTGCTCAACCTTAAAAAACTGTACGCCCTTTTACAATATTTAATGATATGCATTTGGTTGTTCAGATAATTTTGTTGGCTAATTGATTTGTTTCCAGAGATTTACACAATACATCACTTACTGGGGAGATCATGAACTTGGGCAGTCTACAAGAACTCGAAATATTGTAAGCTCATTTTCTTAAATCTTTGAGTCAGTCCTCCAGTCCTTTGTTTTTATTAATACATTTTATATTTCATTGCTGCTACTTGTTTTTGGTATTCTGATATCCATGTATATTGAAAACAAATTGCAGGAATCTTAGCTTCAATATGTTAACTTCATTTGGATCTGAATTTGGCACCATGGTCAGCCTTAAAATTTTGTATGTTCCCATCTTAATTTTTTTATAAGCTCTTGAGATGAAACTGTCTATTATGCAGGGCAAAACTAAATAGTTTACGGATCACATTGTTTTTTCTCACTCACTGTCACAGAAATTTCAAAATGAACAAAATATAAGTGAATCATTTAAACAAATTTGATGCGCTTTTTTATACTTACTAGTAGCATGCACAAAGTGCATGTTGCAAGGATTTTAAAAAACAAAATCATTATAAAATATATCAAAACTTATGAGTATTATAATACAATTATTTTTAAAATATTATTATTATTGAATAAACTATCTATTCACATAAATTATACTAAACTATAAGGCAAAATGTACCCATCATATGGATGAAAAACAGCATAGAGATTAATGATATATATTAGGCTCAAATTTGTCCATTTATTCGATAAAATCCACCTTTCCCTCTAATGTCAATATAATGAATGGAGATAATGAAATCATGTCATAGAAAAAGCAAAGAAAGGTTATATTTAATCTCATCAAATGATGAGCAATAAAGTGAAATATCTAGGAAGGGCCGAAGGAACGGAACAGAGCAGTTTGGACCGCTCGACGAGCAATCTTCAATAGCGATGAATGCCGCTTTCTCCTCTTTGTTTCCTTCTTATATCCCCTCACGAAGATCTGGGAACAATAATAATAATGAAGGTTGACCAAGACTCTAATATCATGTTGAATTTAGAGATTTGGAGAAGAAAAATGCTTACCTTTATTGCACAAATCTATCCCTTTTTATATATATAGAATATATAATAAAAAAATAAATAAGTTAAAGAATCATTCATAAGTGCCCTAATATAATCCTACCTAAATCAGCCACCTAATTATGGAAAGAGATCAGCGTGATCTAGGTGAGCCTCCCACAATCCTCAATCCTCATCCTAGATATGGGATCAACTGCTGAGGGATAGCTGCAATTTAACAACATTAACAAAATTTGGAGTGATGGGTTACTCCTTTGTCTTTATGCTGCAATATCAGCACTTTAATAAATTTTTAATATAATTAACTTGGATTTCTCATAAAGCCACATGTCTGATTTCTTTTTTTTTTTCAAATTATTTCTGAATATTTTGTGGTTTTACCTTTTGAATTTCTCTGGGTTCCAACTGCATGTCACGAAAGTAAATTATCTGCTAACTATCTGATGTTGTTAGATGCTTAGCAATAAGCTCTATATGTCTGCACATACATGGCCTGTGCAATTATGATTTTAATTGTATAATGAAAGTTATATTTTCAGTTTTATGAGTGTAATATACTCTGTCTAAATCTGTTTTTTCTCCTAATTTGTATTGTCTTTGGTAAGTTTGTTTCTTTATTTCTTTTTTTCTTTCCTGCATTGAGCAAATTTGTTTTACATTTAGTAATGAATTAGAATCACATTTTTCTATTGATCCTGCATTGGTAAGTTAAGGCTGTGGACATCGAATTATCTCTTAACCTTGCTTTGGAGGGATCTTTTGCTTTTGGACAGGCCCATTTTTTTCAAACTAAATTGGCCCATTTCTTTTTGACTTTGCATAGGGACTTGCAAAACAATAGTATAGAAGGGTCAATTCCCGAAAGTTTGGGAACTTTGAAGGACCTCCACTTTTTGTAAGTGAACCAAGTCCATTTAAAATCTAATACTGCTGACTCTGGTTTGTCAACTGAAGTAGCTGCATGGTTCCTGGCAGGAATTTGGAAAATAATAAACTTCATGGTGTTTTACCACAATCTCTAAATAAGAAAAGTCTGGAAATCAGGTATGTTAACTATGGTCAATTGTTTCAGTTGAAAAATGTCATTTTATGTATTTACTTTTTTTTTTTCTTTCCTTCAGAACTTCAGGAAATTTGTGCCTAGCGTTCTCTGTCTCATCATGCGATGGACTTAAAAATCATACTTCAATTGAAACGCCGCAGTTTACAGTCATAAATATGAAGAGGCCTTCTGGTCGCACCCACAAAACTATCATAATTGGTGTTGTTGGATGTTTCTGTTGTGCCCTTTTGCTTATCACAATTGTTTTATTCATTTTCTGGAAGAAGAGGGGGAGAAGGAATGGATTGTTATCAAAATCATGTAAGTGTATATCTGGAATTTTAAAATCTGGTGCAGCTCGAAATCTGATTGCAGGTCTCCATTAATTAAAGGGATGACGAGAGAGATAAAGAACTGGTGTACAGCGAACATTTTCACTTACAAAGAAATTAAGGCCGCAACAAACAATTTTAAGGATATTATAGGAACTGGGGGATTTGGATCCGTATACCTTGGAAAGCTTTCAGATGGGAAACTAGTGGCTGTTAAAGTACGGCTTGATAAAACACAACTTGGAGCAGATTCATTCATCAATGAGGTATGTTTTCTACCCACGCCTCGGATTTTATCAATATTTTTAAATGGATTTTGACATTAATGAAGTTGTGATGAAAAATCATTTCGCATCATTTATATTTTCTTTTGTATTGACGAAGGGGAGTAATAGATGCGTGGTTTGTTTTGCAATGTTTCTAAGTCAACTTCATTCTAAAGTAATTTTGAATTTGATTTTACATCGGCTGCTTAGGTTCCTGGTATAAGAAGCACATCTCTTATCCTGGATTTCACAAGCAAAATAATTAATTTGCATATCTTAGGCTGTGTTTGGATGCTAGGAATTTGAGTAAAAGGAAATGAGAAAAGAGAGTTGAAAACTTAAATCTATGATTTTAGATTAATAATCAGCCAAAATAGTGTTGGGATTTCATTTCTTTTACTTTCCTCCAATTTGTACAAAGTCTTAGGTTGGTTTTTATTACTCAAAAACACCATATAAGGTTAAGAAACCTCTAGTTTTTCAATCTTTAAACACTAAGATGCATTTCGAGTACTTCTTGCACAGTTTGGTGTAATCTTGACCTGATTGGACAGAGCATTTGCTTTGCTCAATTGGTTGGCCTTTCTTACTCTGCTCTTTTTATTTCATTGTAAAAATTTATTTTACATGTTTAGGTCAGATTATCTTGTGTGATGGGGGCAGTGCAATTTAGTGATAGGGTGGTCATTGGGTGGGGATCTCTTGGTCATTAACATTGTTATCATAGAAAAAAAGTAGATTGGAAATGCTGTCCTTAGGACATGCTAGATTAAGAAGATAAATTCTATTACAATTTTATTTCCTCTTAATTGAGCATATTTGTTTATTTCTTTTTTTTCTTCTTTTTGCACTAGTCTTGTATGCCTATATATAGGTAGAGACTTGCATTTTGTTAATAATATCGAAGAGCTGTCTATTCCAACATGATATCAGACCATGTTATCATTTCCTCCCTCCCCCTTTCCCTCTCTAGTTCACGTTTTTCTCCCAATCAACCCCATCGATTGCTTGCTCACTAGTGGACTGCCCTCACATTCAGCCCGCTGCACTTGCCTACAATTTCAATTGCACTCTTGTTTCTTCGTCACACTCAGCTCGTTGCTTTCACTCGCCACACTAGCTTTGCTCGTCAGTTGCTCTATGGCCTAGCTTGCATTGGATGCTCGATTGCTTGCCGCTCTCTTTGTGCCTTCTCACTTGTTGCGTTCACAATGTTCCCCCTAGCATAAGTATGAAGTCTTAATAACCTCATGGCTCACTCAACTTTTATGATCTATGTTGCGACTTGGATTCTCCCTTTTTTCCCTAAATTAATTTCATGGCTTCTCACTTTTAGCTCTAGGAGTCAAAGCCCTCTACCATCGGTACCATCATCAAATTTATTGTTACGTATTATCTGTTGTAATTGAGGGCCTTCTGCTTTCCATCCAATTCTCATGAAAAATTCCATTATCTGGATGCCTTTCCTTTAGAGCATCGTCAAGTTTTTTCAAAATGATAGCCGACTATGCTCTTCTTGCATGTTTGCTAAATAGTCACGAACTTCTCATTTTTGGTAACTATCATGTTTCAGGACTATGACAAAAAGATGTGAGTTTTTTTTGGATCCACTTTTTCAGTGAAACAATATCTCCCATATTTACACTAGTCTTAAAATTGTTTCTTTAGTGAAATAATTTGTAGATCCATGACTATTATAGCACCCTACAAGGAAAGTAGGATGAGTAACTTTAGTACTCTTCATTTAGTACTAATCCAAATAGGGGTGTCTGATCTAACCTGAAACTAACTCGAAAAATATGAGTTCAAGTTTGATCAATTTTGGGTCAAATCTGAACCCGACTCTAAGTCAAATTGACACCAGCCTCTAATTTCTCTCCAGCCTCCATTTTTTGCATGGCGTGCAATCTCTATTGATTTACAACTCCATTTTTAATATTTTGACTATCCTCTCCTATGTTGTTTGTGCATAGAAATCTCCACTTCACATCATTTTATTTTCGATAATAATTGCGGATTTGGTGACTGTATTAATGGCCATCATAGTCTGTGTCATGACACGGGGCCAGAAGCTCAAGTTAATGAGATGAGAATAGATGGTTGGACGGATATCATAGTTCTTTAAAAAATAATAATTACCCAATATGCTAAATTTCTAAATGTAATTAAAGAGCCACTAAAATAATTTTATGTCTGAATATACTGTAAAATGGTTTTTACTTATTTTTAATTGATCATCTTTTTCTTTACTCAAAACTTTCTTGATCAGTCATTTAATTAATAGGGGATTTACTTCAAAATTTCAATTTAATTATTTGAATTTTCAATAACAAATTAAGAGGTCAATTATAGTTAGTATAACAATAAAATATGCATTTAAGTAATCATACTCATTTATTAAACTTTTTATTTAACACACACACACACACACACACACACATATATATATATATATATATATATATATATATATATATATATATATATATATAACATTCTTTATTGATAAAACATTCTTCCAAAATCTTTATTTCTTTTAAATTTATCCTAAACAGTCTAAATAGCACTAATTATGATACTTCTATTTTCTTTTTCTTTTCCATTGATCGTGCACAGATACGTTGCGTTCCCAGTTAATATCATAGGGGGCAAACTTCTGTATCTACATGCATACAACTTTTCCATATTATGATTTTTTTTTTCATCTTCACATTGTAATTCAATCATTTCATTGTCTTTCATATACATATCAATTTATGTAAATAGTTTTTACATTTATATACACCCTATTGTAACTTTGATTGTTTAGTTTTTTTCACTTTAATCATAATAGATACTTTAAAATTTAACAAGCATAAATGCATGATATAGTATCATATAATTGCATTGAAACTATAAAATAAATATAATTACCCACTTCCTTGTTTTCCGTGCTGAAATCCTTCCAAATTCTTTCAGTTCTTAAATAATCTTATTTGATATAACATCTAAAGTCATGTACATAATTACACTTAAAAAATTACATAATTACATGAATATGCACTGTTATCTTACACCTATACTTTCATTAATTTCAAATTAGTTCTCCATTAAAATGTATAACTCTTACCCAAATGTTTTCTGAGAACTTTTGTCGGTTTATGTATTTTATCTCAGCTCAATGATTTAATTCATTCACCATTCCAAAATAATATTTATTTGCATCAAGTATTATTAGATCAAATTTTAAAGAAATCAAATGTCATCAAAGTAACGTCAATTGAATTGGATATTATTAAAGACAACTTCAAATGTATCGGATATCATTTAAATAATGGAATAGTTCTAATTTATCACATCATAATTACAATTACATCATCTGTTTTTAATCTCTAAAATCATTGAAATTAATTATCCCTAAATGAAAATGAATTATCTGCATTAATTTTTCCTTCCTCTTTGAGTAGAGATTATCACCAATAACAACAACAACAACAACATCAAGCCTTTACCCCACTACGTGAGGTTGACTACATGAATATTTTTTTTCCGTTGTGTCATGTTAAGAGTTAAATTCTCATTTATATCTAATAAAGAAAGATCATTTTTAATGTTTTTTAATCAAGTCTTTTGAGGTCTACCTCGACCTTTCTTAACGTAAGCCAAATCTAATATATCTACTCTCCTAACCGGGTCATCCAAAGGCTACCGTTTTATGTGACCAAACCATCTAAGGCGACTTTCTAATTTTAACAACCATTGGGCTACTCCAACCTTTTTCACGTAAATGCTCGTTTCGTATCCTATCTCTGAGAATAAAGTCACTCATCCACCTGAGCATCCTTATCTCTGCAACACTTAACTTAATATTATGCTTCTCTTTTAATGGCCAATATTTTTCGCCATAAAGTATTGCAGGTCTCACCACTATTTTATAGAATTTTCCCTCAAGTTTGAGGGGGACTTTTCTATCACACAACAAACCCGATGCATTCCTCCATTTCAACCATCCAACTTAAATTTTCCAGATAATATCCTAAACTCCAAAAACCTAAAATGTTAAAACCTTAAACTCCAAAAACCTTTCACACGGTCAAACCTTTGCTTTCACATCCCAAAATCCAAATGGCCAAATTGACAAATTGAAAAAAATCGATCAAAAGAGAAAAAACTTGAATCGAAAATCTTACAGAGAATTAATATAAGTAGGAATATTACAACACCGGAAGGGAGGAGGTCAGGAGAAGAGATTCAAAGAACTTGCAACAGGAATTCAAGAATGGTAAGGGGAAACCGGAAGCCGATGTGGGCTCCAAAAATTCATGCTCTAGCCTCTCCACGGACCCTTTTCTTCTTTTTTGGGGTTGTCAAGGAGAGTTTTAACAAGTATGTTCCAAGACAAATTTTTAGAAGGCAGATTGTGTTTTAAATAAGCACTCCCAGAGATTTTGCCCTCATTTTGCGAGGGCTTTATGATCTGAGTTCTGGTTTCCTATGAGCGTAAGCCCCTATAATTAGTTACCTCTCCCATTAACGAGAGAGAACTTTCGATTGAGGTTAGTCGTTAAATAGATACATAGTATCCGACGTATAGTATCAACATGATATGGTATTTTTAATTTTAAAATTAACCCGAACCCGACCTGAACTATAAACAGGTTCAAAATTTGGACCCGAACCCAACCCGTTTTTTTGTCGGGTTGACCTGAACTTGGATTTTTGGGGTCGGGTTAGGGTCAGGTTTCAGGTCACTATTTGACACCCCTACTTCTAAGTCATTCCAAATTTTAATTTTGAACATTATCTTATATACAAACTTACTTGATGAGTATAAGAACTTATAATATAATAATCTTAGTATCAACAATAATCTTTGAAGTTGTAATTATGTCAGTAGTTTTATTAGTTTTTACAACATTATCCTTTAAATTCTTATTTATAATCCTACCTACACCATTTCTTGTACGATTCCTATCAAAATACCAAAGTTTAAATCATAAACTATTAATCCCCTTAGCCTTCTGATGCAAGCGTGAGCTACAGTGCACCTGCGGATCACTATACCAAAGCCTAACGGAATGATACGTTCCACTATCTTTCTTACTCCTTTTAGTTACAACAGTACCTTTACTTTTAATTTTAGATAATTTCTATTTTAGCATTTTCAGGGATTACACAAAGGGGGATATAGCCAAAGCAAAAGAGGGTTGTACTCAATTTTTGCTGAATTATCTTTTCACTGAATAAAGAAAACTGAGAACACTATCATACAGTGTTTCTCTTTACTGTTCTATTGCCTGTATCTCTTTTCTTCTCCAGGTGCAGCACGGTCCGACGACATCAGAAGTGGTATCATAGCCAGAACGCCGGGAGAAGGAATGGTCGATCGAGGCAAAGAACCGATATCAGAGGAGTCAAGGAGTCTTGATTCTTTATGGGCAAACCAAGAAAGCTTCAATCGACGGATTGATGAACTGACCGTCGAGGTACGGCAGTTGGCCGTTGAAGTTCGCCGCGAGTTCAATCTCATTCGGGCGAGACCACCACCCCCTCGGATTCATCACGATCCATCACCAGTACGTCGACTCCCACAGCGGAGAGGATTCGAAGCGAATCGGCACTGGAGAAATCAGCAGGCGGAAGCTCAAGGCCTGTCCGATTCCGAAGAAGAGGCACCAGCGTATCGGGAAGCATTGGCATTAGAATCCAGCGAAGAGGACACAGGGTGTCCCTACCACCCAGCTAGGCACGAACATCCTCGTCCGAGGCCCTACCACCCACCACAATGAATTTAAGGTGAAATTAGATATTCCGTTCTTTGACGGACATTTGCACATCGAAGATTATCTCGATTGGGAGAAAGCCGTCGAGAATTTTTTTGATTATATGGAGATTGAGCCGGACAAGCAAGTGAAATATGTTGCTTGTAGATTGAAAGGAGGGGCTAGTGCGTGGTGGGCGCAAATCTCGCAAATGAGATTGCGTGAAGGTAAACGACCGGTAAGGAATTGGGGTCGTATGAAACAATTGCTGCGTGCTCAATTTTTGCCAACCGACTATGAGCAAATCCTCTATGTGAGGTACCAACATTGTATGCAGGGAACTCGTTCGGTCAGCGAATACACAGAGGATATCAATAGATTGAGTGCAAGGAACAATCTGAATGAATCAAACAATCAGTTAGTAGCTCACTACATCGGAGGCCTGAAGGATAGTATTCAGGACAAGCTTGAGCTGAATTTTGTCTAGTCGATGGCTCAGGCAGTTAATTTTGCAATGAAAGTCGAGATGCAACACAGTCGGCCTTTCAAGAATCAGTACAATCCTCGCCATTGGCACGAGGCTCATTCGGGCACGAGCAAAATTACTTCCCCTGCAACAAAATCGTTAACCAAGGCTCCTACAACTAATGTCGAGACGGCCGCACCCGGCATTCTCGATGTGAAGAATCAGCAAAAATTTAAGCCGCAAGGTAAGGAAAATCCTTATGCCAAACCTTCTACAATCAAATGCTTTCGTTGTTTTCAATAGGGACACAAATCGAATGAGTGCCCCCAAAGGCAACAAGCACATTTCGCGGCCTTAGAAGAGGGTGGCGGATCTCGTGAAGAGGACCTGAAGTATGCTGATGAGGGAGAACCAATTATTGGAGTCCTAGAACGACTGTTATTAGCTCCGCGACAACCCCAACACTCACAGCGCCATGCATTATTCCGGACACGGTGCATTATCAACGGCAAAGTATGTGACCTTCTTGTGGACAGTGGGTGCACCGAGAATGTAATTTCTCATTCCGTCGTCCAGAATTTACAGTTAAAGACCTCTAAGAATCCGAATCCATACAAGATCAGCTGAGTCAAGAAGGGCATCAAAATTACAGTCGCGGAGTCGTGCCGGGTTACATTCTCCATCGGCAAACAATACGTGTGTGATGTGGTTTGCTACGTTGTAGAAATGGACGTTTGCCATCTCATATTGTGGCGTCCGTGGCAATTTGACGTTGGCGCTATATACGACTGCCAGGCCAACGCCTATTCTTTCGACTGGAAGGGTCGACGATTGAGGCTACTCCCTAGTTCTACAGAAAGGAATGTTGAGAAGGCTGCGAATCCCAAGTCTGCGGTAATGCAGGTAGTCACCGGTCCCAAATTATTACAGTTCTGGCGTGAGTCGGAACCACTATTTTCCTTGGTGTTAGCAGAAAGCAATGCAATGACCGAGCAGAGGACCAGACACGATGAAATAGTGAGTCTCTTGGAAAATTATAAAGCATTGATACTAGATGAGCTCTCGGCTGAGCTCCCGCCTCTCCGCAATATCCAACACCAGATAGATCTGATACCCGGCGTTAGTCTACCAAATTTGCCGCATTACCGCCTCAACCCAAAGGAACAGCAGATTTTGCAAGAGTTGGTAGACCAACTCTTGGAAAAGCAGCTAATTCAGCCCAGTGTGAGTCCGTGTGCAGTGCCCGCATTGTTAGTTCCGAAGAAGGACAGAAGTTGGCGGATGTGGGTGGATAGTAGGGCTATCAACAAAATCACTATAAAATACAGATTCCCCATGCCCCGCATTGAAGAACTGTTGGATCAACTCACGGGCGCATCCTTCTTTTCCAAGCTCGACTTACGCAATGGTTATCACCAGATTCGGATACGCCCGGTCGATGAATGGAAAACCGCATTCAAGATGCCGCAAGGCTTATTCGAATGGAAGGTTATGCCATTCGGATTATGCAATGCCCCTTCGACTTTTATGCGAATGATGAATGAGGTTTTCAAACCATTCTTGGGAAAATTTTGCATTGTCTACTTCGACGACATCTTAGTGTATAGCTCATCTTGGCAGCAGCATATGAGCCATTTGAAAATACTTCTGGAGGTTTTAAAAGAGTAGAAATTGTTCATTAATCTTGCCAAATGTGAACTGGGCGTCTCCGCGGTCAGGTTTTTGGGATTTATTATCTCAGTAGAGGGGGTTTCTATGGACCCCAAGAAGATAGTGGCTATCATCGAGTGGCCAACACCACAATCGTTCTTTGAGGTCTGAAGCTTCCACGGCATGGCGAATTTTTACCGGAATTTCATCCGGAATTTCAGTATTATTATGGCTCCGATCACCGATTGTCTTAAGGACAAGGTGTTTGTCTGGTCCGAAGAAATGCAGACTAGTTTCGATAGAATTAAAAAGGCCATCAGTTTCGCACCCGTCCTCGTTCTCCCCGACTTCAACAAACTATTTACAGTGGACACGGACGCTTCGGCCACCGGTGTGGGAGCTATTTTAGCTCAAGAAACAAACCAGTAGCCTTCTTTAGTGAAAAGCTGTGCTCGTCGCGGCAAAAATGGGCAGCATATGAGTAGGAGCTATATGCGGTGGTTCGTGCTTTAAAACAGTGGGAGCATTACTTACTACATCAGGAATTTATTCTCTGTACCGACAACAAGGCATTGCAACACATAAATAACCAGAAGACCATTAATCGTATGCACGTTCGATGGCTCATGTTTCTTCAACGATTTGTATTCACACTCAAACACAAGCCAGGTGTTGAGAATCGGGTGGCTGATGCACTTAGCAGGAAACGCACTCTGCTAATAACCTTGCTGGCGAAAATAACGGGGCTAGAGTGTTTGAAAGATTTGTATGAGGAAGACCCTGATTTCAAGACCATTTGGAGCCAATGTAAAGAACAGCATACCGTGGAGGACTATTCGGTACGTCATGGGTACTTATTCAAACAAAATTTATTATGTATTCCCGTTTCGTCGTGGCGACAACACCTGATTAGAGAAGCTCATGGAGGAGCTTTGGCGGCACATGCCGGCAGGGACAACACAGTCCGCCAATTACAGTCCATGTTTTCTTGGCCAAGGCTACCTTGAGATGTTTTTCGAATGGTCGAAAATTGCAGCATATGTCAAAGTTACAAGGGAGGTTCACAAAACACTGGTCTCTATATGCCGCTGCCCGTTCCGGGCTCCATTTGGGAGGACCTCAGCTTGGACTTTGTATTGGGGTTACCACGAACAAAGAAGGGGAACGATTCTATTATGGTAGTCGTCGACAGGTTCTCGAAGATGGCTCACTTTGTTGCCTGTAAGAAAACTTCTAACGCCCTTGTGATTGCACACCATTTTTTTGATGAAATTGTACGATTGCATGTAGTACCCCGAAGTCTTACTTCGGATCGAGATGTCAAGTTCATAAGCCATTTCTGGCGCGAACTATGGAAGCGGTTGGGCACCGATATACATTTAAGTTTAGCTTACCATCCGCAAACAGATGGTTAGACGGAAGTCGTCAATCGAACCTTAGGGAATATGTTACGGTGCTTAGTGCAGGAACATCCCCGGCAGTGGGAAGAAGTGCTGGGCAAGGCAGAGTTTGCTTATAATGCCATGACGAATCGATCCACGGGCAAGCCGCCATTCAACATTGTTTATACCAAACATCCAAATACCATGCTCGACATTCAATTTTACCCAAATGCAAGTCCAAGGCAGCAGCCACTTTCACAGACAAGTTTGAGGAGATGCTATCTGATGTTAAACAACAATTGGTTCAATCCAATCAAAAGTACAAGGCAGCAGCGGATACACACCGTCGTCAACGCCTGTTTGATGTTGGCGATCTAGTCATGGTTCGTTTGCGACGAGAAAGATTTCCGCCTGGTGCTTATTCTAAATTGGCTCGCCGCAAGATTGGGCCGATCCCCATTACCGCCAAAATTAATGACAACGCTTATACCGTCGCACTACCACCCGATTGCATACTTCACCTACTTTTAACATGTCGGACATTTGGGCTTACGCACCGGCCGATGACGATATTATCACCAGCTCGTCGGAGTTGAGCTTTTCTGATGCCGGGGAGGACTGATGCAAGCGTGAGCTACAGTGCACCTGCGGATCACTATACCAAAGCCTAACAGAATGATACGTTCCACTATCTTTCTTACTCCTTTTAGTTACAACAGTACCTTTTTAATTTTAGATAATTTCTATTTTAGCATTTTCAGGGATTACACAGAGGGGGATATAGCCAAAGCAAAAGAGGGTTGTACTCAATTTTTGCTGAATTATCTTTTCACTGAATAGAGAAAACCGAGAACACTATCATACAATGTTTCTCTGTTCTATTGCCTGTATCTCTTTTCTTCTCCAGGTGCAGCACGGTCCGACGACATCACCTTCTCTCCAACCCATTTAGTTTCTTGAATGTATAGAACATTTAATTTCCCATGAATCATAATATTTATTAATTCCATTAATTCTTGCCTGAAGGGAACTATATTCCAAGTTCTATCCTAATTCTAGTTTCACGGATTAGCTTCTTTGCCCACTTAAATCTATAATGTAAGAACTCTTGTCTATTTAACACTACACCCGAGTATCGGTGCAGCATTTTTTGCACACTTCTCATTGCATTCAGGTCATACATTGCGTGGCTTCTAGGGAGAGCCCTAGCATTAACACAATGTATTAAGAGATTTATGTCATGATTATTCGACAAATTTTACGTTGACTGTTAACTACCAAATGCAACCCTCGATTTTTCTGATCCAGGATTTGGGTGTAGATTATTACCAACTGAATTTTTTCCTATTGAATACTTACACATTAATTGTTTTTGTCAAAAATAAAAATTATATATTTCTTTCTTTTTCAAATTTGAACAGAAAAGAGGAAATATTAAATCACTTGTACTTCTTTCGTCGTAAATGGAGACTCACAAACTCATTTTTCTTCTTCCTCTTGCCGATCATAGATCCTTCGACAAATCTCAACAGTAAACAAATGTGATTTATACGGTCAATAAATCATTAATTGATACTTAAGATATATATTGCTATTTTGGTATGTATTAATAAATTAAAATGTTTAATTTAAGAAGGTTATATATTAATGAAGAATTATGATAAAAGTCTAATTTAATAGAAGCCATTTAACTAATCAGTATCACAGTGTTCTACCAGGAAGTTATAGCTCTTTACAATACTCTGGATAACAATCTTAGTGGTGACTTTAGTGAACATTTTTTTATTCGACTCGATAACACATCTCAATATAAGGTAACAAAGCACAACACAACCGACAGCAATATTGCCAAACAGCACCATAGTTTCCTAGTTACCTTGAGCAATTTTTTTATTATGGTTCTACAGGTTCATATACGTGAAAAGGTTGGAGTAGCTCCAGTAGAAGATAAGATTAGAGAGAGTCGCCTTAGATGGTTTGGTCACATAAAACGGCGGCCTTCCGATGACCCGGTTAGGAGAGTAGAGGTATTAGATTTGACTTATGTTAAGAAAGGTAGGGGTAGACCTAAAAAGACTTGGTTAGAAAATATTAAGAATGACCTTTCTTTATTAGATTTAAACGAGAATTTGACTTTTAATAGGACACAATGGAGAAAAAGGATTCATGTAGCCGACCCCACGTAGTGGGATAAAGGCTTGATGTTGTTGTTGTTGTTGTTGTTGTTGTTCTACAGGTTCATGTTTTATCGCGAATTCGGCATCAAAATCTTGTGTCCTTGGAAGGATTTTGCTATGAATCTAAGCAGCAGATTCTTGTGTATGAGTACCTTCCAAGTGGATCTTTGGCTGATAATCTGTATGGTATGCTTTTAGATCATGCATTTTTGTGTTACAGTGCAAGAACTAAATATTTATCCGTAGTATTTCTATGGATTATTTTTCAGGTTCGAACAGTAAAAATGCCACACTCAATTGGGCCCGTAGATTGAAGATTGCCATAGATGCGGCCAAAGGTACTATCTTTACCGAACTTCTAGCTAATTGTCCACGTTGTTAAATTCAATAAGTATGATTGCATGTTATAAGTGACGAGATGAACTTTAGATCCATGCTATGAAGTTATTTCAGGTATGCATTAAATGGTTTCAACCTTTATAATAAGCAATTTTTATGTGGCGAAACAGCAACATGTGTTAATGAAGCTATGAAAAAAATTAGATTAAAGTTGCTGAGTTTAGAGCTTCTGCATCTTACGTACTAACTAATTAATTATTAGCAAAGTTTAGCACATCTTATTATGTTAAAAATCCTTTTTCATATGACAAGCTTTTTACCTGAGGCCAATAAAGTCCCGTTTCAAAAATCACTGCAAAAAAGGCGCTTTTTGAAGTATTTAATAATGGCTTGTTAGGTAGCACTTGTACTATTGGAAGAATGTTATATTGAAAGATGTGTTTTATTATCCTTATAATTGAGGTTATTATTCTCTATTATTTATGTCCTTCGACCCATCATATTCGGTTAATAATACACAAAAATTCCCCTTATTTATTATCCTCTGGAGAGGTAAAAGGTAACATCCTGGTCATCCAATTCACTTATTGATCATTTATTCACTTGTTTCATGCCTTTGATTTATCTGTCAGCAATATATTTTCCTAGGACATAAAAGTAATCATTGTAAATTTTTTTTATAGAAACAGACTATAAATATTGAAATGGATGCTCTTCTCAGTTGTCATATCTGGGATTTAGTTGTTCATCCTCTTGTGGTTAAACCAATTGTCAATTGGTGGGTCTTCATTGTCAAATTTCATCCTGATTGATCAATTGTTTGCTGAAAAGTACAATTGGTTGCCTAAAGAGTTCATCTAGCTCCATGGATAGAATATTTTGACACATCCTCTCCTGCTGCATGACTAAATTTTGTTAGAATTATCTTGCCTGTGGCCATCAATCAAGGTTGAACTTTGCTTCAAATAGATATAAACAAGGCCTTATATTTCTCTGACTTGCAAGTTGTTTATATGGAGGAAGCTCCCAATTATTTTTATATAGAAAATGTTTATCTACTCAAGAATATTATTTATTGCCTTGAATAGTCATTGAGATTAGTTTGATAATTTGTGCTAAGTCTTGGTTGAAATTAGTCTCTAAACAATACTATTGATCACTCTATCTTTATTAAGCATGCTTATGCTGGCTCCATCATATTAGTTGTTTATGATGACAACACATCTTACTCACTGGAAGTGATCATCATACATCTTAAGGTGAAGCTCCACTTGCAAATTAGTTTGCCCATAATAAAATGTGGATATCCCTTACCCAAATGAAGTATGTTACTAATTTTCTTGAAGAAATGAGTTTTATTGGTTGTATGCCCATTGATACATTTATGGAGATTAAAACACATTTGATGATGAAAAGCCTCTTGATGATTTATCTTAATATCAAAGATTAGTTGGTAAGCTGATTTAAATGTTTGTCACGAGGCATGAAATCTCATGTGTCATTGTAATGCTTATCCAACTCATGCAAAATTTACAAAAGAAGTATTGAGAAGCTGTTATGGATCTTCTGATGTATCTTAAAGCCTCCACAAAAAGGATTGCTATATGCTAAATCTGAGCATATGAATATTGAAACATTATTTGCTGAAGATAGGAAGTCAATATTAGGATATTACGTTTTTATTGGTGAAAAACTAATCACTTGGAGAAATAAGAAATAGATTGTTATAGCTAGATCGAGTGTTGAAGCTAAATACAAAGCTATTGTTCATTCTGCATGTGAAATGATGGGGCTAAAACTCTTTTACTAGAGTTTGATTTTTGTATTCTCTGTGATTATAAAGGGACAATTAAACCACCATCTACATTGACAACAATCTTATTTTTCATGGGGTGAATTAGACATATTGAAATAGATTATTATTTCCAAAAAAATTGTTGTTCATCATATCTCATATTCAGGGCAAATGGGGGATATCTTTACCAAATCTCTAGGATACCTTTTTCTTGTTTATATAGCAAGCTAAATGTAATAAATATTCATGCTCTAACTTGAGGGTGAATGCATACATATGTAATAATATTGACTTATTAGGTACCTAATAATGAAAAGAGATTATATTAATAAGATATGCTTTAATATTTTTTTAATAGGGAGCATTATTCCCTTTTATTTGTTTTCTTATTGTATTATCATGTATGACTCTTTATAGGTTCAATATATTTTAGTCAAGACACAAGAATAAACAAAAACCCTCTTTATTCTCATCAACCTTTTTTTTTTTACTTTAGTTATAGAAATTGATCTTTTTTAGCTGACATTAGCAATTTTATATTAAGAGAAAAAACCTTGACATGTACAAAGTTTATGATTTACATCTGAGTTGAATTCATGATTCTCGTCCTTCTTGATGCTTTGGAATTTGGAATATAGAAGAGCATTGACAAACAGGTTGTATAAAGCTAAATTGATTTGTAAATTATGTGTAATTAACGACATACCCTATGTTGTGAACTTTTTGAGTGACCTTTACACGAAAATGAAACTTGGATGTTTAGATTGTGAATTGTGAAACATTTATCTATATGAAAATCCTTGTAGGATGAAATGATAGTTTGGTATTTGTCCAATCATAGAACTTGTTACATATAAACTAGTTTATCACATAAATTTATTTCATAATATATGGAGAATTTTTCTATATTCAATAAATTAAAAATATTTTTTGATCGAGTAAGATGTAGAAAATATATGTTATCCTGATGAACAATATATGATTTTGCTATAAACTCAATAGCAAAATTTATTATTTTTGTATGAAGAGATTTTTTCTTTTTTCATACATAATATTTTTAATTGAATATAATTTATTTTATTCCGGGGTTCAACTCTTATGATTAATTATATCTAAGGACATTTATCCATTTAGAATTTTTTTTATTAAAATAGTGATTTACATTTGTTTATCAAGACATTGTTTAACATTTTATATGATTTTTAAGAATTTAATTTTAAAGATTTTTCTTTACAATTTCAAGGATAATTGGAATTTGGATCAACATAGAATTAAATTTTGAATGAAAGTGAAAGAAGAAAATAATGAATGCTTTTAATTCTGAGAAATTCAGAGATGCCCAATACTATTCTATGTTAAATTTACATTTTGAAATTAAATTTATGTTAAAATTGATCCATTTATTTTCGTAAATTAGGGCATTTATTCCAGCAACACAAGATCAAAGAAATGCTCAGGATCTAACTTATTTTATCGATTAAAGTTAGAGCTTCTATTCCAGCAACATAAGATTAAAATTGAATTGTCTGATCGTTTATCCATTAAAGTTTTCCAAGACAATTGAATTTATAAGCTTCTTTTCTTCCACATCTAACTTATTTTAAAGGATTGGAGCATTTACACAATGGAAGCAATCCAAGGATCATTCACCGTGATATAAAGTGTAGCAACATTCTTTTAGATCTGGATATGAATGCAAAGGTTGCTGATTTTGGCCTATCAAGGCAAATTCCTCAACCTGAAATAACTCATATAACCACTGCCATCAAGGGAACCGCGGGATATCTTGACCCTGAGTAAGAATCCAATTTCATTTTGCTTCTTTTTGTCTTAAATTTTAAAACCTCTGCTATAATAATCTTATGCTCGGCTCATAAACCTTTGTTAAACTTTTCTCGCTCTTACTTTTTTAATGCAGGTATTATGCCACTCAACAGCTAACTGAGAAAAGTGATGTCTACAGCTTTGGAGTTGTATTATTGGAGTTGATTTGTGGACGTGAACCCTTGAGTCATGCTGGTGCTCCTGATACTTACAATTTGGTGCTATGGGTACTCCCTACTTTGAGCTTTTCTATATTAGAAGATTCATTATATTGAAATTTATATTAGCTCTTCTAGAATCCTCTAAACTTCACCTTCACAGACTTGGTGGATCATCCTCTTCACCCATAATTGGATTTTTGTGTTGGTGATGTAAGTTTGCTTTTTAATAATTCATCAACATAATTAAAAGTTCTTATGAGTGAATTTTGGTTTCAAGTAGAGAAGAGAAATAAAAAGAAAGACAAATGAGAAAAAAAAAAAGAAAACCTCTGCTTTTACCAAGCTTGCGTAGTGTGGTATCGAATTATGCAAATCTTGGCAAGAGAAGATATTTGTTACAAATCTCCTTGTCTTTTCCTTTGTTTCTTTTATTCTTCTGTACTTAAAACTAAGATTTGTGTACAAGATCCTTTTGCTTTGTTGGCCGAGAGAATCATGTAATAGAGCAAGTCATGGCATCACAGGCCATTTCAGAAGGGTGAAGGAAGAGTGGTTGGCCAAGCTTTTCTTGGTGGATTTAGTGGGTGTTTAGAGGAGATTGAGAGGAAAAAATATGTTCAATAAAGAATCAAAAGTATGAGAAAAATAACGATCAAAAGGTTACTTTGCATGAAGTAAATCACATACTAAGGTGACTAGCACAATGATGTGACCTTTGCCTTTAAACCTTCTTGCAATCTACCTGCATTGTGTTCTTCAACCTCCATGGGAGCACTTGATGAGAATAAAGAAGGGGGAGGCATGAGAGAGAAGAGAGGTATAGGCTAGGTTTTTAGTGTAGTGGAGCTGTTATGTAGTATGCTATATTGCCATGAACATCAACTGTGGAGTGAAATTTGCTATCCATGTGGTAAGAATAAAAAATGCACTGCAAAGAAGTTGCAGAGTTTGAAGCTAGCTTTTTAAGGCCACCAAGAACATCTAAGTCAAAGTTGAAATGAAAGTAATATTCAAAACACTACAATTCTGGTAGGATTGGACAGGGATTAGTGAATAACAACTTGGAGTGAAAATTTAAGGTGGCTTTCAATAAATTTAGAAAAATTGTTTAGTAGAGAAGTTGTAGAACAGGAAGTTAACTTTCAAAGGTCACCAATATCATCTAAATTAGACTAATTAGTTGAAAATAATGTTAAAAAGTTTTGGCTAGATTGGTGAGGTTGTGATGATTAGGGTTTTAGACCTGAATTTAGGAAGGTGGGATCATTTGGGTTGTATGGAATTTGGTTGGTCTGGTTTGGGGTTGAATTAATACCTTGACCTCAAGGGTTTGAGTTTAGGATGAGGTCTGAAGAAAAAAATACTTAGGAAAATATGAAGATCTTATCGTAGTACACTTTATTTGGAAGATAAGAAATTTTAATCAATTTCAGAAATTAATACGAGCATATTTGATATCTGAAAATTTCAACTTCAGGTTTTAGAATGAGAAAACATGAGCATGGGATGAAAAATAAATTTAGAAAGAAATTATTTATCCAAATAATGATCAATTATTTACCTAAATTAGGCAAGCTTAGGGGGAAGATTGGCGAGCCATGCAAGACGGATTATCTTGAAAGTTTCGGTCAAGAGATTTAGGGTAGAGGAAGAGGTAGCCAGCACATGGGAATGAAGAAGATGAAAACAACTCAAAGTTCCATAACATCTGACTCTTATATCAAATGATGATGTAAATGTTAATGAGAGAAAACATTTGTTTTTTTTTTCTTTTTGTTCTTTTCTTTCTTTAAATCAAAATTTGCTTATAAGATCTTTTTGTTATGTTGATGGAAACAATCATCCAAGAGAGCAAACCAACACCATCATAAGCTCTACTTGAAGGGTCAGCCAAGGCTTTCTTTTTGTGGGTGCTTGGAGAGAGGGAGAGGCGAAAAGTATGATTAACAAAGGATAAAAACCACTAGAAAAACTAAGATCCAAAGATTAATTTGCATGCATTAAATTGCATGTCAAGATTACTCACACGGGGATGTGATCTTCACCTTTAAGCCCTTCTGCATTGAACTTGTCGTCATTGCTCAATTTCCAAAGATGCAATTGATGAGAAATAAATAAGAGGCATGGTAGATAGGAGAGAGACCAAAAGTTTCCTATGTAGAAATACACTAGGTTTTCATGATATAATCTCAATAATTTTCTATTTCCATCACGGAAATAGTTTCTTAATTAGATATTCGGCTTACAAAACTTGCCTAAAATGTCTTGAGGCAAGAAGGAAGGTGATCATGTTTTTATTACAAGGCAACATTCATAAAACATTAGCCCTGATAACTACCTCTTTTAAACGATAACTTATTTTCTGCATTTTTACTGAATATTTACTAAATAATTGAATATTTGTTGCGCTTTTATTAAGTATTTGTAAAAGCTTAGCAAATGCTCAGTAAAAACACTGCAAATTCAAATTTGGACGGTTCTCTGCGTCCGGTATTTACTCCTTTTAAACACCTCAATTGTTGTTTGGTTGCCACCGTTTTTTTTTATGTACCTCGTGCTTCAAAGAATCTTCTTATTGACTGACATTTTGGATGTAGCATGTTGGGTCAGGTTTCTAATCTGAACATTTATTCCAAAGCCTGCATTATTTGACAACGCAGGGAATATCCATGTCAACCTTTCCGTGCAGCTTATTTCTAAAGCCTTTTGTCCAAATTTGGTAATCTAACAAGAACTGAAAAACATATTAAGATTGTCAAAATCTTATATGTTGAATCATCCGTGTATCAATTGCTCCATAAGCTGAGCATCTTGGAATCATTTTAACTGATCTAACTAGGCTTGTTTTTACATTTTCCCCCATATAATTTTGTTCACTTTTTCAATATCTCCTTTTTTTAACATGATTATAGCATCTGCTTCTTGCTATTGATGTGCAGGCAAAGCCTTATCTGCAAGCAGGCGCATTGGAGATTGTTGATGAAAACTTGAAGGGTGGTTTTGACGTTGAAAGCATGAAAAAGGTGGCTTCAATTGCCGTAAGATGTGTGGAGAGAGAAGCGGCACACAGACCAACAATGTCTGAGGTTCTAATTGAGTTGAAAGAGGCCTACAGTATTCAGCTCACCTTCCTTTCAGCTGGAGGACTCTACTGAACTCTTCTTGGATCTTGTAGCGCTTTTTGTTTAACAAGACTTCATCATTGAAAGGTTTTACATGCTTGACGTTGGAAGACAATATTAACAATATTGTTAAATTAGGGTTTGCAATCTATTTACTTATAATTGGAATAATTTCCTTTCTTTTCCATTACCTTGTGGAGGTACTCTTTTTGATCCTATAACTTCAAAATTTTGACACTTGAGAGAAGTAGGTTTCTAAAAATGGAGCAAGTTTCTGGAGTATTGAATGCTACTTAGTGGTGTAAATGAGTCAAGCTGGGCACGAGTGTGGAGTCCAGCCTCATATTGATTAACAACTAATGATCTAATCTCAATAAGCCATGAATTTGATTTGGAGCTAATCTTATCGATCATGTATAATTAACAACATACCCAATGTTGTGAACTTTTTGAACAAAATATGTATTTGCTATAAACTCAATAACAAAATTTATTATTTTTTGTATGCGCAGAGATTTTTTCCTTTTTCTTACATAATATAATCAATATATTTGATTGAATATAATTTATTTTATTCTGGGGTATAACTTCCTCGTAAGAATAAGCTCTTATGATTAGTTATATCTAAGGATATTTATCCATTTAGAATTTTTTTTTAATTAAAATAGTGATTTACATTTGTTTATCAAGGCATTGTTTAACATTTTATATGATTTTTAAGAAATTAATTTTAAAGATTTTTTACAATTTCAAGGATAATTGGAATTTGGATCAACATAGAATTAAATTTTGAATGAAAGTGAAAGAAGAAAATAATGAATGCTTAATTTTGAGAAATTCAGAGATACCCAAAACTATTCTATGTTAAATTTACATTTTGAAATTAAATTATGTTAAAATTGATCCATTTATTTTCGTAAATTAGGGCATCTATTCCAGCAACACAAGATCAAAGAAATGCTCAGGATCTAACTTATTTTATCGATTAAATTTAGAGCTTCTATTCTAGCAACATAAGATTAAAATTGAATTGTCTGATCGTTTATCCATGAAAGTTTTCCAAGACAATTGATTTTATGAGCTTTTTTTCTTCCACATCTAACTTATTTTAAAGGATTGGAGCATTTACACAATGGAAGCAATCCAAGGATCATTCACCGTGATATAAAGTGTAGCAAGTTTCTTTCAGATCTGGATATGAATGCAAAGGTTGCTGACTTTGGCCTATCAAGGCAAATTCTTCAACCTGAAATAACTCACATAACTACTGCCATCAAGGGAACCGCGGGATATCTTGACCCTGAGTAAGAATCCAATTTCATTTTGCTTCTTTTTGTCTTAAATTTTAAAACCTCTGCTATAATAATCTTATGCTCGGCTCATAAACCTTTGTTAAAGTTTTCTCGCTCTTACTTTTTTAATGTAGGTATTATGCCACTCAACAGCTAACCGAGAAAAGTGATGTCTACAGCTTTGGAGTTGTATTATTGGAGTTGATTTGTGGACGTGAACCCTTGAGTCGTGCTGGTACTCCAGATACTTACAATTTGGTGCTATGGGTACTCCCTACTTTGAGCTTTTCTATATTAGAAGATTCATTATATTGAAATTTATATTAGCCCTTCTAGAATCCTCTAAACTTCACCTTCACAGACTTGGTGGATCATCCTCTTCACCCATAATTGGATTTTTGTGTTGGTGATGTAAGTTTTCTTTTTAATAATTCATCAACATAATTAAAAGTTCTTATGAGTGAATTTTGGTTTCAAGTAGAGAAGAGAAATTAAAAAAAGACAAATGAAAAAAAAAGAGGAAAGTCAACCAAAATCTCTGCTTTTACAAAGCTTGCGTAGTGTGGTAAACCTTGGCAAGAGTAGATATTTGTTACAAATCTCCTTGTATTTTCCTTTGTTTCTTTTATTTTTCTCTACTTGAAACTAAGATTTGTGTGTGAGATTCTTTTGCTATGTTGGTCGAGACAATCATGTAATAGAGCAAGTCATGGCATCACAGGCCATTTCAGAAGGGTGAAGGAAGAGTGATTGGCAAAGCTTTTCTTGGTGGGTTTAGTGGGTTTTTAGAGAAGGAGATTGAGAGGAATGTTGACCTCTAACTGCCGGCAAAACCACCGACTCACCTACGATCGGACACGATGATTCAACCACCGCCTCACTCACGAGATAAAACTAACTCCTCTCTCATTCGCTCATTCACGCACATACACACGCACACAGACGTTCTCAGAACCAAAACCGAGGGTAAAGATCGCAAGCAAGGAACGAAAGAGGAACTTCGTGACTTACCCCTCGCAGCCTCGACTCCGACCCGACTCCAAGCAACTCCGATCAACCACCACAGACAAACGAAGCCGACGACTTCGACCTCCAGCCGCTTGTGCCCGCTGGTCCGATCTCCAGTCACTGATCTCCTCTTCCACCAGACCTCCTACACTAACGCTTGCATCCAAAGGCCGGCTCGACCTGCACTTGCCCCGGCCAAGCTGCCTGCCGACGCCGAACCCCAGTCGCCCGAACTCGCCGGCCTGTTGCCGACCAAGGACCCGCTGACCTCGTCGCCGTGCGTGAGCCGCCAGTGTGCCCTAGCCCGATCGGGCTCTCTCCCGATCTCCCTCTCTTCCCCTCTATTATATTATATATAAATATATATTATTTTAATAAAAATATAATTAAAAAAAAAAGAGAAGAAAAAGAGAGATGGAGAGAATGAGAGAATTTTCAAAACAAGTGTCGAAGACCCCAGCCGTCGTAAAGTCTGACCGGGATGGTTTGAAATTGAAGACATGCGCCGTTGATTTTTAATCAGGGCAGATGGTTTTAAAATTTGAAGACCTCGGGCCGTCGTACATTAGGTCCGACCAGGATGGTTCCAAATTGAAGACCTCACACAGTCGATTTTAGATCCTGATGAGATGGCTTGAAATCGAAAACCCTACATCGTCGACCTTAGGTCCGGGTAGGAAGAAATTTCGGCAGATGTTGTCTTGATTTCTCCCTCGGTGGGGAGGAGACGCTGGGAGGTTGCCGAAATTTACTTGAAAATTCTGGACTTAAAGCCAAATTTTTGTGAAGATTGGAAAATGCTTAAATGATCCTCACATAATTGATTAAAATATGAAATTTATGAATTTTTATAATCAATTAAAAAAAAAAAGAAAAAATGATCTGAAATTCAAATTAATGAGTATAAGGGACTTAAATTAAATTTGAATTGAAATATATACACAGAATATCAAGCAAACACAAGTAAACATACACTGCGTGATATACGATGGTTGCAAAGATACCCTCAAGTCAACATCATTAACTCCTACAAGCCAATGTTCACATGTACTAGTTGTTGTTGCAGCAAAAGACATGGAATGTTATGATCCACTTGTGATCAGGAACAGGGAATTGAATTCGTAGTGCCCACAATGACTAGCCTATAAGAAAAGATAAGGATCTTGTGTCGAACAAATCAATCCACCTATGGATTGCCATAGTAGACCTATTATGCATCCAATATAAGTTCTACAAGCATATATAATAATAATTGTTGTAGATACGAACACCTGTTGGCGGTGATAGAAGATTCGCCACAATCACAACAAGCTCCTGCGAGCCACTATAGAAAACCCATCATACCCACTACATGTCATCTACAAGAAAACACCCGATGATATGCAGCTAGCCAATGCAAGTGTCCACATACCCTTGTAGAAGATCTGCTACATATATAGAATATCATATGCGAACAAGATGATAAATGATTACAATAAATATAAATCCCTACGAGCTACTTAATGAGGTCTATTATACGTTCAATATGTTGAATGTGGACATATGTGAAAGAATTACAATGAATACAACCATCTACAGCTCATAGTAGGAGATTCATTAGTATACTATAATTCACATATGAGAAGGAATAAGAAATTCGTAGTGCTCACAATAACTAGTTTGCGAGCAAGGACAAGGAGCTTGTATCAAATAAATCAGTCTATTTATGGAGAGAATAGGATAACTTATAGCAAGTAAGATAATTCTCCTACGAATATTAGCACGATCTCTTAATGCCTATTGAACAACCATTCCCTGTAAGCTATGTTGAGTGGAATAATAACGATAAAGTGGATAGCTTCTATGTGTTATAAATGAAACCTAATTTAAAGTAACGCCACCGGATCCGCAACATGTGTGCAAGCGGACAGAAGGCGTTCATAGACCTTTAAATGAAATATCAAGCATTTTTTCTAAATAAATTCACATGTTTAAATGGATCATATTTAAATATTTTAAAATGCTCACCCTTATGTATTAAATATGATCCCTTAAATTAAATATACCCTGCATGTGCTCCGATTAACCTATTAAAAGTATAAACACTAATGACCAATAATGCTGCACAGGGTCAAATGCTATAACCCGCATGTGCTCCAATCGTCACAACTAAGTCCCAAATCCAACGATTCGAGAATGTTGCGCGGGTCTAATATTCAAGTTTCATCCTCCTCGAAAGGACCGAAGTCGACACGACTTGAATTGCAAAATGCCTCCCAAAATCGTTCAAAAATATAAGTGACCTCAATGTCACCCCGATGATGGCCGTGTTAACAGAAAATCTCAACCAGAGGGGTCAAATCTATAATCAAACAAAAGCTCAAATTTTTGAAATAAAATCTATCAACTGAAAACTTAAAATTAAAAATCATCCACCTGCTGCAATCGTTTGTCGGGGGTGATAAATTTGAAATTAACCTTAGCTCACAAAGAGCGAATTTGTATTTGGTGTATCACTACGATTCATCCTCAAATAGTATCTTGCCAACAGGGACGTGGCACGTGCCCTCTAATCGGGTGGTTTTGCCACAAAATGGCACCATTATATTACGATCACGGCTAAAGCCCGTATGTTCCCTAAAGGCGTCAAACCCTTGAGTTCTGAATCATAGGATATATCTGATAGTCATAAAGCCCTCTTTTAGCTAAGATGGATTCAAATATATCCCCTTAGACAAACACCAACCCAGGTCTACAAGGTATTCTTGGACGAAGCAACCCATGGTTGCCGGCAAGTTGCCTTCTATCAGGTTGGGTTGACTACCTTCTCTTACTAAGTAGACCAGTGATTATGACAGTCCGGGATGATGGAACCATGGGATCTTGATCGGGCTCGTCTTCATTCCCCCCACCATCAAATTTAACTTAATGGCGATAAACTCTAAATTTCAAACTTTAAAATCCAAATCATAAGATCAAATTCAAAACCCTAAAACTATTGCTATTATACGATAGGATCATAACCTATGTAATAATCTCTTTAACGACTAGACTTAATCAAAATTTCTCTCTCGTTATCGGGAGGGGTAATTAACTATTGGGGCTTGCGCCTATAGGAAACCAGAACTCAGATCATAAAGTCCTCGCAAAATGAGGGCGAAATCTCTGGGTAGTGTCTTATCTAAAACCCAATCTGCCTTTTGAAAATTCCCCCGGAATCTAATCTTGTTAAAACTCTCTATCATCGTTGTCACATATACATTCAAAAGAAAAAATTGATCGATGACGTGGAGAGGCCGGGATCAACACATCAAAATAGGAATTTTTCGGAGCCCACAGATTTCTGGCTACTTCGCTGGGGACGGGTTCTATTTCCTTCTTTGGCTAGTTATATATAAAACATAATCGAGATAAAATTATTAAAATTCTAATAAGTTCATTAAATTTGGGGTTTAAAAATATGCAATCAAATATAATCTCTTGCATATATTTTATTATGTCTAGTCTCTGTACTTTAAAAGTGTGGGGTGATGTATCAATTTTTGAATACTAACCATTTCCTTTCATTTGTGCAGAATGGAACTACAGAATACACCATTCACAGTACAACTAGGACGAGGTGCTAGCATTTAGTTAGTTAACGCTGTCATCAACATTGTAGACTCTGAAGCCACCATCCGATTTGGTAGCTTAGAGTTTTCTGTAGCTAATGTAAAGGCTGCTGCCGTACCTATTTATGGCCTGAGTGTTCAAGGCCATCCTGCGAGGCCTGATCCTGCTGATACTAATGCACGACATGCTTATTCTGTGTAACAACCAGGAGCTGGTAGAACTACTATTGTAAAGGCAGTTCAACAAAACAGGACCTCAGTCTTCGAAAGGCTATCACAACCCAAGGCCTCAACCACTGAGAGAGTCGTAGCTGGAGGAAGAATATATGTGATACCTACCAGGGGTTCCACTCTGCCAACCGGGTTATCTGCACCTGAGAAGAATGATGCTGAAGCCTTCTCATCTTGAGGGAGGCCTACAAGGAGGCAGAGAAAGAAGATGAATGCTGAACTCCTAGCTCAGCAACAACTAGTGCCAACTCATCCCTCCAACTTGTCGGCACAAGAACTTGAAGCTACCATTCCAACCCGGAATGGGTTTACGAATCTGAAATGGGTTAACAGAAATAACTCTACTGGGAGCTAAAGAAATCTTTCTGGGATCAACGGCCTGAAGCTCCAATCCCTCCGAGGAAGAAAGATCCTGAAACTCTGTCCGCTCGAGTATACAGAGTCCTAAAGACTGTGAAAGATAAATGTCTGAAGAAGAGGAAATTTCAATGGCCCTTAATGATTGAGACCAGGAGAACCCCGCCGAGGGAACGCCTATCCCTTGCGGTGGAGAGAAGAGAAAGAAAGTATACCCCGCGTGGTGAACATCAGGGCATTACACCTGAACCATATGTTCAGGGATCTGCTGCTGAAAGGTCCCGATGGAAAGGAAAGCAAATTTGGAGGCCAAGGCCTCGTGGAGAAGAAAGAAGAGAAAAATGAACTGATCTCGGCGTGACATATGGTGCAGCCTTCCAGAGATCCGCCTTTCATAGAAATCATCAATAATGGGTACCTAAGGAAAAGGTTCCTATTACTGACATTCGCAATAGTCGACACCTTGGAGAATCTTCCAAGGAATCCTATTGCCAGCCAGCTTCAACCTCTCAGAAAAAGGTCAACTTTGATCTTACTCCAATTGAAGAAGTTCCTATACCAACACGCAGAGCCAGAGATTCATTGGAAGCGTCGCTCTGAGATTCATGTACAAGAAAAATATGATGATAAAGACACCATAGAAGTTGAGATAGTTTACATGATGGGGCACAATGATGAGCCACATCAAACACGTGGCTACTGACGATGCAATGAAGTGCTTACTATGAAGATCAAACTCAGTATGAGCAATTAGAAGAGGAGGAAGTCCCTTCAGATGATGGAAAAAATGATGATCAAGAAGAGGAAGTGCTTACTGAGACACTTGCGCAAGCACAAAGGCGTTTGAAACTTCAAATGAAGGAGAAGGATAAGGAGATATCAGAGCTGAATAATAAGATGACAAAAATGATTGTAAGAATGACTGCGATGATGCAGTTAATGCAAAAGAACATCATTACTACTGTACTTGCTCAACCAATTGATCATCAGATAACAAACGATCCAGTTCATCAGCAGATATCAAGTAGTATTCCTACTAATCGGCCAACCGATCCAATAGCCCAGGTGTCTGGAATATGAACCAGAAATGAAGAAGGAAATGAGGTTGATCAAGTTGTTCATCTGCAAACTCACCAAAATATTGCAAGTGCATTTGAGCTGATGATGACTCCACAACTAGAATCAATAATCAATAAAAAGATTAAAACTGTCATTTCCTCAGAGCATGTAGAGAAGTTTATGAGCAAGGGTCGCCTGTATCCGGTTGAGTACGATCAGGTGCCCTACCCTAAGGGTTACTCAGTGCCTAAGTTCAACACTTTTAATGGCACCAGCAATCCAAAATAACACCTGACCCAATTTAAAGCAACCTGTGGAAATACTATGGGTGTTGATGCTCTACTCTTCCGTAAACTCACCAAAATATTGCAAGTGCATATGAGTTGATGATGACTCCACAGCTAGAATCAATAATCAATGAAAAGATTAAACTTGTCATTGCCTCAAAGCATGTAGAGAAGTTTATGAGCAAGGGTCGCCCGTATCTGGCTGAGTACAATTAGGTGCCCTATCCTAAGGATTATTCATTGCCTAAGTTCAACACTTTTAATGTTACTGGTAATCCAAAACAACACTTGGCCCAATTTAAAGCAAACTGTGGAAATATTGGGGGTGTTGATGCTCTACTCTTCCGCCAATTCATTAGTAGTTTGGCTGCGACTGCTTTTGAATGGTACACCGAGCTTCCTAATGATTCTGTCAAGACATTTACAAAATTAGAAAATATGTTCGTGAAAAGGTTTTTCAGTGTTACCGAGAAGACTACTATCGCTGACATTGCCTGAGAGAAACGAAAAAAGGGTGAGTCGGTGACAAAGTACATCACCCGCTGACGCAACATAAGTATGAAATGCGAACAACAGTTGGAAGACGAGCACATCGTTCAACTACTAATGGGAAACATCGATGATAAGATGTTATCATTTTTATGCATGGCCTCCATCAGCACTTATGAAAGCTATTGGACATAGTAGCTAAATTTGAAAAGTTGAACTTGTCTAAGTCTGAATATCATTCAGATAGACCCCAAAAGAATAAAGCTGTGAATAATAGAAGAGATGAAATCTATTATGCATCATCTTTAAGGATTGGCAAAGAAAAGCAATCTACTCTGAAATATGATAATGGGAAGCAGTACACCAAACCCCAGCCAAAACTAATATTGGGAGGAAATGATAAGTTTTAGATATTTCGTAATGGTGGAGAACATTCGAAGCCAAGAATTGGTAAGAGAAAATGAATAAAGAATATTCTTTTAAAAGAGAGAGTGTGGCAAAACTATTCAAATAAGCACTTAATGCTAGTCTTGAATTACTAGAGTGTAAAAGATCCGAAGAAACTGATCAAAAAGATAATCTAAATTATTGCCCGTATCATCGAGTTATCAATCACCCTATTTAAGATTGTTATGTATTCAAAGACTGGCTTGAAAAGAAATATAAAAATGATGAATTCATACTATCAAATAGCGTTTTAGTTCATCCAAAAAAGGAATCCATAAAGATGATCGTGTCTTCTCCTATACCCCAAATTAAAGAAGGAGATAAAATGAAGAAAAAAATGATGCCGGAAAAAGAAGAATGACAAACCGCAATATCCAAGAAGATAATAAAGATGATCAAACAACTTGAAGGAGTTCCTTATATTAAATGGAAATCCTCTATAGAACCGGTGCTTGAATTAAAAGGAAATCCAAATTCAATTGCATCCACTTTCAGGTCATAAACTTGAAGGTGTTTTAAAATGAAACGATTTTATAAGGAATCCTCCAAAAAGTCCATTAACTCTAGCAAGCATAACAAACAGAAGAAGAAGAGGTCTGTACTTCAAAAGATCATCAACAATTTGGAAGATTATGTCAACCATTGAGGCGGCCTATAACAATTGCTGATTTTATGTTTGAACTTTAAATATACCAATCAAAAGTGGAAGATGATGAACAAGAAAATGAAGATCAACTCCATGTAGAAACATGTCGAGTCATCTCAGTGGCATCGAATGCAGCCCAAAGAGATTCTGTAAAAGATCATGATAGGGGTCAGATAGTAATGTCTCCTACAAAAATGACTAATAAAATGACATCTGAGTCATATTTGATGACACTACAAACAAATTATAACTCAGAAGAAGAGTTATATTTTCCAAATGATGATGAGTCAGATCAATAAATGATTTCACGAATGGAGCGTGTGAAGATGAATTAAGACTTTGAACTTTCAACAAAAACTTCATCAGATGATGCTGATTCGGATGAAGTGGCTCAAGTACAATTAAGAAGTTGTGAAGTGCTACCACCACCACTACAAAAGGAGTTATCAAGCAAAAATAAAAGAAAAGATATAATCATCAATGAAGAAATCATCCCTAAAGATCATAAGAAGAAATATGATGCAAATAAAGGGATAGAGTATAATATCATTTCCCATTTGAAAAAGATCCCAGTGCAACTTAGTATCTATAAAGCTCTTTTGATGTCAAAAGATCTTTGAGAAACTTTGATATAGGCTCTAAAAAATCTAGAGAGATATGAAGCATATTTTGCAGAAAGATGTTTGAGCGAAGTTCTTCATGTCAAAAAAGAATCTATTATTACATTCTCTGAAGAAGGTCTCATGTTGGGGACTACAGAACATAATCGTCCTTTATATATCACGGTAGAAAGTAATTGCATCATAATAAGGCAAATCCTGATTGACCCTGAGTCTTCAATAAACCTTATGAGCTTGCGCATATTGAGATCATTATCCCTTGATATTTAACATCCTGGGTCAGATAAACTTATGGTGCACGGCTTCAATGAGAAATGATAAAGAACTATAGGGTCATTGGTTCTTCCCCTGAAATTTAGAGAACTGTATAAATAAGCCAAATTTCATATTATCGATGCGGACACTTTATTCAAGGCACTCTTGAATAGTCCTTGGCTCCATGAGAATGGTCTTGTTTCATCAACTATGCACCAATATATGAAATATCTAAAGGATAGAGAAGAGTTCCGAATATCTGGAGATATACAACCCTTCTCAGTCCATGAAGTGAAAATTTATGATGATGCAAAATATTTCATTCCAAATGAAGTAAAGTCGATGAAATCTTCTGCAACTAAAACATCAAGCTCAAAGAGTACAAAACAATCCAAAGAAGTTGAAGAAAAGCTTACAGGAAGAAAGAGCGTGACACCAAATCTTTCTAAAAGTGCTAATACACTATCCAAATAAAGTTGTATTCCATTTGGGAAGTGACACGGAGGAAGATGCTGATATCTCTGAAACTTACAAGCCTTTGATTAAAGAAAAATTAAGGTAGAATACTTTTGTAGTTACATTGATCTATCCATAACATTTTAGAGAAATCGTATCCCGCGATGTTCATAATGTAGAGGAGCTTAAAATATTTTATGTACCTCTCCTACGTGGAAGTAGTGGATCGGGAATCTTATTCTACAAATTTGAAGAGTATCAAAAATATAATATCAATGAGCTTGGAAATTTCGATGAAGATGAAGAGATAATTCCTATAGAGATGCCTAGATATTGTCCCAAAAGAATTCAACAAATGATACGAAAAGCTAGAATTCATAATATGGTTACTTGGGGATGAGCACGTTTCTTTTAAAGAATATGGTGTAACGAATTATCAAAAATGGTTAATCGTGATACAAAAGGCTTGGGATTTGTGGCAATAAAACATACTGAGCAAAATGTCTATTATGCCATAAAAGACAAATATATGATTACTGAAAATACAAATATAAATGAAGAGAAAGATGTGGAAGCTAAACCTGCACCAGAAGAACTTGAAGATGGTGGACAGGCCACTACCATGGATGAGCTGAGGGAAATAAACTTGGGAACTAATGAAGACCCTCGCCCGATCTTCATTAGTGCTCTTCTCTCCAAAAATAAAATTGAAAAGATGAAAGCATTATTCAGTGAATTCATGGACTACTTTGTTTGGACATAGATGAAATGCCAGGCTTATCCCCTGATATAGTTGTTCACAAATTAGCAATCAAATCAAGTGTAGTACCTATTAAGCAAGCTCCAACGCGAATGAGACTGGATATCAAAGAACAAGTGATTGCAGAAATTAAGAAGCTCATCGAAGCAGGTTTCATTCGAGAAGAAAAATATGCTGATTAGATAGCTATTTTTGTCTCAGTGAAAAAGAAAAATGGACAAATTCACATATACATCGATTTTCGAGATCTTAACAAGGCGTGTTCAAAAGATGACTTTCCACTTCCAATATCAGAACTGTTGGTTGATAATACTTCCAATTATGATATATTCTTATTTATGGATGGATCGTTAGGATATAACCAAATCAAAATTGTAACTGAAGATAAAAATCATACATCTTTCAAGACTTCTATCAGCATATTTTATTACACAGTCATGCCCTTTGGCTTGAAGAATGCTGGAGCTACATACCTGTGGGCTCCGAAAATTCGGCCTCGGCCTCCACTCGCTTTTCTTATTCGACGAGGGAGTTTTAACGAATTAAGTTCCGAGGTAAATTTTGGAAGGCAGATGGGTTTGTAGATAAGACACTACCCAGAGATTTCGCCCTCATTTTGTGAGGACTTTATGATCTGAGTTCTGGTTTCCTATAGGTGCAAGCCCCTATAGTTAATTACCCCTCCCGATCACGAGAGAGAACTTTCGATTAAGGCTAGTCGTCAATCAGATACGTAGAGAATACGCGTTATCTGGCATATAGTAGCAACAATGAGTATTGGTATTGAGGATTGGAAGTTTAGAATTTGAAGAGTTTGGGAATTGGTAGAAATTGGATTTTGGAAGATTTGGGAAAATTTTATATTTAAAATAGAAATTTCACCATCGTTTGCTTAAGGCGGATGGTGGGGGAATGGATAATGGACCCGATCAAGATCCCATGGTTCCGTCATCCCGGGCCATCATAGTCCCTGGTCTACTTAGTCAGAGGAGGTAGTCGACCCAACCTGACAGAAGGATCCTTGTCGACAGCCATGGGTTGCTTCGTCCAAGGGGACCTTGTAGTCCGGGGTTGGATGTTTGTCTAAGGGGATAAATTTGAATCCACCTTAGCTGATAGAGGGCTTTGTGCCTTATCGATCATATCCTATTGATTCATATCTCAAGGATTTGATGCCAATAAGGAGCGTATCGGCGCTGGCCATAACCGGTATATCGTGGTGCCATTTGACGGCAAAACCACTCGGTTCAGAGGGCCCCGGGTCGTCGTAACCGTTTATCCTGCGGTGGCCATTTAGCGGCAGACCGTCGGTTAGAGGACACGTACCACGTCCTTACTGGCAGGAGATTTGTTTGAGAATGAATCCTAGTGATATTTTCGACTAGGCATTTGGCTCTTTGTGAGCTGAAGTAAACTTTAATTTATCCGCCCCGACAAACTGTTGCGGAGGGTGGATGGATTTTGCTTTAAGTTTTTTGATGGATTTATTTCAATTTTAAATAGTTTGGAATTTTTGGGATTTTTGTAGATTTTTTTGGAGTTTTTGGGTATTTGTGTGGAATTTTGAGAAATATTTGTGAATCCCTCCGTTTGAGATAACCAATCAATACGGCCATCATCGGGGTGTGCGGGGTCATTTCTCTTTATGGATTGAACCTTGTCACTCTGTCGGGCTGTCGACAGATGATCGGGTTTCGTAGGCTTTATACCCTTCTATAGTGAATTCTCATTGTTGTAGACCTTGGAGGCCTAATATGAATATTTTAAAGCAAATATATCAGTCGCCACAATTTTATATTTGCTTAATGGTTCGTACCCTGTCGACTTCTATTGATCCGTATAAAAGGATCGGTTTCGAACCTGAATTCACCTGTCAACCCGCGCAGCATCCCTAGACGTCACGTGTGTACCAATAACACGCTCGCCGGGGCCCATGCGGGTTGGGAAAATATTTCTCCCTTTAGTGTACCTATGTGTATACAATTTATAGTGCACGTGCAGGGGTACTTTGAAATAATTGTAGACGCCTTCTGTCTGCTTGTACGAATGTTGCAGATCCGGTGGCGTGGCGTAGCAGCTTCTAGATAGAATTATTCGCTACTTCGTACAGGTAGACTGTCGTGCACTATTTGTTGATTTTTGTAGGCGGGTCATAGTGCACTAACTAATCTCCTGCATTAGGTCGTATGAGCTTGCACTTATTGTATTCTTCTTGCATTTTGTTTTGGTCTTTGATCTTTTCAGTACATCCGCAACTGCTACATGTAGGTAGGTAGACGTCTTCATTTATAAGCTGAAATTGACTTCATGATACTGCATTTACTGAAGTCTCTTGCATCTACCCACAGATCGTGCTCACATCTGTATTCGTAGACTTGTATGTGTTGCAGATCTTTTGTTGTATATAAGGGTTTTTGCATTTATCACAGTTCTTGTATATTTGTATATGACGTGTTGAACATATGCTGGTTTCTGTAGAGGACCAATCATATCTATAGTATATCTACCAATGTTGCTTGCAAGTGAATTGCCCTCTTTGTTCGCATTGATTACAAGCGTCTCGTAGTATTCAATGTATGTTGCATATATATATTTACAGGATACATAGCACTTGAGGATACATTGATCTATCATTGCATATTGATCCTTTAACACTTGTAAGGGACTGTCTTTCATTTGCCAATTAGCTGAAGTTGGCTAAATGGATGTTGCATATTAAATATCATCATACAAAAATTCCATGTCAAGTTTGAAATGAATTTGTGCATGAATCTTCACTTTTTTTTTTGTATGACATTTGAATAGGTATTTTACCCTTAAATTAAAGTGACAACTCCTTATCACTCCTTTGGAGCTTTGATGTCATCATTCAAATCAAGTTCTACTTGATTTTGAATCAAATGAGACTCAAGATACAAGTTCAAGTTTGAGTCAAAAGTGTTCAATCAAGTTCATTGTCCAACTCATTCAAGCTCAAATAGGTTTTCTCTTGTTCAAATCCTTGTTTCATTTGAACCCATTTCATGTTCAAATTCATCATATGCTTAATGCCATTTGATTAGAGTCCATTTAAGTCCAAAATGAGTTCTTTGCATTTGAGATCAACTCGTTTAGACTTAGCTTGAATTTTCAATTTAATTTAAGTTCAAGTTAATGTCATTTAGTCTAAATCAAGTCCACAAGTCTGTCATCGCTTGTCCAAGTCGTTGTTCAAGTCCTCGTAGTCTTGTCAAATTCAAATGGCAAGTTGAAGTTCTTTGTCCCCTGTAGTCCAACTCAAGTATTTTCTTGAGTTCAAATATCCAAGATCATGCTCCTCTTTTCTTTGTTCATTTCAAGTTCTAGTTTTGATTTGAGTTCCTTATAATTCAAGGTTGATTCAAGTCTTTGCTCACATAAGTATGAGTTCAAGTTCAATTAAAGCTCAAATCAAGTTTGAGTGTAGTCCTTTGTAGTTCAGCTTGGATTCAAGTCCAATTTCATTTTACTTGGGTTCAATTATTTATTAAGTCATTTAGATATTGTCCCAAGTCCAATTACAAGTCCTTCGTTGTTCTTGCATGTCATTCGAGTGCGATCAAGTCCAAGTCTCAAATCGTTCTCTTGAGTTCAAATGAGATCCAAACGTAGTATTGTGTTCACCCGAAATTTCGGCAGCCTTCCGGCGTCTCCCCCGTTTAGGGGAAAATTACGGAAATCTGGGCCTTTCCCACCACGCTAAGAAAAGCGTGTATGGTAGGTGCCCTCTTTCGAGGACACCGCGGCCGTGTATTTTTTTTGATCCCTCACCACGCTAAAAAAAGCGTGTATGGGTATTTTTGAAAATATTTTGCAAGAAAATCATTTTTTTGAAAGTATTTTTGCAAGAACATCAGTTATTTCCCCGCAAGCGGGTACTTATGGGTATCCCCGCTTCATCGTGCGCATCGTACCGAGATCCCTTCCCACCACGCTAAGAAAAGTGTGTATAGGCGGGGTTTCCAAGGCGATATGAACTTCGAAGAAGGAATTTCAAGTGATCACCCGATTCGTTGAGAGCACCGCGACTAACTTCCTCCCACCACGCTAAGAAAAGCGTGTATAGGTGGTCGTTTCGTCTCGTCGCAAACATCGAAAATGGGTTCTCAGAGTTTTAGAGTTAGAGAATTATACTTGCGCGGGCTTTATAGAAGTTGGCTCGAGGTGAGAGAGTGAATTTTTCTCTTTTTTTTATTATAATTAACAGTAATAATTAATGTAATTAATTATAACTAATAATAGTTAATTAGAATTAATTAATAATAATTAATTATTATTTAATAACTAATTAATTACGATTAATCAAAACTAATCGTACTTAATTATATTAAATAATAATTAAATCATAATTAATACTAATTAATTAATATTTGTTAAAATTAATTACTAATTACTATTATTAATTAATAATTATCTGAGGGATTTAGGTTAAATCCCACTTAATCCCACTAAAGAGAGAGCTAAGCTCTCTATTTTCATGAGTTCAGCGGATTTATTGGATTTGGCCGAAGAAGGGTCTGGAAGGGAGAAAGTTACCTTCACGGCAAGTGAGTTCCCGTTGTTGCTTTGATCAAAATGTCGCAACTTCCTTTCCAACAGGAAGGGAAAGCCGTCGAAGGTCTCGGCTAGAGCAGGAGGTCGGGAATGGGAGCTCGGGTTCGGCCAGGTAGAGAAGATCTCTCTCTCTCTCTCTCTCTCTCTCTCTCTCTCTCTCTCTCTCTCTGCGTGTATGGACGGAAGGAGGTTCACGGGATTGTGGGTCTCCGAAAGGATTCCGCTCGTGTGGTTCGAATGCAAAGGGTACGATCACACTATCCCGTAGGACAAAATGGTCGTAGGCCTTTACACTCGGCACAAGCAGGCCGATGGAAGAGCAGATGGAGTTATAGATACGATTAGCCATGGAGGATAGCGGGTTTTTCACCTACGCACCCCGATGGATAATAATATCTATAACCCTAAATTCACGAGATTTCCCCTATCCGATACATCGGCTCGAATAGGGTTTATTTGATTGTGGGGATCGGTTTCCTACGGGCGCAAGCCCCCGTAGTTAATTACATCCTAAGCCTTGACTTAGGAAAACTCTCGATTAGGGATGTTAGATTATCTCCTCTAAGGTGGGTTTAGTGCAAGGGATTTCTAGGCTTTCCTAATCAAAGGGGAATGTCCCAACTTGGCTCGATCAGTCATACAGGGTTCAATCACCATCCGGTCGGCTCGAAGAAATGAAAACTAGAGAAAAGAAAGAGGGACAACGCACTCAGACATGCACGAGAGAAAGAGGGAGGTGGCGTCATCTGTGTGACGCGGATGGGCAGGATTTATAGCCTCCGAAAGAATGGAGAGCTTACCCACCAATAAGGTGTGTTGGGGTACACTCGTACCCCTCACCTTTAGATCCTAAATCTATAAGAGATGTAGTGTTGTACACACAACACTAGCATCTACGACCTAGCTAATGCAATCTGGACTTATTCCTTACCTGAAAAAGGAAGCCAGCTAAAATCCTAGGCACAACCAACCGTCCAATATGTATGCAAGATGGGAGGGCTCTATCCTAAAGAAGCAAGGATTTGAAACTCTGTAATATGCAAATGAGTAAATCTAGCGTTGTATGATGCATGAAACAAATGCATGAGTAAGAAAGATCCTTAGGTCCACTAATGCAATGTATGTATGTAAAGTGCGTAGTGGAGAAAAGTGTGTAAGAACGTATGCATGACATCCAGAGTACAAAAAAAAAATAAATAAACACACCCTAAGGGTATCCTTCAGGCAAGATACCCGCACAGAAAATCATCATAATCATGCCCACTTCGTGTGGGAAAACAGCGATGCCCAATGGCATGAATAGGTGGCCTACTCGACAGGCCTAAATGACCCTAATGGTCTCTAAGGCTCATAGAAAAAAAAAAAAAAAAAAAAAAAAAAAAAAAAAAGAAAAGGGGAGGGGGGTATCGTACCCAAAACCGGAAAGGGCCAGAATCCTAGCAGAAAACCAACGATGCCCACTTCGTGTGGGAAAACAACGATGCCAACCGGCATAATAGGTGGCCTACTCTACAGGCCTAAATGACCCTAATGGTCTCTAGGGCTCACAGAAGGGGGGCAAGCTTTGACCTATAGGGCCAAAGCTTCGTTAGTGAACTACCCTATGGCTGGCTACCTACACATGCTAGAATACCTATTAACAAATTGTGTGTGGAGTGTAGCAGTTTCGATATATAATTAAAAGAAAATTGCTTTACAAGTTGCAGAGATCATACCTGATTGTGGCGCTGCCACTTACAAGCTTATGAGCAAATACTCCCCGATTGTGGCGCGGCCACTCAAAAGCCTCAAGCTAGCGAATTACCCCAATGTACCTCGCAAGACAAGTGAAAGAAAAATACAAAAATGAGCGTAGATGCCATTCAAAAAATAAATGCATGTAAGTAAGAATGTAACAAACAGGAAATCTAATAGTAACAATTATAAAGCATGTGTATGTAGTAAATACTGAATAACGAAAGAAAATGTCAGCCTAACCTAGGGTTAGAAGTCGTGTCCTAACCAAACAAGTCTAAGGTGTGTGTAGGCTGTGTAGTTTTGGATAGATCCTATGTAGGATGATTTAGTTAGAATTGTTTGTATTTGATTTGTTAGAAGGCAAAAAGGGAGATTTTAATTGAAGTTGAAATATTAATAATTTAGGATTAATTTTAGATATTTTGTTTTAGGATTTGATTGATTATCACCTTTGTTTCACACCGAGGCCGTGAGATTTATTTCACCCTCCTTGGGGCTAACTTAATAGCCTCGTAGGCCTGGGTTACCCAGTGATAACCAATTTTTGTTGAATTATTTAGTTGGTTGTAAATTAGAAAAGAAATATAGATTAGGCAATTTATTATCACTTACGATTCGACTTAAACCAATTAAGAGATTAATTTTACAGTTTTGCCATTCCATTGAATCCATTCGTGGCGTTGTGCCACCAGGCTCGAGGAACCAGGCCTCCTTAGGACACTTAGCCCCGCAGCCCGGAGTAGTCCATCCAATAAACTTCATCTTTGGAGTGGTTGTTATGTATTAAGGGGTTTGTTTATTGATTTTAAAAGATTACTCTAAATTTGATCTTTAAGAGTATTTTAATCCTAATGAATTTTATTTATAATTTAATCTCCTAAAGAAATTTATATCTTTTAGATTTTAGATTGGTTAAGAATTAATTATTAGATTAGTTAGAGTTGGTTTAGGTTTATGTCTTAGGTTTATAGTTTAATGATTACGAATGTTAACAATAACTTGATTAAGAATTAAATATTTTAACACATTTTAAGAATTAGATTATAAATGGTTGGTTGATTATTAACGGATTAAGGAAAGAAAAGGCTAAACCTAGAAAGACATGTCGCTAAGTTTAGTTTTGATGTCTCTAACCTACAGGGAGCATGCACCCTAAGTCTAAGTTATTTAAGACTCGGTCCTTAATTTTTGTCCTTAGATGTCGCTAAAGTTGTAGGGATAAAATGAAGTTTTGTTTTCTAACCCTTAAGATTTTCGTACATGTGTCACTAGGCTTAGGAATCTATAACAAAGCAGTAGAAAGAAAAAGAATGAAAATAAAAAAAAAAAAAAAATAAAAGGGATGTAGGCATTGTTGTTTTGGACACACTCCGTAGAAGTCAAGTGCATCCTATAATATCAACAATGCCCTTTGTTGTTCCCACAATCCAAATGAGGCACTTGATATTTTTGACACACCTACCCACAACACTCTAAACCAAGCCCAAATCGACTAAGGGAAATAGACTTCTAAAACTGAACTCACAACTAAATTCTCTTTGGTTTTATATTCACCCAAAAATTCTTTAGAAGCTAACACTAAAGGGAGGACATCCAAATGAGCAAGGACTAATCAAAGAAACTACAAAAAGACATAAAGACCTTTAACATAAAGCTTCTAAAGTTTCAAATCCCAACACTTATTTTTTTTAGGAGGGACTACTACGAGGACCTAACTCACATGGTAAAGCACTAATCATTCCCAAAAGACACTAAGCAAATTCGATTCAACTAAGGAAGCACTAATTGCTCCTAAAAGGCATTAAACGGGCTTACTACACAAGTCTAATTAATCCCAACATAACTTGTAAGAACCTTTAAATGAAATACTACACAAAACTTCCCAAAAGCTATCTACCAAAATCACTTTTCTTTTCATTTTGTTTTTTGACACAAAAATTCTACAAAATCTCTACAAAATCTTTTACCAAAATTTTCCCTTTTGACATAAAATACTACCCAACAACCTATAATCAAGTGCCTCCTTTCATTTGGAGTGGGGTAGAAATCGCAAAGCTTCCAACAAGAAAGTTGTATAAATCCTCTCGTTGTAAAGCCTTCACGAAATTCGTCGCATAAAATCCTTCAATACAAAACAAATCTAAAGCCATAGATAAATCATATCAATATAAGCAAATCATGACTCTTTTTTTTTTTTTAAACATGAGGCAACATAGCATTCAAATCTACAAGAAAAATAAACACACATTTAAAACCCATAAAAGCCTTCGTTATAAAACCTTCACAAGACCTATTACAACTTTCCAATACAAAATCAAATCTAAGATCAATCAAAAGTCATCTTGACATAAGCAAACCAAATTATTTTTCAACATGAAGCAACCCATAAAACCTCCCAATGTAAAATCACATACAAAACTTCTCTAGCATAAGAAAACCTCCTGGCACTACTTCCAAATCACCTTCATTCTTTAACAAAGAACCATAAGAAAAGACAAGGAAAAGATTATTCGATCTCTTCAACACAAACTCGATAGAAACATTGAAATCCACAAATGTATGCTACTTTAAATGCTAACGGAAGAAAATCCATTCATAGGAAAATAAACTAGTCTCCAATCATGAGTATATAAACCATTATCGCCAATCGTACTTATAAAAGAGAAAGAAATTCTTATGCCATTATTTTATTCCCAAAATTCAAGAGAAGAGAGCATGATGTCATCACAATACAACATAGATTTGAAACATGAGATGTATAACTATTCTCCAATAAACTCCTAGTTTCCACCTCCATAAACTATCAAATATCTCCAAGGGCTTTCTACAAATTCGTAAGCTTACTTTAGTACAATTCATATGATTTTGCAAGTGTTTTAATGGATATCAACTACACTCCTTCAAGTTAGCTCATGTCATTAAGTACAAAGTTATACTAATCATATTCCAACCATACATGTTTCAATATATAAACAAGGTGAACCCCACAACATCATTTGCAAGAAGTTTAAACCTTGTAAAGAAAAGATGCTCTCAAATTTTCGTGCTTAAACGTTTCCTTAAAACGACCATACAAACAAGCTATACCTTAGTACCTTATCAAAACTGAAACAAGAGCAAGGCTACATATAACAATAATTTTTCAATTCCATGAATCACATGGTTTATGCATGATACCAAAATAGCAATCTCTTATCTCTAAATAATCTATGCTTCCATCACGAATGCAAACTAACATGAAAATCACATGGAAATGTAGATTTAAAATAGCTATGTATTTCTTGTTTTAACTTTCTCCAATCATTCATAAAACCTTCATGAACAGGATTATAAAATTGCTTCTTTTATAGATAAACAAGCTCTTTACCTTTCTGAATTCATAGATGCTCTTAGAAATATGAACAAAATACCATCAAGCATGTCTACTCCTTACTCCCTTGGCCTAGGAATACCCTTAGTTATTGTAACTCATGTGAATATGAGAACAAGATAAAACTATGATTGTTTGCCATATATTTTTAAGGAAAAGCTTTCACTGTTTCCCAACAAGCAACAAAGCAAATACTTAGCGTACATATTCAAGCAAAGAAGTAACATGGCTCTTCATGCTTTGTCAAATTGTATAACATGTTTCAAGTGCAATTTTCATAAATCCATTGCTCATTCCTTCAAATGACATAACTCAACACATGATAGCAACATCAACCATGCAAAGTTTCATAAAGCTAGACATCGAAAATGAAGGCTCCTACTAGAAATCAAGAGAACTAAAAGTGACCATGAGGATTCTATCCACAATTCATCAAATAACCAAATTTATTTTCAGATTTTCGTTGATAAATTTCTAGACAATGCATCGAGGAAGCTTTCAATAGTATAGAGCTTTAATGTAAGTAAAACCACTACGACTTTCTTTGGGACATTATCGCAAACATTTTGAATACATACTTTGATAATGAATAACATGGATTCTTATGACTTTCCATAATCCACTCAAAGCTCCTCAAAATTTTGAAATGAACAACAACAAATATGAAGCAATTTTACACAGCATTTGACAACATTCTCAAGAAAGAGCATACCTTCCAAATGCCATTTAGAGCCCCGTCATGCAAACATAAATTCCACTAATAATTCCGTGCATAACGGAACGATAAATCCGAGAATCATTCGTGTGAAAACTTAGAACACTTCTTCCTCAATTTCAATCCCATTTCTAACGGCACCTAAGCAAGCGAAGGAGTCTGCCAAGCTCTACTGTAATTTAAAACACTTCCAAATCTCGAACAACGAAATGATTCATGAAAAGAACAGAAAACCTTCATAAGAATTAAGTAGTTAATAACTTCAGACGACATTTAAATGCAAACTAAAGTCATTTTATCAACTCCATGGAATTCTGCATGAAGAATGTTTCATGGGAAAGATAGAGATTTATGCCATGAAATTACAATAACAATTGGAAAATATCTGCACCATCTCATACCATAGAGAAAGTAGAGATCAAGCTTCAACTCTAATCTTAAGCAAATAGTATCTATCACAAAGAGCCACATGGCTTCTAAAGACTTTAGATGAGACTAGGCACAGAAAAGCTTTTCAGATTTTTTTTTTTTTTTTGAAGAACTTAAATGTTGCTGCTCTTTTAGAGTATAATACTTCAAACCAAAGGTATTCGTATGGTGATATTCAGCTCGAGATCACAAGACCTTCTCAGATTTCTTAAGGAATCTAGAGTTTGTTTCACTGCTCAAACTTTAAAGTAGATATGAAAGGAGAGAAGGGAAGTAGAGGGAAGAAAAGTAATAGAAGAGGAAGGAGAAATGAATGAAGATATTACCTACTGGAGGAAAATCGGGTATACAAGGTAGATCGCAAGAATGGCGAAGGAATAGAGCTCGGAGACTGTCGGGTTTAGCCCTAGGATCGCGAATCTGCGGCTAGGTTGGACACAATCGTCGAGTCCTGCGACTTCTCTGGACTTGTCGGACCAAAGGGAAGAGGAGAGCCGAACTCTAGTGCTGACCGAACCGGAGGAAGGCTTGCAAGGAGGGATTCGATCGGTCCAGGTGTCGGACGACTGGAGGCGAGGCGACTTTGGGACGGCTGGAGGCGTCGGGTTCTTTTTGGAGCTTGCGAATGGAGGCGTTGGAGAGGGTTCCGGTCTCCCAAAGTCGGACGGGATCTGGGGTTCGCTCCTCTGGGATTCACGAACTGGAGAGGAAGTTGGGAGTCGAGGGTCGGCCCCGTCAGGGGCTCGCGAATCTGGGAGAAGAAAAAGGGGCTCGGCCTTGGAAGAGAGGGCGACCGAGAGAGGGGGAGCGGTCGTTTGGAACCGAGAGACTGAGAGGGAGAAAAATCGGGCTCCGTGAGAATCCCCTAGCCGAAGGCTTCGTCCCCTGCATTCTAACGTCTCTCTGCCTCTGCTCGATTCACCAAAAATCGCACTGCGGCATTCTGCTCTCACCAAAAGTCGCTCGAACCGATCTCTCATTCGAGGGCTCGTGCGACTGAAAGACCTGGCAACAACAGGTCCCGAATTTCGGAAAGATCAAGACCGTCGAGGCGATTACCGGATTTAGGAAATTATTCAAATTAAGCCAAAAGTAGATTGGAATTTATTTGGATTGAATTGAGCTGATTTGAGTTAGGTTTGGATATAGATTTGATTCAAAGTGGCTTGATTTAAAAGGGAATTAGGCTCGATCAATTTGATTAAATAAAATTAAACTCAAATTGAACCAATTTGGATCGAATTGAACTCGAATTAGGCTCGACGAGGAACAATCGCGTCGCTCGAATGTGCTCGAGCGAAAAACGAGGTCAACAGGGATGGCTGGAGGTCGGAGCTTCAGCTGGGATCAGAGAGGGGAAGAGTTTGGGGTCGGTCGTGGCTTGGAGTCGAGAGCAGAGGAAGAGCTTTCGCGTGGAGGAGGCGAGTGGGAGAGAGTGTCGTGGGATCGGGGGAGGAAGAGTCAGGGGTTCGGCGTGAGAAGGTAGAGCAGCGAATGGCTTCGTTTGGGTCGGTATTTAACGACACGAGAAGGAGCGAAATCGAGGACTCGTCACACGATTTGCGCTGGAATCACGGGAATGAGACACGAACGGCGCCGTTTGCAGGTTAGCGGGATTTCTGTTTGAGTTCGGCGGGATTTCTGCAGGATTTGCGGCTGTATTTGAGTGAAATTTCAGTTGTATTTGAGCAGGTATGCATCTACGCCTTTATCTCATTTTATTTTACTTTAATGGCTGTAGAGGTCAACAATACCAAAAGGCCATGATGCATATATTTGATGAGCTTATTCACCAGAAAGTTGAATGTTATGTGGATGATCTTATTGTGAAAAGCATAGATCGAAAAGATCACCTCAAATATTTGAGAATTGTATTTGTAAGAATAAGAAAATTCAATCTCAAAATGAATCCACTCAAATGTGTTTTTGGAGTTGCTTCAGGAAAAAATTTTTGCTACGTTGTACTGCACAGAGGAATTGAGGTGGATCCTAACAAAGTCAAGGCAATCATAGAAAATTTTTTGGGTACGCTGCCTCTAAAAATTCTCCATCAACTTCATTCTTTACAAGGACAACTTGCATTTATACGACGATTCATCTCAAATTTATCAGGCAGGTGTCAACCATTTGCAAAGCTAATGAAGAAAGATGTTCATTTTGAATGGGATGATGAATGCCAAAAAGCTTTTGACAGTATCAAGAGATATCTTCTGAGCCCACCCAAAGCGGTAGAATAGGAGAAGGAAGTCTCATGTTCACATGAGAAGAATTGAAATAAGCTCATAAAGAGTCCAAAGGAAATCCAATGATCATCTAGAACAAATCTTCGCTCGGCCATAGGCCACGAAACAGCGAAGTTCCTACCCGACCATAGGTCTGTCGGTAGAAGAAAGGTCACCCGACCATCGGTCTGGCGGTGAAGAGAAACAGAAGTACACTCGCTCGGCCATAGGCCCCGAAACAGCGAGGTCTCTACCCGACCATAGGTCTGTCGGTAGAAGAACAGTCACCCGACCATAGGTCTGTCGGTGAAAAGGAAAAGAAGCAGTCTCGCTCGGCCATAGGCCCCGAAACAGCGAGATTCCTACCCGACCATAGGTCTGTCGGTAGAAGAAAGGTCACCCGACCATCGGTCTGCCGGTGAAAAAGAAAAGCACACTCGCTCGGCCATAGGCCCCGAAACAGCGAGGTTCCTACCCGACCATAGGTCTGTCGGTAGAAGAACAGTCACCCGACCGTAGGTCTGCCGGTGAAAAAGAAAAGAAACAGTCTCGCTCGGCCATAGGCCTCGAAACAGCGAGGTTTCTACCCGACCATAGGTCTGTCGGTAGAAGAACAGTCACCCGACCATAGGTCTGCCGGTGAAAAAGAAAAGAAACAGTCTCGCTCGGCCATAGGCCCCGAAACAGCGAGGTTTCTACCCGACCATAGGTCTGTCGGTAGAAGAACAGTCACCCGACCATAGGTCTGCCGGTGAAAAAGAAAAGAAACAGTCTCGCTCGGCCATAGGCCCCGAAACAGCGAGGTTTCTACCCGACCATAGGTCTGTCGGTAGAAGAACAGTCACCCGACCATAGGTCTGCCGGTGAAAAAGAAAAGAAACAGTCTCGCTCGGCCATAGGCCCCGAAACAGCGAGGTTTCTACCCGACCATAGGTCTGTCGGTAGAAGAACAGTCACCCGACCATAGGTCCGTCGGTAGAAGAACAGTCACCCGACCATAGGTCTGTCGGTGAAAAGGAAAAGAGAACATCCTCGCTCGGCCATAGGCCCCGAAACAGCAAGGCTCCTACCCGACCATCAGTCTGTCGGTAAGATAAAGCGAAAACTCAACAACCCCCTAACAGGTAAGAAGAAAACAGGGGGAATGAAGAGGTGGTGAAGTGTACCCCCCAGGGACTCTGTTGGGTAACCAACCGAAAGCCCGACGTCCACCCGACCATAGGTCTGTCGATGGGACAAAACGGGAAGCTCAACATCTATCCAGCCATGGGTCTGGCGATAGGATGAAGAGAAAAGATCCACCTTTGCTCGGCCATAGGCCCCGAAACAGCAAAGTCTCTACCCGACCATAGGTCTGTCGGCAGAATAAAGGTAAGCTCAGCAATCACCCGACCATGGGTCTGTCGGTGAAGAAAGGGAGCACCCTCGCTCGGCCATAGGCCCCGAAACAGCGAGGTTCCTACCCGACCATAGGTCTGCCGGTAGGATAAAGCAGAAACTCGACAATCCCCCAACGCACACGTGCGTGGTGATGTGAGAAAAACGAAGAGGTAAGTAATTCCTCACCTAAGAAATCTCAAGCTCACATTTTAGTTACCACATGGTAGAGGACAAATCGTCGTGGCCATGAGTAATTCAAACATAAGTGAAATTTCTTTAGGTGAAATAGGAATCATACAACAACAAGCAAGAATAATTTTATATTAAAGAAGGGATATTAGAAGTGGCGACAGAACACGCTTGCCACTAAGAACCAACAACTACACCAAAGATCAATGATTACTAAAGGAACACTCAACTACCACCTGGCGCAGCTGCCGAGGTGATAAGGAGAGGACAAGAAACACTCTACTACCACCTGGCGCATATGCCAAGGTGATACAAAGAGAAAAGAACACTCTAATATCGTCCGGCGCATATGCCGCGGCGATAAGAAGAGGAAAAGAGTACGCTCTAACATCGTCGGGCGCATATGCCGCGGCGATGAAAAGAGAAAAGAACAACGCTCTAATATCGTCGGGCGCATATGACGCGGCGATAAAAAGAGGAAAGAAAACACTCTAATACCGCCGGGCGCATATGCCGCGACGATAAAAAGAGGAAGGGGTGGTGAGGAATGCCTCCCAGGGACTCTGTCGGGCTCTCTCTACCAGCAAAAGGGAACTCTACACTCTAATACCGTCGGGCGCATATGCCGCGGCGATAAGAAGAGGAAAGAACAAAACTCTAATATCGTCGGGCGCATATGCCGCGACGATAAAAAGAGGCCAGAAAACACTCTAATACCGCCGGGCGCATATGCCGCGACGATCAGAAGAGGAAAGAACACTCTAATACCGCCGGGCGCATATGCTGCGACGATAAAAAGAGGAAAAGGTACACTCTACTACCGCCGGGCGCATATGCCGCGACGATCAGAAGAGGAAAGAACACTCTACTACCGCCGGGCGCATATGCCGCGACGATCAGAAGAGGAAGGGGTGGTGAGGAATGCCTCCCAGGGACTCTGTCGGGCTCTCTCAACCAGAAAAGGGAACTCTACACTCTAATACCGTCGGGTGCATATGCCGCGGCGATAAAAAGAGGAAAGAACACCACTCTAATATCGTCGGGCGCATATGCCGCGACGATAAAAAGAGGCCAGAAAACACTCTAATACCGCCGGGCGCATATGCCGCGACGATCAGAAGAGGAAAGAACACTCTAATACCGCCGGGCGCATATGCCGCGACGATAAAAAGAGGAAAAGGTACACTCTACTACCGCCGGGCGCATATGCCGCGACGATCAGAAGAGGAAAGAACACTCTACTACCGCCGGGCGCATATGCCGCGACGATCAGAAGAGGAAGGGGTGGTGAGGAATGCCTCCCAGGGACTCTGTCGGGCTCTCTCAACCAGAAAAGGGAACTCTACACTCTAATACCGTCGGGCGCATATGCCGCGGCGATAAAAAGAGGAAAGAACACCACTCTAATATCGTCGGGCGCATATGCCGCGACGATAAAAAGAGGCCAGAAAACACTCTAATACCGTCGGGCGCATATGCCGCGACGATCAGAAGAGGAAAGAACACTCTAATACCGCCGGGCGCATATGCCGCGACGATAAAAAGGGGAAAAGGTACACTCTACTACCGCCGGGCGCATATGCCGCGACGATCAGAAGAGGAAAGAACACTCTACTACCGCCGGGCGCATATGCCGCGACGATCAGAAGAGGAAGGGGTGGTGAGGAATGCCTCCCAGGGACTCTGTCGGGCTCTCTCAACCAGAAAAGGGAACTCTACACTCTAACACCGTCGGGCGCATATGCCGCGGCGATAAAAAGAGGAAAGAACACCACTCTAATATCGTCGGGCGCATATGCCGCGACGATAAAAAGAGGTCAGAAAACACTCTAATACCGCCGGGCGCATATGCCGCGACGATCAGAAGAGGAAAGAACACTCTACTACCGCCGGGCGCATATGCCGCGACGATCAGAAGAGGAAAGAACACTCTAATACCGCCGGGCGCATATGCCGCGACGATAAAAAGAGGAAAAGGGTACGCTCTAACATCGTCGGGCGCATATGCCGCGGCGATCAAAAGAGGAAAGAACAACACTCTAATATCGTCGGGCGCATATGCCGCGACGATAAAAAAGAGGCCAGAGCTCCACAACCAACCAACGCTCATATGCGTGGTGCTATGAGAAAGCCAAAGAAGTAATCCATCGTCCAAGAAATCTCAAACTTATACTTTAGTTACCACATGGTAGAGGACAAATCGTCGTGGCCATGAGTAATTAAAATACAAGTAGAATTTCCTTAGGTAAAATGGAATCATATACAACATGAAATAACCGACTGACGTATATCTCTCTAAACAAGGAGGAATATACAAACAGCCGAATGAAAATAATAGTCTCATGCTAAAGAAGGTATAATAGAAGTGGCGAAGGGACACACTTGTCACTAAGAATCATAATCATGTCAAAGCCAATGATTACAAAAGAAACCACAGTGGTAGCACCCATACTAATTGATGGGACCCTGTGAGAAATGCAAGAAACATTTATGCATCCAGAGAGATTGCACTTGCAGCTAAGGACAAAACCTCCATGAGAAATTATGTCACTAAAGGAAGAAATGGATTGACTTTCTACTAGAAGATCAAAATCCACTGAGAAAGGATGTTAACATCTTAAAGCAAGATGTACCACATCATGGGTGGGGAAAAATCACACCCTCTAAAGGAAAAGTTATAGTAAGAGAATTGAATATCATGTCATCTCCTAAGCAATCATAAAGAAGCCTTGAGGGAGATAATTTTGGAGGGACTTTGGGCTCTTGGAGTGTAGAACCGGGTTCCTCTTGTGATAAGGGCAACCGATTCTACTCAATTAAGAGTTTCCCTCTCTTTTAAAATCATTTTTTTTCACATTATGTTCACAGATATAGATCAAGTATACTGGAACATAAAGAGAGGAAAATTATTGGCTTTGATAACCCAGGCCATACTCGCCACATGAGTGAAACTGGGGAGAGAAAAATTACAACAATAATTTATAGGAAAATTCACAAAGTGATCATGGATCGACATCACTATATTTGCCAAATATAGATCAAGGATGGACCCAGTATCACATTTCGTAGAAATTCGAGTTAGTAGTTTTGGTATTCCAGACCACACTTGAAAGTGACAAGTGCAACTGGGGAAAGTCAACCCTCAAAGGGGACTGAAAAAGAGATTTCATGCCACAACACCGGAGCGATTGGTGGGCATGAGTGCAAGTACAAACACCCCTACGGCGTATTTACATACAACTACTAAGGATAATCTCATACTTTATATGACGAACATCACGTGGTAGAGGACAAATCGTCGTGGCCACGGACTGTCGAAAAGTAGAAGAGATCCTTTGGAGTTATGTCTATACATAGGGATACATACAAGTGACAGGAAACGAACAACTATCGTATCATGACCGATAAGAGAAGGAAACTTATATAGGGACATTGGATCAACATAACCACACCTGACTAACACAAGTGGGCATGGACTCAATATCACCTATGGAAAATAGATTTGAATTAGGGACATTGGATCAACATAACCACACCTGACTAACACAGGTTGGTATGGACCCAGTATCACCTAAAGAAAGTATATTTGAATTAGGGATATTGGATCAACATAACCACACCTGACTAACACAGGTTGGTATGGACCCAATATCACCTAAAGAAAGTAGATTTGAATTAGGGACATTGGATCAACATAACCACACCTGACTAACACAGGTTGGCATGGACCCAGTATCACCTCTTAAAAGGAGGGTTTGAATTAGAGATATTGGATCAACATAACCACACCTGACTAACACAGGTTGGCATGGACCCAATATCACCTATGAAAAATAGATTTGAATTAGGGACATTGGATCAACATAACCACACCTGACTAACACAGGTTGGCATGGACCCAGTATCACCTCTTAAAAGGAGGGTTTGAATTAGAGATATTGGATCAACATAACCACACCTGACTAACACAGGTTGGCATGGACCCAATATCACCTATGAAAAATAGATTTGAATTAGGGACATTGGATCAACATAACCACACCTGACTAACACAGGTTGGCATGGACCCAGTATCACCTCTTAAAAGAAAGTTTGAATTATTGGTTTTGGTATCCCAGACCACGCTTGGAGTGATAAGCGAAACTGGGTAAAATAATCCTTCACAAAAGGATAGACAAATCAAAGGTTTCATGTGCTAGCACCAATATGATTGGTGTGCACAAACATAAGGATAAGTATCCTTACGACATCTTAGTGTATCCCCTTTAAGGATAGCCTTATACTCTTCAAAGCGAACATCGTGTGGTAGAGGACAAATCGTCGTGGCCACACAGACTGCCCGAAAAGTAAAAAGAATCTTTTCAAGGAATACGAATACAAAGGAATATTTATAGGAGGTAGGAATGTCTGCTAGTCTGTAGCAAACAACCAACACTAGTGGAAAAAGTGTCATAAGATTTTTTTGGTGGGAATCCTCGACTCTAATTCCACACATTTGATGGGGAATAAGTTGCTTACTAGTAGTCTGACGTCGGAAGTCTCCTTCCTCATCTGAACTACTATCAACAACGAATCCACCCTTAGGTATCAAGTACCTACAAAAGGTAGGAAGGTGCCGGGGTCTACTCGACGATCTCAGAGTGAGAGAGTCGAGTGAACACAAAACCCGACGGAAAGAAGAGAATTTGATAAGGTATGGAATAGCCAAAAAAGGCTGGAATGAAAGGAACCACAGCTAGGGGCAAGCCTAGCCAAGAAGGGAACCTAACTAAGAAAAGGACCCTATCTAAGAGTAGGACGAACCTAATCTAAGGAGCACTAAACCCGGAGTGCACACAAGAGAGGATAATATAACATCCAAAGATGGAGAGAGAAACCTGTCCCACCGTGGTCGCCAGAAATCTGTGGGTCTCCGAAAGGATTCCGCTCGTGTGGTTCGAATGCAAAGGGTACGATCACACTATCCCGTAGGACAAAATGGTCGTAGGCCTTTACACTCGGCACAAGCAGGCCGATGGAAGAGCAGATGGAGTTATAGATACGATTAGCCATGGAGGATAGCGGGTTTTCACCTACGCACCCCGATGGATAATAATATCTATAACCCTAAATTCACGAGATTTCCCCTATCCGATACATCGGCTCGAATAGGGTTTATTTGATTGTGGGGATCGGTTTCCTACGGGCGCAAGCCCCCGTAGTTAATTACATCCTAAGCCTTGACTTAGGAAAACTCTCGATTAGGGATGTTAGATTATCTCCTCTAAGGTGGGTTTAGTGCAAGGGATTTCTAGGCTTTCCTAATCAAAGGGGAATGTCCCAACTTGGCTCGATCAGTCATACAGGGTTCAATCACCATCCGGTCGGCTCGAAGAAATGAAAACTAGAGAAAAGAAAGAGGGACAACGCACTCAGACATGCACGAGAGAAAGAGGGAGGTGGCGTCATCTGTGTGACGCGGATGGGCAGGATTTATAGCCTCCGAAAGAATGGAGAGCTTACCCACCAATAAGGTGTGTTGGGGTACACTCGTACCCCTCACCTTTAGATCCTAAATCTATAAGAGATGTAGTGTTGTACACACAACACTAGCATCTACGACCTAGCTAATGCAATCTGGACTTATTCCTTACCTGAAAAAGGAAGCCAGCTAAAATCCTAGGCACAACCAACCGTCCAATATGTATGCAAGATGGGAGGGCTCTATCCTAAAGAAGCAAGGATTTGAAACTCTGTAATATGCAAATGAGTAAATCTAGCGTTGTATGATGCATGAAACAAATGCATGAGTAAGAAAGATCCTTAGGTCCACTAATGCAATGTATGTATGTAAAGTGCGTAGTGGAGAAAAGTGTGTAAGAACGTATGCATGACATCCAGAGTACAAAAAAAAAATAAATAAACACACCCTAAGGGTATCCTTCAGGCAAGATACCCGCACAGAAAATCATCATAATCATGCCCACTTCGTGTGGGAAAACAGCGATGCCCAATGGCATGAATAGGTGGCCTACTCGACAGGCCTAAATGACCCTAATGGTCTCTAAGGCTCACAGAAAAAAAAAAAAAAAAAAAAAAAGAAAAGGGGAGGGGGGTATCGTACCCAAAACCGGAAAGGGCCAGAATCCTAGCAGAAAACCAACGATGCCCACTTCGTGTGGGAAAACAACGATGCCAACCGGCATAATAGGTGGCCTACTCTACAGGCCTAAATGACCCTAATGGTCTCTAGGGCTCACAGAAGGGGGGCAAGCTTTGACCTATAGGGCCAAAGCTTCGTTAGTGAACTACCCTATGGCTGGCTACCTACACATGCTAGAATACCTATTAACAAATTGTGTGTGGAGTGTAGCAGTTTCGATATATAATTAAAAGAAAATTGCTTTACAAGTTGCAGAGATCATACCTGATTGTGGCGCTGCCACTTACAAGCTTATGAGCAAATACTCCCCGATTGTGGCGCGGCCACTCAAAAGCCTCAAGCTAGCGAATTACCCCAATGTACCTCGCAAGACAAGTGAAAGAAAAATACAAAAATGAGCGTAGATGCCATTCAAAAAATAAATGCATGTAAGTAAGAATGTAACAAACAGGAAATCTAATAGTAACAATTATAAAGCATGTGTATGTAGTAAATACTGAATAACGAAAGAAAATGTCAGCCTAACCTAGGGTTAGAAGTCGTGTCCTAACCAAACAAGTCTAAGGTGTGTGTAGGCTGTGTAGTTTTGGATAGATCCTATGTAGGATGATTTAGTTAGAATTGTTTGTATTTGATTTGTTAGAAGGCAAAAAGGGAGATTTTAATTGAAGTTGAAATATTAATAATTTAGGATTAATTTTAGATATTTTGTTTTAGGATTTGATTGATTATCACCTTTGTTTCACACCGAGGCCGTGAGGTTTATTTCACCCTCCTTGGGGCTAACTTAATAGCCTCGTAGGCCTGGGTTACCCAGTGATAACCAATTTTTGTTGAATTATTTAGTTGGTTGTAAATTAGAAAGAAATATAGATTAGGCAATTTATTATCACTTACGATTCGACTTAAACCAATTAAGAGATTAATTTTACAGTTTTGCCATTCCATTGAATCCATTCGTGGCGTTGTGCCACCAGGCTCGAGGAACCAGGCCTCCTTAGGACACTTAGCCCCGCAGCCCGGAGTAGTCCATCCAATAAACTTCATCTTTGGAGTGGTTGTTATGTATTAAGGGGTTTGTTTATTGATTTTAAAAGATTACTCTAAATTTGATCTTTAAGAGTATTTTAATCCTAATGAATTTTATTTATAATTTAATCTCCTAAAGAAATTTATATCTTTTAGATTTTAGATTGGTTAAGAATTAATTATTAGATTAGTTAGAGTTGGTTTAGGTTTATGTCTTAGGTTTATAGTTTAATGATTACGAATGTTAACAATAACTTGATTAAGAATTAAATATTTTAACACATTTTAAGAATTAGATTATAAATGGTTGGTTGATTATTAACGGATTAAGGAAAGAAAAGGCTAAACCTAGAAAGACATGTCGCTAAGTTTAGTTTTGATGTCTCTAACCTACAGGGAGCATGCACCCTAAGTCTAAGTTATTTAAGACTCGGTCCTTAATTTTTGTCCTTAGATGTCGCTAAAGTTGTAGGGATAAAATGAAGTTTTGTTTTCTAACCCTTAAGATTTTCGTACATGTGTCACTAGGCTTAGGAATCTATAACAAAGCAGTAGAAAGAAAAAGAATGAAAATCAAAAAAAAAAAAAATAAAAGGGATGTAGGCATTGTTGTTTTGGACACACTCCGTAGAAGTCAAGTGCATCCTATAATATCAACAATGCCCTTTGTTGTTCCCACAATCCAAATGAGGCACTTGATATTTTTGACACACCTACCCACAACACTCTAAACCAAGCCCAAATCGACTAAGGGAAATAGACTTCTAAAACTGAACTCACAACTAAATTCTCTTTGGTTTTATATTCACCCAAAAATTCTTTAGAAGCTAACACTAAAGGGAGGACATCCAAATGAGCAAGGACTAATCAAAGAAACTACAAAAAGACATAAAGACCTTTAACATAAAGCTTCTAAAGTTTCAAATCCCAACACTTATTTTTTTTAGGAGGGACTACTACGAGGACCTAACTCACATGGTAAAGCACTAATCATTCCCAAAAGACACTAAGCAAATTCGATTCAACTAAGGAAGCACTAATTGCTCCTAAAAGGCATTAAACGGGCTTACTACACAAGTCTAATTAATCCCAACATAACTTGTAAGAACCTTTAAATGAAATACTACACAAAACTTCCCAAAAGCTATCTACCAAAATCACTTTTCTTTTCATTTTGTTTTTTGACACAAAAATTCTACAAAATCTCTACAAAATCTTTTACCAAAATTTTCCCTTTTGACATAAAATACTACCCAACAACCTATAATCAAGTGCCTCCTTTCATTTGGAGTGGGGTAGAAATCGCAAAGCTTCCAACAAGAAAGTTGTATAAATCCTCTCGTTGTAAAGCCTTCACGAAATTCGTCGCATAAAATCCTTCAATACAAAACAAATCTAAAGCCATAGATAAATCATATCAATATAAGCAAATCATGACTCTTTTTTTTTTTTTAAACATGAGGCAACATAGCATTCAAATCTACAAGAAAAATAAACACACATTTAAAACCCATAAAAGCCTTCGTTATAAAACCTTCACAAGACCTATTACAACTTTCCAATACAAAATCAAATCTAAGATCAATCAAAAGTCATCTTGACATAAGCAAACCAAATTATTTTTCAACATGAAGCAACCCATAAAACCTCCCAATGTAAAATCACATACAAAACTTCTCTAGCATAAGAAAACCTCCTGGCACTACTTCCAAATCACCTTCATTCTTTAACAAAGAACCATAAGAAAAGACAAGGAAAAGATTATTCGATCTCTTCAACACAAACTCGATAGAAACATTGAAATCCACAAATGTATGCTACTTTAAATGCTAACGGAAGAAAATCCATTCATAGGAAAATAAACTAGTCTCCAATCATGAGTATATAAACCATTATCGCCAATCGTACTTATAAAAGAGAAAGAAATTCTTATGCCATTATTTTATTCCCAAAATTCAAGAGAAGAGAGCATGATGTCATCACAATACAACATAGATTTGAAACATGAGATGTATAACTATTCTCCAATAAACTCCTAGTTTCCACCTCCATAAACTATCAAATATCTCCAAGGGCTTTCTACAAATTCGTAAGCTTACTTTAGTACAATTCATATGATTTTGCAAGTGTTTTAATGGATATCAACTACACTCCTTCAAGTTAGCTCATGTCATTAAGTACAAAGTTATACTAATCATATTCCAACCATACATGTTTCAATATATAAACAAGGTGAACCCCACAACATCATTTGCAAGAAGTTTAAACCTTGTAAAGAAAAGATGCTCTCAAATTTTCGTGCTTAAACGTTTCCTTAAAACGACCATACAAACAAGCTATACCTTAGTACCTTATCAAAACTGAAACAAGAGCAAGGCTACATATAACAATAATTTTTCAATTCCATGAATCACATGGTTTATGCATGATACCAAAATAGCAATCTCTTATCTCTAAATAATCTATGCTTCCATCACGAATGCAAACTAACATGAAAATCACATGGAAATGTAGATTTAAAATAGCTATGTATTTCTTGTTTTAACTTTCTCCAATCATTCATAAAACCTTCATGAACAGGATTATAAAATTGCTTCTTTTATAGATAAACAAGCTCTTTACCTTTCTGAATTCATAGATGCTCTTAGAAATATGAACAAAATACCATCAAGCATGTCTACTCCTTACTCCCTTGGCCTAGGAATACCCTTAGTTATTGTAACTCATGTGAATATGAGAACAAGATAAAACTATGATTGTTTGCCATATATTTTTAAGGAAAAGCTTTCACTGTTTCCCAACAAGCAACAAAGCAAATACTTAGCGTACATATTCAAGCAAAGAAGTAACATGGCTCTTCATGCTTTGTCAAATTGTATAACATGTTTCAAGTGCAATTTTCATAAATCCATTGCTCATTCCTTCAAATGACATAACTCAACACATGATAGCAACATCAACCATGCAAAGTTTCATAAAGCTAGACATCGAAAATGAAGGCTCCTACTAGAAATCAAGAGAACTAAAAGTGACCATGAGGATTCTATCCACAATTCATCAAATAACCAAATTTATTTTCAGATTTTCGTTGATAAATTTCTAGACAATGCATCGAGGAAGCTTTCAATAGTATAGAGCTTTAATGTAAGTAAAACCACTACGACTTTCTTTGGGACATTATCGCAAACATTTTGAATACATACTTTGATAATGAATAACATGGATTCTTATGACTTTCCATAATCCACTCAAAGCTCCTCAAAATTTTGAAATGAACAACAACAAATATGAAGCAATTTTACACAGCATTTGACAACATTCTCAAGAAAGAGCATACCTTCCAAATGCCATTTAGAGCCCCGTCATGCAAACATAAATTCCACTAATAATTCCGTGCATAACGGAACGATAAATCCGAGAATCATTCGTGTGAAAACTTAGAACACTTCTTCCTCAATTTCAATCCCATTTCTAACGGCACCTAAGCAAGCGAAGGAGTCTGCCAAGCTCTACTGTAATTTAAAACACTTCCAAATCTCGAACAACGAAATGATTCATGAAAAGAACAGAAAACCTTCATAAGAATTAAGTAGTTAATAACTTCAGACGACATTTAAATGCAAACTAAAGTCATTTTATCAACTCCATGGAATTCTGCATGAAGAATGTTTCATGGGAAAGATAGAGATTTATGCCATGAAATTACAATAACAATTGGAAAATATCTGCACCATCTCATACCATAGAGAAAGTAGAGATCAAGCTTCAACTCTAATCTTAAGCAAATAGTATCTATCACAAAGAGCCACATGGCTTCTAAAGACTTTAGATGAGACTAGGCACAGAAAAGCTTTTCAGATTTTTTTTTTTTTTTTGAAGAACTTAAATGTTGCTGCTCTTTTAGAGTATAATACTTCAAACCAAAGGTATTCGTATGGTGATATTCAGCTCGAGATCACAAGACCTTCTCAGATTTCTTAAGGAATCTAGAGTTTGTTTCACTGCTCAAACTTTAAAGTAGATATGAAATGAGAGAAGGGAAGTAGAGGGAAGAAAAGTAATAGAAGAGGAAGGAGAAATGAATGAAGATATTACCTACTGGAGGAAAATCGGGTATACAAGGTAGATCGCAAGAATGGCGAAGGAATAGAGCTCGGAGACTGTCGGGTTTAGCCCTAGGATCGCGAATCTGCGGCTAGGTTGGACACAATCGTCGAGTCCTGCGACTTCTCTGGACTTGTCGTACCAAAGGGAAGAGGAGAGCCGAACTCTAGTGCTGACCGAACCGGAGGAAGGCTTGCAAGGAGGGATTCGATCGGTCCAGGTGTCGGACGACTGGAGGCGAGGCGACTTTGGGACGGCTGGAGGCGTCGGGTTCTTTTTGGAGCTTGCGAATGGAGGCGTTGGAGAGGGTTCCGGTCTCCCAAAGTCGGACGGGATCTGGGGTTCGCTCCTCTGGGATTCACGAACTGGAGAGGAAGTTGGGAGTCGAGGGTCGGCCCCGTCAGGGGCTCGCGAATCTGGGAGAAGAAAAAGGGGCTCGGCCTTGGAAGAGAGGGCGACCGAGAGAGGGGGAGCGGTCGTTTGGAACCGAGAGACTGAGAGGGAGAAAAATCGGGCTCCGTGAGAATCCCCTAGCCGAAGGCTTCGTCCCCTGCATTCTAACGTCTCTCTGCCTCTGCTCGATTCACCAAAAATCGCACTGCGGCATTCTGCTCTCACCAAAAGTCGCTCGAACCGATCTCTCATTCGAGGGCTCGTGCGACTGAAAGACCTGGCAACAACAGGTCCCGAATTTCGGAAAGATCAAGACCGTCGAGGCGATTACCGGATTTAGGAAATTATTCAAATTAAGCCAAAAGTAGATTGGAATTTATTTGGATTGAATTGAGCTGATTTGAGTTAGGTTTGGATATAGATTTGATTCAAAGTGGCTTGATTTAAAAGGGAATTAGGCTCGATCAATTTGATTAAATAAAATTAAACTCAAATTGAACCAATTTGGATCGAATTGAACTCGAATTAGGCTCGACGAGGAACAATCGCGTCGCTCGAATGTGCTCGAGCGAAAAACGAGGTCAACAGGGATGGCTGGAGGTCGGAGCTTCAGCTGGGATCAGAGAGGGGAAGAGTTTGGGGTCGGTCGTGGCTTGGAGTCGAGAGCAGAGGAAGAGCTTTCGCGTGGAGGAGGCGAGTGGGAGAGAGTGTCGTGGGATCGGGGGAGGAAGAGTCAGGGGTTCGGCGTGAGAAGGTAGAGCAGCGAATGGCTTCGTTTGGGTCGGTATTTAACGACACGAGAAGGAGCGAAATCGAGGACTCGTCACACGATTTGCGCTGGAATCACGGGAATGAGACACGAACGGCGCCGTTTGCAGGTTAGCGGGATTTCTGTTTGAGTTCGGCGGGATTTCTGCAGGATTTGCGGCTGTATTTGAGTGAAATTTCAGTTGTATTTGAGCAGGTATGCATCTACGCCTTTATCTCATTTTATTTTACTTTAATGGCTGTAGAGGTCAACAATACCAAAAGGCCATGATGCATATATTTGATGAGCTTATTCACCAGAAAGTTGAATGTTATGTGGATGATCTTATTGTGAAAAGCATAGATCGAAAAGATCACCTCAAATATTTGAGAATTGTATTTGTAAGAATAAGAAAATTCAATCTCAAAATGAATCCACTCAAATGTGTTTTTGGAGTTGCTTCAGGAAAAAATTTTTGCTACGTTGTACTGCACAGAGGAATTGAGGTGGATCCTAACAAAGTCAAGGCAATCATAGAAAATTTTTTGGGTACGCTGCCTCTAAAAATTCTCCATCAACTTCATTCTTTACAAGGACAACTTGCATTTATACGACGATTCATCTCAAATTTATCAGGCAGGTGTCAACCATTTGCAAAGCTAATGAAGAAAGATGTTCATTTTGAATGGGATGATGAATGCCAAAAAGCTTTTGACAGTATCAAGAGATATCTTCTGAGCCCACCCATCCTTGCAGTACCAATTCTAGGGAAGTCTCTTATCCTATACACCGCAGCTTTGGAAGAGTCCCTCGGAGCACTGCTAGCTCAGCACAATGAAGAAGGCAAAAAAAATGCACTCTACTAAATCAGTCGAAGATTGATCGGGGCAAAAATACACTACTCTCAAATTGAGAAACACTATATGGCATTGATTTTTGTAGTCCAAAAGCTTCGCCACTATATGTTGTCTCATAAAATTACACTGATATCAAAGATCGATCCGCTGAAGTTCTTGATGACAAGACCAGCGTTGAAAGATCATCTGGCTAGGTGGGTAGTGATAGTTATGCAGTTTGATATCACGTATGTCCCCCAAAAAGCAGTGAAAGGGCAAGTTTTAGTAGATTTTCTTGCCGCACATTCAGTTCTTGCAGACTCGCCGCTCAATAATGATCTGCCCGATGAACAAATTTTAGTTGTTATAGAAGAAGAAAAATCACAAATGTGAAAAATATATTTTGATGGTGCTTCGTCAATTAAACCTGCCCAACCTCCAAACATCCCCAAAGCTCAAGCCAGCATCAGTCTTATTTTCATAGCACCGAATGGAGGGATAATGAGATTTTCATTTGGTTTAACTGAACCCAGAATCAATAATGAAGCAGAATATAAAACTTTAATAGCGGGTCTTGAGATCACTATTTCGATAAAAATTCAAAACCTTAAAGTTTTTGGTAATTCTTAACTCATTATAAATCAAGAACTGGATATTTATAAAATTGGCAAAATCAGATTGATTTACTATCATATGCTAGTCATCGAGCTCATGAAGCAAATTACAAATGTTACATTAACCCAAGTATCTCGAGCTCATAACAATAAAGCAGATTATTTAGCAAAACTTGCTAAAGAAATGATGAGCATGAATGACAAGCTAGTGCTAATCAGTGTCAACACTCGTCGAGTATTAGAACCAGCAATTTTGTGTTCCCTGCAGGAAGAGGGGTCAACAAATCCAAGTAAGCAGGACAACTTTGATTGTTCCTCAATCTCCCCAACAAATTATTCCTAAAAATCAATAAGATAAACCTCAGATATTTACAGGAAGAAAATTTGGTAGAGTTTTTAAGTCTTGGCTTGAGTGCCTTGAAGTTAAAGAGCAAAATGACTGGAGGCATCCTTTCTTCGACTACTTCAAAAAAAATAAACTTCCCCTAGATAAATCATTAGCTACACAGATCAAAAAGAGAGCATTATAATATGCATTTGTCAATAATACGTTATATCGAAAATCATTTGAGCAAATATGGCTATGATGTTTAGGAAAAGATGAAGCTGATAAAGTTATTTCTGAAGTTCATGAAGGACTATGCGGTGCACATCAATCAAATCCTAAAATGATCATTAAAGTTAAAAATGTGTTATTACTAGCCATCAATGGTAAATGATTGCACAAATCATGCTGATATATAACATGAATACCAAATTCATGACAATATCATACATCAACCTCCAAATCCTTTACATCTCACTATAGCATCCTGGCTATTTGAATGTTGAGAGATAGATATAATAGGACTCATTGATCCACCATCATCTGCTGAACATCACTTTATATTAGCGGCAACAGACTATTTTTCTAAATTGGCTGAAGCAGTTTCATTCAAAGAAGTCACTGTTCATCATGTGATCAACTTCTTTACTCATAATATTGTCTACAAATTTGATGTTCTGTGCCGCATAATCTCAGACAATGGTTTAGCTTTCAAAAGTACCAAGATTTATAAGTTCATTGAGCAACATAAAATCGATTGACGATATTCCTCGATTTATAATCCAAGGGCAAATGGATTAGCAGAAGCCTTCAACAAAACGCTCATAAAGCTGCTCAAGAAAATTCTTATTAAGAATAAAAGAGAATGACATACTAAGATAGCAGAAGTATTATGGGCATATCGTACTATTTATAAGACACCAACAAAAGCAACTCCTTATGCACTGGTGTTTGGAGCTAAAGCTGTGTTGCCTCTTGAAGTTGAACTACCATCATTTCGGGTAGCTGTTCAGTACGACCTTACAGAAGAACAAAATGCTCGCCTGCGAATGGAAGAGCTTGATGCACTGGATGAAGTCTGACTCCAAGCTCAACAAAATTTAGAAATTTATCGAGCAAGGATGGTGAAATCTTTTGACCGTATGGTATGCCCTCGAGTATTTCAAGAAGGAGAATTTGTCCTAATGATGAGAAGACCCATTATCTCACACCAAAGGATTGGTGGTAAAATTGAACCAAATTGGAAAGGTCCTTTAGTCATTGAGAAGGTATATCAGGGAGGAGCATATCAACTCATTTATCTAGAAGGTCGACGACCTATGCCCCTAATTAATGGGAGATATCTGAAGAAATATTATTCTTAAGAAAATAAGTTGAAGATGATCTCCTGCAAAGAAAAAAATATTTCTAAGATATCTTAGAAATTCTCCCACAAGACAGGGCATTTTTAAGTTTAGAAATATCAAAAATTTGATGGCAGATGAAATTTCCCTTCAAGGGTTGGGGGCATTTTAAATATTTATTTGGGTTATCATTGATCCCAAAATAAATATTTAAAATCATTTATAAAGCTTCCATTGCATAATTACAGGGCAGAAGCTGGTGCCTTCAAGTAAGCAAATATACGATCATTACAAAAAGTGAAGATTAATCTTCAAAGTTGCCAAAATTTTAAAGTTTAGATTGAGAAGTTATTTTGATCTGACAACCTCAACAAATTAATTTTGATAAATATGAGTTATTATAGTACAAGTTCAGCGCTCAAATGGGTATAATATCAGTCTCAATAAGCCTATTTGCGGCTGAGTCACTGATAGCTTTACCTACTCAACAAGCCGTTATAAGAGGTCGTAGTAGGAAAGCACCTGTTTTATTAGCCCGATGACAAATACTATCAAGTTTGATATTTGTTAAACTTAACAAATCAAAATAGTTCAGATTTTGAAAATTTTCTCAACTAACAAATGGATTGAGACAAAATTCAGAAGAAAAATCTCAATCAAGTCAAAGGCACCAAGCCACAATGAAAACTCCTATCAAATTTAGAGGCATTATCCTTCAATAAATCTGTCAAGCCCAAAGCTAACATCTAAGGAGCTTCTCTTATTCAGCATGTCCGACAAAGCACAAAGCTTAGGACCGAAGAAGTTATCCCGCTGTTCTTATAAAGCCATAGGCTGAACTATGGAAATATTATCATCATCAAAATCCGCCATGCAAAAAACTTTGGACAGATGACTATTTGCCACCGACCTAATATTATTCTAAAGGATTTAGGTCATCAATATAGATTCTTCATCAAGCTCATGAAAGCACAAAGCTAGGGCAGAAAAAATATTAATTCATGACAAATCGTAAAGATAAATCATGGATTTCTAAAAGACCTCTATGTGACATCTAAAATCGAATTTTAGAGAACTGTAGGGCCAACCAGTTTACAACAAACATGATCTGCTATAGAGCGCATATCATATTTGTTGGGGGGCATTTGTTGACCTCTAACTGCCGGCAAAACTACCGACTCACCTACGATCGAACACGACGATTCAACCACTGCCTCACTCACGACATATAAATAACTCCTCTCTCATTTGCTTATTCATGCACATACACATGCATACAGACGTTCTCAGAACCAAAATTGAGGGAGAAGATCGCAAGCAAAGAACGAAAGAGGAACTTCGTGACTTACCTCTCGCAGCCTTGGCTCCGACCTGACTCCAAGCAACTCCGATCAACCACCACAAACAAAAGAAGCCGATGACTTCGACCTCCAGCAGCTTGTGCTCATTGGTCCGATCTCCAGTCACTGATCTCCTCTTCCACCAGACCTCCTGCACTAACGCTTGCATCCAAAGGCCGGCCCGACCTGCACCTGCCCCGGCCAAGCCGCTTGTCGACGACGAACCCCAGCCGCCCGAACTCGTCGGCCTGCCGCCGACCAAGGACCCGCCGACCTCGCCGCTATGCGTGAGCCGCTAGTGTGCCCTACCCCAATCTAGCTCTCTCCCGATCTCCCTCTTCCCCTCTATTATATTATATATAATATGTTATTTATATAATGTATTGTATATAATATAATATTATTTATTATAATATACATATAATATATATATATATATATATATATATATATATATATATATATATATATATATATATATATATATATATATATATATATATATATATATAATATTATAATATAACACATATAGATATATATTATTTTGATAAAAATATAATTAAAAAAAAAAGAGAAGAAAAAGAGAGATGGAGAGAAATGAGAGAATTTTCAAAATAGGTGTCGAAGACCTCGGCCGTCGTACCTTAGGCCTGACCCGGATGGTTTGAAATTGAAGACTTGTGCTGTTGATTTTTAATATGGGTAGATGATTTTAAAATTTGAAGACCCATGGCCATCGTACCTTAGGTCCGATCGGGATGGTTCCAAATTGAAGATCTCATACAGTCGATCTTAGATCCTAGTGAGATGGTTTGAAATCGAAAACCCTACACCATCGACCTTAGGTCCAGGTAGGAAGAAATTTCGGTAGATGCTATCCCAATTTCTCCCTCGGTGGGGAGGAGAAGTTAAGAGGTTGCCGAAATTTACGCGAAAATTCTGGACTTAGCTAAATTTTTGTAAAGATTGGAAAATGCTTAAATGACCCTCACATAATTGATTAAAATATGAAATTTTATTAATTTTTTAATCAATTTATAAAAAAAGAAAAATGATCTGAAAATTAAATTAATGAGTATAAGGGACTTGAATTAAATTTGAACTAAAATATATACACAGAATATTAAGCAAACACAAATAAATATACACTGTGTGATATACGATGGTTGCAAAGATGCACTCAAGTCAACATCGTTAACTCCTACAAGTTAATGTTCACATGTACTAGTTGTTGCAGCAAAAGACATGGAATGTTACGATTCACCTGTGACCAGGAACAAGGAATTCGTAGTGCCCACTATTGAAACTCGTACAATATGAATTAGGTTGTTAATCCTAAGCTTATGTCCTAACGGCTAACCAAGAGGGGGGGGGGGTGTGAATTGGTAATTAAAAAATTTTACCCTCTTTTAAAATTTAAAATCGAGAATTTAACTTTAGTGAATTTTATAGAAAAAGTTTTTCAAGCACAAGTTAGAAACAGTAAAATAAAAATAAAAGCAGAGAAAAAAATAAAAGACACGAGATTTATAGTGGTTCGGTCAAACACGACCTACATTCACTCCCCAGAGGCACCCTCCTAGTATTGCACTAATATCACTAGTGACTCTCCTTTTGCACCCTCAGCAAAGCGGAGAAGCCTTTACAAAAACTCTCTTCCACCACTACCCGGTGCGGCAGAGAACCGACGTCCTTTTACACTCTTCCCAGTGTTAGCAGAGAACCTTCTGTCCTTTTACAGTCTCCCGGTGTAGGCAGAGAATTCTTCCGTCCTTTCACACTCTTCAGGTGTAGGCAGAGAACCCTTTCATCCTTTCACACTCTTCCGGTGTAGGCAGAGAACCTTTCGGCTGTTCACACTCTCCAAGTGTCGGCAAAAAATCAGATCTCCTTAACAGATCTTTTCACAAGAAATCTGGAAGGAAGAGAGAAAAGAGTGAAGTAATCAAGAACCACGAGTAGAGATTCTTACCTTTGAGTTTCAAGTGAATCCTTTAAGCTCCAATAGTAAGAAATCTCCTACAAATACTCTCTCATTGACTCTCCTTTCAATTGGCACGAAGATCAGTAAGGAAAAAGATTAAGTGGCAGTATAAATTGGACTATATATAGGAAAGACAAGAAAAACTGTCCAAAAACTACAAATTTTCAAGTCAACACGCAGTTGATCGTCCCGTATGATCGTGGATCGTCCTGGACGATTTTATTTAAATATGTTGGAAACGAACCAAATGTATATAGGTGCGAACTGAATTCGTACCCGATCATCGTCCCGTACAAACTAGGTAGATAAATCTTAATCGATCAAATTATATAATTAATTTAGATTAAAAGAATATAAAATTTAATTGAATAATTAATAGATTTTAATTAATAAGATTCAGAATTATTAAGAAATGGAGGTTTATTGATTTATTATTGACTTGAGATTTGATTTAAAGAAACTTGATTTTTAATGTTGGTCGGATCCCACCTTGTTTCACACCGAGGCCATGAAGTTTATTTCACCTTCCTTGGGGCTAAGCTAATAGCCTCGTAGGCCTGGGTTACCTAGTGGTACCCGGTATAGTTTAGTAGCTTAAGTTTGATTAATGTTTGAAAGTTAAAGAAATTTATTTATAAATGGTAGATTACTGATTTTAGGAGTTGGTTAAACAAATTTTGGAGTTTTAAAACAATTTTGAATTTTTAGGAATTATTGGAATATTTTAATCATTTAATTAAGATGTCAAAAATTAACTCTTTATTTAAAGGTGTTTTCTATAAAGTTAGCATTTTATTAAAATATTAGACCTTAAGACGATTAGTTAGAAGGTAAGTTTGCCGAAATTGGATTTTTCTGGATTTAGTTATGATTTTTCAAAGTTTAGGATATTTAATGAATTTTTGGAAATTGTTTAATTAAGACCCCTTTTTAAGATTTTGCTCCAAATGGATTCCAAACCTCTTGAAATCAGCTCCAAAGGTCAGGGATGACCTAAGGAGGGATTTCCAAGTGTTTGGGAATTTATTGGAATTTTTAATCATTATTAATTAATCAAATCAATTAAAAATTGAATTTTGTTTAAAATTAAATTAATCTTTAATTTGCTGTCAAATTGATTTGATTTTAATTTTCATTGGTTAAGAACTTAATTCTAGTCAGTTAGAGGTATTATTTATAATTTTTGGGTTTAATTTTGATTTATTACATTTTTTAGAAGTTTAGGTGATTAATGATTTATTAAGGGTTTAATTTAGACTTAATAAGATTCAATGAACTTTGGATTTGTATTTTTGATTTTAAATGATTTTATATATGTTTTAAAACCAGTTAGAATGATTTGGGGTTGATTTACATTTTTGGAGATTTTTATTTGATTTAATTGGGTTTATTAAGATCAAAGAGAAAGAGGAATCTCTAATCTACTAGTTGTTTTGAGGTCAATTAATGTCGAATCAAGATGTATTTGATTAAAGGGGTAATGATACTAATTTTCTAAGTTTCAGTTCAATCCCAAGAGGGATATGTATGAAGTTCACCTAAATTGATCTAAGTTCGCTAAGACACAAGTCCTTAATTATTGTTCCTAAGTGTCACTAGGTCATGGGATATGCAAATCAATGTTTCTAACCCTTTGAAACACTAGCTACAAGCACAACAATACAAACCATGAACAAAATAAAGTGCCCTAATGCTCTATGGAAGGATTATGGTGAATTATTATAATTATAGGTCATTTGATGACCTATAACGTAAACAATTTACTATAAAGGAATAGAAGCATCAAATCAAGGTAACATGATTTTGGGATATATACATGTATGGATATACACATCAATATCTCTAAATCAAGAGTTAACCTAGTTTGATGTAGTGATCAAGTATAGTCTCTTAGTATATTTGAACTAGATTAGGCATAATATTGAAAGATAATTTTTTTTTAATTAAACTATACATGATCAACATCTAGACCTATTGTTAGTGAAAGGACGACTTCACTAACTCCATAGAAATCTAATATGCAAAGATTGGATTTAGTTTGGGTCATATTTGGATTTACAAAAATTTAGGTCAAGTCATGACCAAGATTTTTGTAAATTCAAACATCACAAATACATGCATCAAATGGACTTGAAGGAAATACAGCAGATTAGTATTAGGTCCTATTATATCTCTGCCAAGATCCAGGTCAAAATATTTAATACATATAATTTTAAAATTAAAACAGGATTTTCTGTATTGTTAAAATTACTAACCAGATATTATTCAAAATAATTTTTTAAATATTTTTAAAATAAAGTGCTTGAAAATACGAACAAAACGAGCCCAAGAACTCCAAAAATAGACCAGAAATAAAATTCCAGTGAATTTTTGAAGTTCTGAGGGTTTTAGGATTTATTTTAGGATTTCAAATAGTTGGGTCAAACGGCGGCGCTGACCCGGGACACACGGCGTGCTCAAGGAAGGCCACGCAGATGGCGGCGGTCACGCGGGGGCCCGCCATTTATTCAGCGCAGCATGATCCGGGAGCGTTGGATCTACCGCGGTTATGATCTAACGGCCGAGATCAGATCCAGCGGTTCAAATCGATCTCGTTCGAGCGGACGGTCGAGAGCTGACCCGTGGTTCTGATCAAGGGCCTAGATCGAGCCTACTAAAGACTTGACCAAGTCCCGGTCAAAACGAAACGAACGAAGGGAGTTGAATCACGGCCATTGATTCACGCAGATCAGATCCAACGGCCAATGACCCGTCTTCCTCTGTCAGTCCGTGAACCCTAAACTCACTTTTATTCTTGTTTTGACAAAATACTTAACTAAACGGCTTAAAAACTGAGACAGAGATGTAACAGGTCCTAACGAAGAGTGGGGAGGTATTTTCGAAGCCTTTAATGCAATTTTTAAAGAGTTAATTAAGAAGCTATGAAAACTCCTAGGGTTTAAGGTTTCTCACCGAAGGATGGATCGATTTGGTTGAATTTAATACGGCTGAACTTGTAGATTGTCCACGTGTTGTTCTCCTTCAGGCTTCGAGCTTGGAGGATCACTGGGGATGAAGTTGAGGGAACTTGGACGGATGTTCTCTCGGTTCAAAGTTGATCTCAACTCCGATAACCTCCAACCGTCGGGAAAGAGCTTGGAATGGTGGATGGGAGCTCAGGGAAGCGAAACGAAACTTGAAAATGCTCTAGGGAAACTCTGGAATGTAAAAGTAGCTTGGAATGAGCTCTCTCATGCCTTTTGCCCTACTCATCTGCTTGGAGCCAAAAGGAGCGGCCATGATGCATCAGAGGGACTGCTGGGATGGAGGACGCGTGTCCCTGGCCGTTAGAGGAGTAGAGGGAGTGGCTGGCCAGGTGAAAATTACCTAGAGTCCTTTTCAAGTAGGAGGGGGGACCACTAGGTGGGTAGCTCGGGTCTAGGGAGCACGTTGGGAGCTGGGGAGGTTAGGCTGGGTCCAGGGAAACTTCTGGAATGGGATTGAAGGGCTGGACGGGCCTGGACTGAAGGGGATAGGGTGGCTCGGTCGGGTTGACTAAGGGAGCTCATTTGAGCTCCCATTGACTGTTTGACCAGTCAAGGGAAGTCAAGGCTGCTGAGCTGGAGCGGGGAGGGGTATGTGAGCCATGTGAGGTTGTTGTAAAGACTTAGGTTCGGGCCAGGTGAGGCTGCTTCGATAGGTTGACCAAGGGAATGCTTCTCTAAACCTAGAGTTGACTGGTTTGACCAGTCAACTCAGTCAATGGCTGATGATGTGGCATCAAGGAAGGCTATAAGGTAAACTTGGATCTTTGGATGGATTGGGTTTCAGGAGTATAGGTTGGATAGAGAGATTTGGCCAAATGAACTCATTTAAGGGTCTTGTTGACTTTGTTGACCAGTCAAGATGTCTGAGGTGGCATGAATGCAGGCTGTGGAGTATCTTCCCATGGCTGGATGGGTGTGGTTTGGGCTGGAGTCATTGAGTCAAAGAGTTTAACTATGGAGAGAAAGAGCTTTAAGATATAGGTTGACTGATTTGACCAATCAACTCAGTCAACCCTTGATGAAGGATGTTATGATGAATCCAAGGTCTGCTAGTTGAATGATGAGACCTTAATTGAGGGCTTGAATGGGTTGAAAAAGCCCAAATGGGTTGAAGTGACCCATTAAGGGCTTTAACGGGTTCTTGGGTCAATTGGGTTTTCTGGGTCAACCAAGTTGACCCAAGGCGTAGGTCTGGGTTGGACAGGTTTGATCAGTCATTTAGAATGTGATAGAGGTGATTTTGGGATTTTAAAGGGCTATTAGAGTCAAAAGGGCTTAATGGGCCCTTAATGGGCTTTTAGGCCAAAACTGGTTGACTTGGTCAACCAGCTGGGTTCAGAGGCTGGAAATGGGTTCAACAGATTCAGAACGTTATTCTGAGTCTATTGAATGTGATCCTAAGGCTTGGAGAGGTCAATTTGGTCAAAATCACTATTTGAACCTTTAAAGGTCTTCTTGGGTCAACCATGTTGACCTGGTCAACCAGGTTAACCCAGAGGCTGGGGAATGGGTCCAACAAGTTTGGTTTGGCATTTGAAACTTGCTGGAGGTGGTTGCATTTGATTTGGAGGTCATTTGGTTTGAAATCACAGTTTGAGCCCCCTCCCCCTAGGGGTATTTTGGTCATTTTGGGCTCATGACCACTAGGGGCTGAAATGAGTCCAAAAAAATGCAATTTATTGATCAACATATCAGGATTAATGGTCTGGAAGTGATTGCAGGCTTTGGAGAGGTCTCTAAGATCAAAATCTTCAAAGTGACAGGTCCAGTGGTATAGGCTGTAAATATTTGAAGGTTTTACAGCCTTTGGATTTTGATTTAGTTAATGGGGTTAGAGGTTTCAGAATAAGCTCAAATTTGGAGGGTTGATACTAGAGACATGCCCCATCAATATGAAACTGAAAGAGCCTGAATCAGAGTCCATTTGACTGGGTTTTTGAGTATCCAAAGATTTGCTGGAAAAGGCCTTTAGGACCAAGCCTTAGGACCTGAGATTTGAGTCTGGAATTGACTGGGATTATATTGACTTGAGTCTGGTTTGGGTTTGGGATCTCATTAGAGACCTCATACAAAAATGAGGTCAACACTCCTCCTTGCTGTGTGAGCAAAATAAGAGTCACTTTAATTTAATGCAATACTTGGAGAGGGAGTCTCCAAGGAGTGAACGTAGGTCAAATTTGACCGAACCACTATAAAACTCAATGTGTTCTTTCTTATTATTTTCATCGCATTTTATTTTTATAGTTTTTCTGTGAGTTGTTCTGAGGTTGAAATATCTGATCATATTGTGATTGTGAAAAATACTTTTCTTCTGCATCAAGAGTTATTGTTTTGTTTTCAAAATATTTAAAAAGATCAAAAAGTTTTTCTTTTTGTTTAAGAATTTTTAAAAACTACCAAATTCGTCCCCCTCTTGATTACCCTTGTCATGACCCAACCCGATCGGGACGGATCCCGCTCGCATCGTGCCGCGACAGAGCCAACAAATCCAGGATCTAGTTTTGGAATTTGCTTTAGAACTTTCTTCCAAGTATAACACAGACAGAAAAACACAGAGCTACTATAAACATCCAAATGCAGAATGATTCATCTATCTTTTCTTTCCTCAAAATAGTCATATACAGATACAGTGCATGGCTTCAGACCGACATAACAGAACAGAACAGAAAAGTCATGACTGTACAAAAATCAAAAGTATCAAGATACCTAATCACTGATCAGACTCAGAACGTCTAGTCCAAGACCTCCTTCCCTTTCCCAGAACCTGAAAACCATGCATAAAGCAAGGATGAGCTAACAGCTCAGCAAGACATCATTCACCAATCCAAATCTTCAGAAATCTACATCAGAAAACACATCAAAAAAGTATCCGTACAGAAATCAAACAGTCGTACAGAAATTATATAACAGACAGAACAGATAACCGCTCAATCAGAAATCAAACGTCAAATATGGGAAACTGAAATCATATCCAAATCTAAGTTCAGAACAGAGATCACAAAGCTTCAGAATCGTACAGAAATACATCAGAAAACACATTACAGCTTTACAGAACAGATAATTTCATAACAGAACTTCCTTCCAGATGTCAGAACTTCCCCTCTTCCCCTTATGGCTCCCTTTTTTTTGTGCATATAGCACCAGAACTTCCCCTTATAGCTCCCTTTTTGTGCATATAGCACCAGAACAGAACAGATATACAGAATTTCAGATTTCAGAACTTCTCCTTATATCTTCCTTCCCGGACCCAGACAACGGAATCACATAGGATTCCGGCCCCTTATAACTCCCTTCTGATAGCATACAAATAATCAATTCATGCAAATCATCTCATTTCAAAAATTCAGAAATCATACGAAAATTCAGCGGCATAACGGCAGTATACGGAATTTACACAAAATTCACAAATTTTAGAAATTCACCAAATTATCACAGAACATTCACAACAATATTATAAGACTTTCATTGTACTGATAAAATATTTTTCAACCTCCTGATAATTTGCAGTTCAATTAAAACACCGCGGAATTCAAAATATCCGGTAAAAATCTTCTAGAAAATGCTCAAAACGTACACAATTATCATCTCAGAAATATACCAAAAGTTACGCGGTAAAACCTGAAGCAGTAGAAAATAACACACGAAATTCGCTAACGGAAATAAAATCCGAAACAGAAAATGAGTCAAAAATCTTGTTTCTGAAAATTGAGAAAGGCGGAATGTGCCTTACCTCGAGTCGGTCAACTTCTCTAACTGTCACAACGGACAAAAACAGACCGGAGTCGCTCAAAAATCGTCTTTCCTTCATTTTTCTCTCTCCTGGACGTCCTTTCTTTTTCCAAAATATCTCATTCCTATATATATCTAGACTGATCGTCCCGGACGATTGCAACTTCGTCCTGGACGATTTGGGCTCTGGACGAATTTCGTCCATACGAAATTAAATAGCGTCCCTGACGACTTGCTCTCGGGAAAATTTTCGTCCAGACGATCCAAATTTCGTCCAGACGAACCATGCAGCCAGAACTGTTTTCCTGCATAACCTGTACTGATTGTCCCGGACGATCGAACTTTGTCCGGTCGAACCTGGGAGCAAAATGGTCTTTACAACCCTCGGGCTAGTTCTTTAGTGTTTAACACCCCTCACAAACTTTTAGCGTCTATTTATAGAAATTACAAGATAGGACACAAGCATTGCGTCATTGAATAGGGTAGCACTGAGGCAGTAAAGAGTGAACTAGCACATCGACACTATAATATTGGTTTTGTTGTGGTGCCAGTTGACGTGGTACGATTACAAACTAAATTGATGCATCTTTTCGCTACATTAGTGCAGCTCTTAGAAGTTGTAACTACTCCACCATGATATTATAAAAATTAAATGCTACGGCGCTTGAATGACTTATGACACCGTGATGTTGGAAAGGTTGGCACTCTTGCATGAATTTTCCTGAGAGGCCTAATGCTAAGGCTTTGATATTGGGCATAAAGACATTATATTGCACTGCGGTGCTGATGTCTGTGATGCTACAACGCTTTCAAACAAAGATGGTCAACACCACAGCATTGGATTTGACACTTCAGCGTTGATCGATAGAAAGCTGCAATGTTATTCATGCTAGTACAATAACACTATCCAACAATTATAATTTTTCCTTTTTTTCCTACACAATTTTTATACAAACACAATTAAAATAATAAATTTTTATTGATTTTAACATAACAAAAATAATACACATTTTACCCTTATTAAAATTTTCATAGATTGAACTCTTATTTATCCTCAAGCAATACCTACTTTTACTCCTTGATCGCCTTAATAGTCAAAAGAAATAATATATAATTTAAAATTACTAAAATATAAAATAATATAATACAGTCTACAAGTAATTTGAATGAACAAATTATAATTCAAATTTGAAAATATATAATATTTATCCTAATCAATCATTCTTGTTATTGCTTATTTTTTATTTTATCCATTATCTTTGAAAATATCAAATTGACTTCTTAATATAGAATGAATAAAATAATTTAGCAAGCAGGTCTCTAGCATACTTCTATTGATATTGAGTTTTTCACAAGTACGAAAATCAAGATCCAATTAACTAGTCTTCCCAGGATCTGGACGTTACGAACGTTCCTATAGGGACTCCAGATTCTTATCTCGGCGAAATAGCTACTAAACTTTCATTTCGTTGTTTTTCTTCTTGCATTACTACATTTTCGGAGCCCCACTTTTATAATTATATCTATTGTGTCCTGGAATATTTATGGCAGTAGAGAAATATAAAATTTAATGTCTTAGCTTTGTACGAAGATCCAACACACGAGCAGATAAAAAGAGAGGGTGTGGCATTAATAAGAGACACCAGAGTTTTTACATGAAAACCCCTAAAAAGGCGGAAAAACCACGGGGCATGGCCCAATTTGAATGAATCCACTATTATTTACAGTTGATTACAAATGTGGCTCTTCAATGGGGGGGGGGGGGGGGGGGGGGCTTGGTTTGATGTAGCAAATGTACATCATATTAAATGATGGGAATTAGAAGAATTAGTATTGAAATGCTCATTTAATTGGCATAACCATAGTGGAAAGCGATAGAGGTCGGAAAGATCGTAGTCTGGTGATGGTGGTTAGAAGGACCGTTGTCTTGTGAGGGAGGTCTGAATGACCGTAGTCTACAGAAGACAATTATTATTTGGTAATGGAGATCAAAAGGACTGTAATCAGTGGGAGACAGTGGTTAAATAAATTGTTGTATGGCCATGGAGGTCAAAATGACTGTAGTAGGCAATGGAGGTCAGAAGGACCATAATCGGTAGGAGATAGGGGTTAGAAAAAATGTTATCTTGTGATGGAGGTTGGAATGACCATAGTAGGTGACAGAGGTCAGAAGGACCAAAGTTGGTAGGAGATAGGAGTCAGAAAGATCATAGTCATAAGGTGGTGATCTGGCGGAAGTCCGGGCATTATTCAGTGTTCTAGTGGAACTCCAACTTCTATCGGTGGTCTGACAAAACTTCGGGCCTCATTCGGTGGTCCGGCGGGGGTTTGGTCGAACTCCGACATCGGGCGGTGGTCCAGCAGAACTCCGACATTTCGTGGTGGTCAGGAAGAAGTCCGACATAAGGCAGTGGTCCTAACAGAAGTCTAGTGCCAAAGCAGTGGTCCAGCATCAAGTGATAGTCTTGAAGAAAGTTCAGCATCAAGTGTTGGTTCGGCGGAACTCTTGCATCAGATGGTGGTCCAGCATAACTCCAGCATCAGGTGGCGATCCAGCATAACTCTGGCGTCAGGTGGTGGTTTAGAAGAACTCTGGCGTCTTGTCCTGGTCCGGTGGAACTCCAGTGGCGGTCGACAGTCGAGTGAAGTCCTATGGCGGTCGGCCTCCATAAGGTGATCTGATGGCAGCTGAGTTGAAGTTCTATGGCGGTTGGTGGCCGAGCGGTAGTTTGAAGATGGTTGGGATTAAGTCCGGTGGTGATCGGTGGTCTGGCAGTGGTCTGAAGGCGGTCGGGCTGAAGTTCGTCAGCGCCGGGCGATGGTTCAATAACAATCACTGCCGAGTAGTGGTTCGACGATGGTCGGGCTAAAGTCTAACAACGATTTACGATCGGGTGGAAGTCCTTAGGTGGTTAGCGGTCGGGCAGTGGTTCGATGGAACTTCGTGCTGAAGTCCGGCTGCGGTCGGTGGCCAGGTGGAAGTTTGGAGGGAATCGTTGGCCTGGCTATGGTTCGACCACTGTCGGGCTGAAGTTTGGCTATGGTCGGAGGCCAAGTGGAAGTCCATCGACGGTCGGGCTAAAGTCCGGGAGCGGTCGACGGCTTGGTGGAAGTCCAACGACGGTTAGGCTGAAGTTTGGCGGAGGTCGATGGCTTGGTGGAAGTCTGGTGGTGGTCGATTTCTAGGCGATGATCCAACGACAATCAGGCTGAAGTTCAACGACAGTTTACAGCCGGGTGGTGGTCCGACCCCGGTTAGGCTAAAGTCCGGCGGCGGTCGGCGGCCAGGTGGTTCGACGATAATTGGGCTGAAGTCCGACGACAGTTGGCCACCGAGTGGAAGTCTCGCGATGATTGGTGGCCGGGCAGTGGTTCGACCACCGTTTGGCTGAAGTTCGGCGACGGTCATCGATTTGGCGGTGGTGCTGGAGCTCTTGAGGCTTCAAAGCTCTCTCCAATCTCTAACCCAGGGGTCCCCCTCATGTAGAGAGTGAGGGTTTATTTATAGATTTTCATGAGTTACACAACCCGTTAATATAGTGAAGATTCGGGGCAGGTTCGGAGTGCTCGATCGGATGACTCTTATTGATTCTCCCGATCATAGAGAATTTTTCAATTGTTTAAGTGTATAACAATGTTGGAATTCAGCGATCTTATGCTCGTTGGATTCTTCTCGCCGAGCTGCTCGATTTGACTTCCAGCATGTCATATTTGGATATCATTTTGTCATCCAAATAATGCTTTGACCCTTTCAAATGTGGTTCGGGCCCCCGATTTGGAACCGTTTGGGCTTGGGTTGGACCGATTTTGGTGTCGTTAGGTTCTTCTCTTTGAGATGTTCAGTTTGACTATAAGTTTGCTGAAAGTGGAATTCGATGATCCCAAATTTAATTTTGAAAGAATCGTGCTAATTTTTTATGAAGCATCATTTTTCATTATTTAATGGATAATTAGTAAGAGCTCATTTAGCCGCTTGTAAATGAAAAATATATTTCAAAGAGTGATTTTTTTTTTAAATTCATTTTAAATGCAGAACCGAATTGAAATTCTCGCTTCAAAGTTGAACTTCAAAGAGAGTTCTGAGGTCGTTTTTGGAGTTTAAAACCCGTGTTAATTTTTAATTACATCCCATGTAATGATAATTCACAAACTTTATCAATTTTTAAAAATACAATTTCTAATTTCCAGAAACTAAATGAGCACTTAATTAGCCTTCTGTCATTTTCTGCTATTCTGATGTATAACTCCTCCATGTCTCTCTGACAGAGTAGCCTGCTTGTCACATCTAACAGTGACATCCCAGCGGATGCTATATAATAAAGTTACTTATTTTTATGATGACAATATATATTATACAAAATTATAATATTTATATTACTAATACTATTTTATATAATTTCTTAATAATATTTATATAAATTATTCATTTTATATTAATTAAACATATTTTTAAAAAAGTTATACAAAAATATTATACAAAAATAATAACTATCAACTTGAATTATATGTCTTTTAAAATATATTTATACATATATATTATTTAAAAAAATACTAACTATTAACTAAGATTATACATTCTAAAATAAAATTATACAAAAATGTTATACAAAAATTACAAAGTATTAATTAAAATTACACTTATTCTAAAAAAAAAATAATGCACAAATATTATACCAAAAAATTCTAACTATTAACTTAAATTATACACATTTAAAATAATAATTATAATAATTTTTTAAAAAAATAATAAAAATTAACTAAAATTGTCAATATTTTAAAAATAAATTGATGCATAATATAAACTATTAAATATTATATATAATTAATTTATTTATATAAAATTATTAAAAAAAATTATTTACATCATAAAATAAATCAATAAATTTATTTATAACAATTAACTTTAATTTGTAATAAATATTTTTAATATTTATATTTATTAATATTAAAAGAAATATTATTTTAAAAAAAATAAAATTTTTATAAGTTTTAACTTCTATTTATAAAAACTCTTTTTAGTAATTATATTTTTTATTATTAAATGTTTTTTTTTAAAAAAAAATTCAATTATTTGTAACTACTCTCTTTCAAGTTATAATAGTTTTTTTAGGAAAATTTAACAAAGTTATAATAAAATTTTAACTTGAAGCTTCATCCATTTGTTGGGCTCATTGACCGGAGCCTATAACTCAAGTGGGGCTATTAAGATACTTGGAAAACGGCACAAAACGGAAAACGAGGAACACGCGGAACCATTTCGTGCATTCAAAGAATGTGCCAAATGGCTCGGCGCATTCCAAAAATGCCAAATCGGTTTGGAAAAAGAGAAACTAGGATTCTCCAAAGCTGAATAACACGCTGAATCATTTGGCTCATTTTTTGAATGTGCCGAATGATTCTGTGCATTCTTTAAATGCGCCAAACCTATTACTTCATCTGGTCTTTTTTTAATTTTTTAAAAAGTGCTGCTCCTTTCCTAAAAATATCATTAACCAAGCTCGTTTTAAAAATTCCTCCTTTTGCTTTTCTAAGCAAGAGCTTTTCATCCGTTTGTCCCTCATTTCCTATTCATCATCTTGCCTTCGTTTCCCTTCCTATTCCTCTATTTTCCTCTTATTCCTTTTCCCATTCCGCATTACGCCCCTCGGCACTCTCCTCCATTTATTTTTTTGGTTCAACTTCTTCTCTTCTCCGAAAGAATAACTATGGCTTCGCTTGGCTTCCCTCGCTAAAATTGTGAGCTTCGCTTCTCCCACCCTCTTCTTCTTCTTCTTCTTCTTCTCTTCTTCTATTACAACATTTTTCTTTAATGGGTATTCCCCTTCTCCTTGATTCGGAAGTCTTGAGCTCGCAGTGACTTAACATATTTCGCGTGAAGATGAGTTTTCAATTTGTCTATAAATAAGCTTCTTCAATTTCAGATATATATGTGTGTTAAGTTTCTGAATTGATCTTATTCTCCTTCATTGAAATAGTAAATTTTGAAATAATAACGTGAAATAATGTTATTGGTTTTGCAATAAACAAACATGCAACAATTATATAAGAGAAATTGTGTGCATCTTTTTATCTATTCTTCTATATAAATTTAATACCAGTTATGAGATTCAATGCACGTAAGACTTTTTGGTAGCTTTGGGGTTACATCTGATTGCGTTTAGTCTTTAGGCATGGTGTATTACTAACAGCACATCCATTTTCCTGTACTAACAAGTGACATAATGAGGAATTAGCGGACAAATTAACTATCCAACCACTGAATACTTAATTTGAGGGGGGTTGTCAACACATCAATTCAATGCACCGCAAGCTACACTCTACTAACGTGCAACAGCCTGCTCTGCAAATCCATCTCCACTACTCTGCTCTAGGGATTCTACCAGTAACAGAAACATCATGCTCCCTCTAACCTCTTGTTCCCTTGCATTCACCTATAAGACCACTGGTCACTTTATTAAACCATAGTATGAAAATACAATACATTTCTCTCCACTGTTATTCTTTATGCTCTCTAACACTGTTGCAGGAGTTCTTTTACATACAACCTTTTGCATGCGCTGATTCGTTGAAAAACCATACTCTCCAAACTGATCCTTTGTTATGGTACAGCCAGATGCTTTTTTGTGGAAGTAAAAAGCAGCCTAAGAAACAATAGAAAATTGCAGGAATATCATAAAGCAATGACTGATTTTATATTATCACTTCAATATGAAATAAGATGCCAGTGCTCTACGAGTAGTGAGATAGATTGGTTCTCCCAAACAACCTAGACGTAGCTAGGAAGGTTGGCTGGCTTTATTAAGCACAACATTGCTCCGCCGACCCGCCAATTCGTTCTCTGTCGGTGACAGTTTTTTCGGCTTTGATATTTTTTTCGGCTGTACCATAAGAATCATGGTGCGAAGGTTGGCTGGCTTTATTCTTAGTTTCTGTGTACAAAATATTTGGGGCTTTTTACGAGGAAAATTATTGCGTCTGGTGTCCGGATTCGTCCGGACACCAATCCGGTGTCTCCACATCACCAAAAAGCACTGGGACCCAGTGTATTTGGGTGATGTGGCATCACCGGATTGGATGTCCGGACATCCGGTGACCGGACGCAATAATTCGCCTTTTTACAGAGGGGGTATCCAGTGTTTATGAATTTAGATTGTAAGAAAGAAACTAACTGTTTGGCCACAAGTAATATTTAACTTTATTAGTATTTAATAAATCTTGTAAATCTGAATTTATTAAATCTTACTAAAATTAAATCCAGAAAGCTGTTTGACAAGTCTTAAATTCTATAGAATCATTTGACAACGTTGATTTGTTCATTAAAATGTTAAATTTAATTTGTGTTTTAATTTTAATTTTAAGTATAAGTTATTTATTAATTATAATTTTTTTAATTATAACTTTAATTACTGTCAATAAATTATTAATTAATTTAAATAATTAATTATTTTTATTTATATTATATTCTTAATTAATTTTAATTACACTATTTAAACTAAATTAATTTATACTAATATGGTTTTGTTCAACAGTAGCCGCAGGTTCGCTTTTCCTCATCTCAGGCTGTTTGTTGCCCATCGACTTTGCCTGCTTCGTGTGAAAGGTATTTTTGAACGCTAAATAACTTCTTTGCCTCCTAAACCCTTAAGGATTTAACTTGCTGTGAGATTTAACAGTTCCCTAAATCCTGTCTCCAAACAGACCCTAAAGTAGATGAGGAAATGTGTGAGAAAGGATGCTTATCATTTTTTTGTTGCTTGGTTTTCTGCATGCTTAGAGCTTAGCAATGTTTTTTTTTTTGGGAAGTCCTTTAGTTGCATGGATCAATTATGGGGTGGTATGTATAGTTTGGGAGCATTGCAGCAGCTGTCATTGATTGTGTTTTTTTGTTAATTGCAATGAATTTATGAATGATTTATGTTTTAAAAAGGAGAACATTGTATTAATCTTATTTAATTATTTTCTTTAACCACCAACGTGAATGAGAGTTGAAACCCTCACCTCAAACATTGTGAAATGGAGGCAGTATTACTTGAGCTAACCCTCGTTGATAAAAGATGACATTTTGTTGAATGGATTTTAATTTAACTTTTCGTTGGATAGAGTGTCTTTTGAAAACATCATAATATTGTTTCGTGGTTTACCCATAGAAGTTAAATTTTGAAAAGCATAAATTACCTTTTGATGCAAGTAGAAAGTTAGAACATGGAGAAATGTTTATTAAAATATGGAGTCCTTAGAAATAGTCAAAAAAATGGGAATATGATATGCATTTAAGTGGGTGTGATAGTAATAACTATCAGTCAATATTATTAAATGATTAAATAATACTGGTGTAATATGTTTATGCATCTTTGATTTATTTTGTAGGAGAATGGAGATATAAATGAGATTATAACATACATGGTTTAGGTTGTGGTTCGGGCCTCCGATTTGGAACCGTTTGGGCTTGGGTTGGACCGATTTTGGTGTCGTTAGGTTCTTCTCTTTGAGATGTTCAGTTTGACTATAAGTTTGCTGAAAATGGAATTCGATGATCCCAAATTTAATTTTGAAAGAATCGTGCTAATTTTTTATGACGCATCATTTTTCATTATTTAATGGATAATTAGTAAGAGCTCATTTAGCCGCTTGTAAATGAAAAATATATTTCAAAGAGTGATTTTTTTTTTAAAATTCATTTTAAATGCAGAACCGAATTGAAATTCTCGCTTCAAAGTTGAACTTCAAAGAGAGTTCTGAGGTCGTTTTTGGAGTTTAAAACCCGTGTTAATTTTTAATTACATCCCATGTAATGATAATTCACAAACTTTATCAATTTTTAAAAATACAATTTGTAATTTCCAGAAACTAAATGAGCACTTAATTAGCCTTCTGTCATTTTCTGCTATTCTGATGTATAACTCCTTCATGTCTCTCTGACAGAGTAGCCTGCTTGTCACATCTAACAGCGACATCCCAGCGGAAGCTATATAATAAAGTTACTTATTTTTATGATGACAATATATATTATACAAAATTATAATATTTATATTACTAATACTATTTTATATAATTTCTTAATAATATTTATATAAATTATTCAATTTTATATTAATTAAACATGTTTTTAAAAAAAGTTATACAAAAATAATAACTATCAACTTAAATTATATATATTTTAAAATATATTTATACATATATATTATTAAAAAAATACTAACTATTAACTAAGATTATACGTTCTAAAATAAAATTATACAAAAATGTTATACAAAAATTACTAAGTATTAATTAAAATTACACTTATTCTCAAAAAAAAATTATGCACAAATATTATACCAAAAAATTCTAACTATTAACTTAAATTATACACATTTAAAATAATAATTATAATAATTTTTTAAAAAAATAATAAAAAATAACTAAAATTGTAACTAATTTAAAAATAAATTGATGCATAATATAAACTATTAACTATTATATATAATTATTGAAAAAAATTATTTACATCATAAAATAAATCAATAAATTTATTTATAACAATTAACTTTAATTCGTAATAAATATTTTTAATATTTATATTTATTAATATTAAAATAAATATTATTTAAAAAAAATAAAATTTTATAAGTTTTAACTTCTATTTATAAAAAATCTTTTTAGTAATTATATTTTTTATTATTAAATGATTTTTTTATTAAAAAATTTCAATTATTTGTAATTACTCTCTTTCAAGTTATAATAATTTTTTAGGAAAATTTAACAAAGTTATAATAAAATTATAACTGGAAGCTTCATCCATTTGTCGGGCTCATTGACCCGAGCCTATAACTCAAGTGGTCAAATTGACACCCTCATTTCCTATTCATCATCTTGCCTTTGTTTTCCTTCCCATTCCTCTATTTTCCTCTGTTTCCTTTTCCCATTCCGCATTACTCCTCTCGGCACTCCCCTCCATTTATTTTTTTGGTTCAACTTCTTCTCTTCTCCGAAAGATTCACTATGGCTTCGCTTGGCTTCTCTTGCTAAAATTGTGAGCTTCGCTTCTCCCACCCTCTTCTTCTTCTTCTTCTTCTCTTCTTCTATTACAACATTTTTCTTTAATGGGTATTCCCCTTCTCCTTGATTCGAAAGTCTTGAGCTCGCAGCGACTTAACATATTTCGCGTGAAGATGAGTTTTCAATTTGTCTATAAATAAGCTTCTTCAATTTCAGATATATATGTGTGTTAAGTTTCTGAATTGATCTTATTCTCCTTCATTTAAATAGTAAATTTTGAAATAATAATGTGAAATAATGTTATTGGTTTTGCAATAAACAAACATGCAACAATTATATAAGAGAATTTGTGTGCATCTTTTTATCTATTCTTCTATATAAATTTAATACCAGTTATGAGATTCAATGCACGTAAGACTTTTTGGTAGCTTTGGGGTTACATCTGGTTGAGTTTAGTCTTTAGGCATGGTGTATTACTAACAACACATCCATTTTCATGTACTAACAAGTGACATAATGAGGAATTAGCCGAAGGAAGCATATGTTGTTGATTATGATTTAAACAAGCTTTAGCTTTGTTGTGTCATATTAAGTGTTATGGTCTCATTAAAGCTTGTGATTTATTTAAGATATAGACTTGAAGATATGTATATGAAATGATTTAAATAATAGGAGATTTTTTATTGCGAAAGTAGTGAATTTGAATGTTATGGGAGGATAAAATTTATGTAATATTAGTGCATATATATATATATATATACACACAAAATATTGTTCAGTTATTATGGTTTAACAATTGCCAACTCTTCTAAAAGTTTAGATTTTCTTAGATATATAAAAAATTGATGCATTTTTATTATTTTAGGCTATTTGCACCTTATCTTATTTTGTGCATTGTTAACCATCAATTCGGTGTTTTTAGCATGCTATCCTCATTAGGAATTTATATTTATATATTTCTCTATTGCATAGACATGAAAGCTTTATCAAAATTAATCTATTTAGTACCTTGTAGGTTTTAGCCCCAATTTTGTATTGCACTGCGACGCACTAATTCACTTATTTGGATATAATCCAAAAAACCTTAGTTTTCTTTGGGCTTTTCGCACTCTTTCTTAATGTCAACTTAAGAATCATTTCCTTCAAACAAACTTGAGTTTAGTGCATCTTACTTTAGCTTAGCATCGCAATTTACATTGCAAAGATTTATAATAATGAGTATAGTAGCTCATAGATGATGCCATTTATCTCCAATTCATGGTTGTCATGCATAAAGAACTTTTCATCTCAGTGTTGACATGAATTACATATTAGGTAATATTTTTTTTTCTATATGTGTTGAATTACTTTATACTTTTTCATTATATATGACATATATATGCACCTAATATATTTTTCTACTTTGCAACTTGTACATTTGTAAGATATAATCCTCAACTTCTGCATTGCTTTCATTATAAATATGAAGTTATTCTTACTCATTGTTGGTAATGGAAAACTTCTAAATATAAATAAATTAGATGGGGCGATTCCAACTTTTATAGGAGCTGTATGAACACTTGAGATTATCCTAGTATAATTAATTGTCTATAACAAAGACATAACTTATGGGTTTACTTTTTAATGGATATTTCTTTTATAAAGTCGTCTTCATTAAAATCTTTTGGGAGGCCCAATTCAGGTGACCTTCAACTACATACCTACAGTAACGCAGACTGGGCAACAGATCACCTTGACCGTAAATCCATTTTAGGTTTTTGTATGTATATAAGCAGCAACCTTATCTCAAGGAGTGTAAAGAAACAAGTCACGATGGCCAAATCATCCATTGAAGTGGAATATAGAGCACTTGCATCTGCCACATCTGATGTTCTATGGCTTCGCAAGCTTCTAGCAGAGTTCAATATACCACAATCCAAGCCAACAACCATCTGCTGTGCCAATATCTCAGCTTTGGCACTAGCAAATAACCCAGTCTTTTATGTAAGGACTAAGCACATTGAAATTGACTATCATTTTATCAGTGACCATATCAAGAAACAAGAGATTGAGTTTCTACACATTAGTTTAGTAGACCAGCCTGCGGACATCCTAACTAAACCACTAAAAGTTAATAGGTTCAACACACTTCGTGACAAATTAACTATCCAACCACTGAATACTTAATTTGAAGGGGTTAACAACACCTCAACTCAATGCACCGCAAGCTACACTCTACTAACGTGCACCAGCCAGCTCTGCAAATGCATCTCCACTACTCTGCTCTAGGGAGTCTGCCAGTAATAGAAACATCATGCTCCCTCTAACCTATTGTTCCATTGCATTCACCTATAAGACCACTGGTCACTTATTAAACCTTAGTATGAAAATACAATACATTTCTCTCCACTGCTATTCTTTGTGCTCTCTAACATTGTTGCAAGAGTTCTTTTACATACAGCCATTCGGGCTGATTCGTTGCAAAACCATACTCTCCAAACTGATCCTTTGTTATGGTACAACTGTTGACCTCATTTTTGTATGAGGTCACTAAGGACCTATCCAGACTCCAGATCAATCTAAAAAATCTAGGACTCTCCAAAATCCAGACCTTAGGATCCGCTCTAGATCCTAGGACCCTTCTAGATTCCAGACCCTAGGATCTACTCTAGACCCTAGGATTCTTCCAGACCAGTCCAGATATTAGGATCTATTCTAGACCCTAGGAGATGTCCAGACCTTAGTTCAATTCAAATTCCAATCAAATCCAGTTCAAATCCAGAATCCAGACCCAAATCCAATGCTAAAAGGGCAAGTCCTAAAAGCCTTTCTCAGCAAATTTTCAAACGCTTCAAAACCCAGTTAAATGACCTCCGATTCAGAGTCTGTCAGTTGCATACTGATGGGACATGTCTCTGGAGGTATCCCTCCAAATTTGAGCCCATTCTGAGGTCTCTAACCCCAGAAACTTAATCAAAATCCATAGGCTGTAAAACCTTCAAATATTTACGGCCTATGCCACTGGATCTGCCACCTAGTGAATTTTGACCTTAGAGCCCTCTCCAAAGCCTCTAATTACTTCCAGACCCTTAATTATGATTCACTGAGCAGTAAACTGCATTTTGGTTGACCTAGTTTGGCCCCTAGTGGCCATGAGCCCTAAATGACCAAAATACCCCTATGGGGCTCAAACTTTGATTTTAAATCAAATGAACTCCGGATTGAACGCAACCACTTCCAGCGAGTTTCAAATACCAAACCAAACTTGTTGGACCCTTTCCCAGGCCTTGGGTCAACCTGGTTGACCAAGTCAACCTAGTTGACCCAAATAGCCCTTTAAGGGTCCGAATAGATGTTTTTGACTTAGATAACCTATCAAGACTTGGAACCACTTCCATTGATTTTGAAATGTTATTTTGAACTTGTTAAACCTGATTTCAAATCTTGGACCCATGTGATTGACCAAATTAACCATGATTGATTCAATGGCCCATTAAGGGCCCAATAGGCTCAATTGACTTGAACAGCCTATTTGGACCCTAAAAACTACTCTATCAAACTTTCGTGATTAATTCTTTTAATGATTTAGGCTTGAACCTTGATTATATCCTTGACTCAATCTTTAGTTGACTTGGTCAACTATGACTCAAGTCTAGCCTAATTTGACATGCTTGGATCAAATCAAGCTACATCATCAAGCCAATGCCTCCACGACTTTAATTTTATTTTAATGTATGTCCTAAATACCATTGAATATGCTTTGAGTCCAACCATGATTATATTGACCAAGTCAACAATCAAGACTAGGTCAAAGCACTTTGAAACCGTCTAAAATATTAACTATTTGATTTTAAGCCACTAAGATCCTCCCAAAGCATTTCAATTCATTCCTCCATCTGCCACCTCAGCACCCTTGGACCCATTGACTGGTCAAACAGTCAATGGGTGGTCAAGTGGACTCTTTAAGAGGCTAAATCACTCCCTAGAGCTAATCTAATCAATTTAATTACTCTCCAGCTGTAAAAGAACAGCTCTAGAAGCTTCCTAGGATTAATCTTGACCCTTGAATTCTGATCAAATAGCTCCTAGCAAGCCATGTGTCCAAATAGAAGACAAAAGACCCTTTCCACCTAGGATGTCCTCTCCATGTCCTTGGCTTCTGCTCCCACCAACTCCCTGGACAGGTGGCAGCCATCTGGGAGTCCAAACAGTCGATCTCAGCCCTTCATTCAATCTGGAGGGGATTGAATAGGGCAAAAGGCTCAAAATGAACCTCATTGCAAACCCTAGCTTCTCTCACCATCTCAAGTCTCCCCGGACGAGCTCTCTGCTCATAAAACCTCTCAACCATCTCCTCTTCATTTCCCGAGCCAAAACCACCCGTCCAAAGCTGCCGCCGGTGAGGACTCCGGCCAACCGAAGCATTTCCAGTTCAAACGCTTCTACCTCTCGATCGGCTGCATTTCAGGACGTGGATTCAACAGGACAAATAAACGTGGACAATCTACAAGCTCAACCATCCCTTAAACGGTCCAAACCGTCCATTGAATCGCTGTAAATCTCTAAACCTAGTTTAGGACACATAGATTTAATTAGCGTTTTGTTTAATGCGTATTTAATAATTTCAAAAGTTCCCCAATATTTCTGTTTGCATGTTAAATCTACGTTTAAATTTTTATCGCATTTGGTTAAGTATTTGGAGAGAACGAGCCTTTTTTGTTCTCAAGGCTGCGGGTTCTCCTTTAGCCCAGGTTTATGAAATCCTGGCCGTCGATCCTGTGATCAACGGGCTGGATTTCATCATCTCACGCCTGGGTATGACCGCATTCCAGCCTCTGTCGGATCGAGCCTCCGTCCAGCTCGATCTGGGCCGTGGATTTGGGAAAGCGGAGATCAGACGGTCGTGATCTACGACCGCGTTCAGGCCTCTGCCGGATTGGATCTTCGTCCAGCTTGATCTGGAACGTTGATTTGAAAAGGCGGAGATCAGACGGTCACGACCGGGTGCTGACTAGGTTAAGTGTTTTCACGCGTGGGTCCCGCGCATTAAGAGCCAATGATTGCCGGCGGCTAATCATTAGCCGCCGCCGGCAATGATTAGCGCAGTTTGATCCCACGAATTGGGATTCGCCACGTGGCGCCACCGCCGCCAGATTCATTTTAATTAAAATAATTGTTTTTTTTTAAATACTTTTAATTAGCAGAAACTTTAAAAAATCATTAAAAATAAAATATAATTCCAAAAATTTCATATAATATATCAAAATTTCCAGAAAATTAAGGTCTTTAATTTAAAATTAAATTTAGCTTAAAATAGAACATATATTTTGATTATTAAATACTTCATGTTAACAATTAGAATATTTATATTTAATTAAATATTTTAAATAGTTTAAAATTATATTTTAAAAACATAGTTTTAGAAAAATTTTAGAAAATTATGTTTGATTAATTAATATTGATTAACTTTATGTAGATATTTTATACTTCAATTTATAATTAAGTAAATTTAAGATATATGTATATATATATACATATTCTTTTTTATATGTTAAATGTTTTAATATTAATTAATATTTAATTGAAATTAATTTTAGGTTATTTTGAAAATTTAACCTAAATTATGTTAAATAATTTTAAAATTTGGAAGTATTTTAGATTTAACTTGATTCAATAATTATTTTAATTATTAATTAATCCTAAATTAATTTAATTGCTTTAATTAACTTAAAACTTTTTAAAATCATTAAAAATTCTTTGTAAATCATAAAATATAAATAATATATCAATATTTTTAGAATTTCAGATATTTCATTTAAATTTATTTTCAAATTCTAAAACTTAATTTATTTTGATTAATTTGAATTATTTGAATATCCTTAATATTTAATTAGTATTTAATTAAATATTATATTAAGTATTTTTGAAGATTAGATATTTATTTTCAAATAACTTCAAAATCAATGGGTCTCTCAACCCCTCAAAATTTATTTTAAAAATATTTTCAACTATTTTTTATTTTAAAACATAGATTTACATATATATGTACTTATATATTTAAACACTTTAAAATCTATTTTAAAATATATATGTTTTTTTTTTTTAAAAAAACTTTAAGTTTTGAGAGATCCCTTTAAAATTTTAAGCATGGATCGAATGCGTGAATAGAAGTCATTGGGGAATGATTAGTGAGTGATTAGGTCTAATCATTCACTAATCAAAACTTTGTTATCTTAATTACCATCGATATTTGCATGCTTAGGTTGTGCACACACATGCACTTAGTCTAAGGCTCTCCTAGATTTAGGAGTTGATTGTGTTTATGCATATGTGTATGCTTATGTTGAGTTCAAGGGTTAGGAACCTTGATGTGAACCTAATTAACCTAGTGACATGATTAAGGACAATAATTAAGGACTTATTTAGAGCACTTAGAATATTTCCAAAAATTAGGATTTACACCCTCTTGACTTGAAACTTGAACCACTTAAACTTAGTGACATCTTCAGCCTTAGGGAAAATTTTCATTGAATTTAGAAGTCATTAAGACCTCTAAATAATTTTCTTAAGTTTAAAGTCTTAATTAAGCCATTAAATCTTCCAGAAATTGTAATAAATCAAATACAAATCCAAAAAATGTGTATAATACCTCTAACTGACCATAATTAAACCCTTAATCCATGAAAATTGAAACCAACTCATTTTGACAGCAACATGAGTCTTAATTTAATTTTAAGTAAAATTGAATATTTTATTAATATAATTAATTAAAAATTACTAAAAATTCCAAAATTTCCCAAACACTTGGGAATCTCTCCTTAGGTCTTTTCTGACCTTTGGAGTTGATTTCAAGGAGTTTGGGATTCATTTGGAGAAAAACCACAAATGATTCTCTAATTAAGGATTTTAATAATTCGTTAAATAGTCAAAAGTTTGAATATTCATAACTAATTCAAGAAAAATCCAAATCACCCAAACTCACTTGCATTCAACTCACAATAACTCCTAATATTTATCAAAAATATCAAATTCCAGAAATCTGTAATATTTCAAAAAGTCAACAAATCGGTCAACCACAGTTCAAAACTAGTTCAAAACTTCAAACCTTTGTAATAAAATGTAGGAAAATCCGATTTCAACGTACTTACCTTCTAACTGATCGTAGTAAGGTCTAGTATTTTAATAAAATTCTAACATTCCAGAATTTGAACTTAATCAAAAAGTCAATTTTCAACCCCTTAATTAAATGATTAAAATATTCCAAAAATTCATAAAACTCAAAATTGTTTTAAACTCCAGAAAACATTAGTTTGATGTTTAAAACATTCAACAAACCTTTTAAAACACAACAACCATCCTAAAGATGAAGTTTATTGGCTGGACTACTCCGGGCTGCGGGGCTAAGTGTCCTAAGGAGGCTGGTTCCTCGAGCCTGGTGGCACAACGCCACGAATGGATTCTAAGGGGTGTTAAATCTTAAAATTGATTAATCATTAATTATTCAACCTTTTAAAATCTTTAACTCAATTACATTAATTTGGTTTATCGGCTGGACTACTCCGGGCTGCGGGGCTAAGTGTCCTAAGGAGGCTGGTTCCTCGAGCCTGGTGGCACAACGCCACGAATCAATTAATGGAAAACTTAAATTAATAAGTCTTTAAAAATCAGCAACCAAACACTTTCAATAAAGTTTGTTAACTCTCAATCTTTAATCAATTATTAAAACACTTAATCATATCGGGTACCACTGGGTAACCCAGGCCTACGAGGCTGTTCACTCAGCCCCAAGGAAGGTGAAATAAACTTCACGGCCTCGGTGTGAAACAAAGGTGGTTTCCAATAAATAATTAAATAATTGATTTTAAAAGATTTAAAATATTAATATTTAAATTCTAATTAAAAATCCCTTAAGCCTTTCAACCAATCGAATTCGAAACAACTCTAACTAATAATCCTATTTAGGACACATCAAAACCACACGACGTACCTCACACACTTTAGATGTTTTGCTAGGATCACCGACTCTAGTTTTAGGATAGGCCGGTGTTTTACTTGCTGCAGTTGTGTGCCGTACTTTTCGAGCTTTTACTGCATGTTGTTTGCTAGTGTAGAATTGATGTGTTTATTTACTTATTTCCTGCATTCTGTGATTGATTGTACGATAGATTTACCCCTAGGTTAGGAGCGAACTATACTTGTGCAATCTTATGCAGGTGGCCATGCTCGTATAAAGAACTGAAATTAAAGGGGGCAGTCAATAAAAAAAAATATATACTCTTTGCACAGGTACCTGCCGCGCTTAAGACCCCCTTTAAATAAAAAGAGCATGGCCAAGTGTGGCTAAAAAAAAAATGCATTTTAAATTTTCATATTATAACTGCTTGGGAATATATACAGCTGTTGATTATTAGGATAACCTCGCAGGATCGAGTCTAGATTTTCTTATTTCTCTTAATGTAAATTTAATTCAGTTAAGGTTGTATTTTTTTAAAATGTTTTGAGATTGGGATATGAATATCCTATTTGAATTCCAAAGAGGTGAAGACATCCCTAAAGGGGAGAGTCTTCTTCCATTTGGAATTCAAATTAGGATACTTTGCAAGTATCCAAAGAGGAAAGATAACACCCCGATCAAGGGGGAGTTTCTTTCCATTTGGATATCCTAAACCGACGAATCAAGATGTTCGTGAGAAGATGAAGGATTGGACAGCGAGAAGAATCCCAAGTCTCAAAATCATTTGATTTAGGATTAGAAATCCGGGTTGTAGTCAGTGGTGCCCGGCCACTTTAGTTTATTGTAATTTTTGAGATGTAATAATGAGTGGCACTTGCCATATGGACATTCAATTTGATTAATTTAATTAATTTATTTAATTGATTTCGCATTAGAACTCTTGCTTTTTCTAGTCTTTTTACTTGCATGCCGTATTTGATTTGACCTGGAATTCGAATTTAGGCTCTTAGGGGTTTGTCAAAAATTCTTCTACCTTAATTAAATAAAATTTTTAAGATAAGATAGAAACTCTAAACGGTCCTAAGAAGTAAGCTCGGACTCGCCGAGGGTTTTTCATGCATTCATATTATACTTTCTCAACCTTGTTAGGCATCTCCCGCCCGCGGGTTCTGGCAGGCCACCTGACCTATGAGGGTGCCGATCTGTCAAGGGGATGTTATGCAATCTCTAGGATAAAACCTATTTTCTAAGCCAAAATTTTTAAACTGCTACATATAGATTTTGCATTCAATCGAGTCAATTAGCATGCATCGCATTAGTAACAAATTAAGAAGAGTCTAAAATTTAATTGCATTATTTAGACATTGAATACCCAACATGAGTCTAAGGGGCCAATTAGGATCTGCTCTAGATGTCGGCCCCGTTCTCAAAACTTTTCTTAAATAACGTCCCTACCACTCTATACAAAAGACCGGATACATATTTTAAAATCGTTTAGGTGGTTTAGCTGGCTCCCCAATCCAGGCCGGGGTAAGACCAGATCTGCATTGCATTAGCTAGGTTCGGGTCGCTTTTTAGTACCCAATTTAGACTTAGGTTATGAGGCAAGCTCGGGCTATAAGACCTCAACCTCCGGGAATCGAATCCCAAATTTCTAATAAAATTGACCACTAAAATTAAAAAACCTCTTTCAAGTAAATTCAAGCCCAACACTTAGGACAGACTGAGGTGTTTCTGAAGTAATTCAGAATCCCAAAACACCTCCTACCTTTCTTCCTTTGACTCCAGAAATAACTGTTCAATGTCGATCCAATCCCTGTTGAATTTCTAACCCTTACCTCCCTTGATATCAATCTTTGAAATCCTAAATAAAATTTCTACCGCTATTTTAATCGAGAGTATTCGTAGAAAATATTCTTTTCCTACGATGTAATTAACTACGAGGGCTTGCGCTCGTAGGAGATTTAGAAACCCAGAACTTATTTTCAAAAATCAATTTTTCAAAACTTTTATTAATTATCTTTGGGAAAATCTAAATTTCAACGATCGTTATCTCCATTTTCGAACGATCAATAGCGATTGATAACTTCTTTCCTCGGAGAGATATATCAATTTTTATTGTGATTTTAATTATGAAATTAACGGTCTCTCATTCAAATTATTATAGTTGAACAATTGAGTGAACATAATTTTGATCTTCCGAGATCATATGTGGTCTCCCCTGAGTTCGACTACGATAACTTGGATAACCTTAAAGCTTTGAAATTCAGACCAATTAGTGAATGATATTCTCTCTATTTGAGATAATATATATCGTTCCTAATGTTGTGTTTTATTTCAAAGCTAAAATTTGAAAATTTAATATATTCCCAAAGAAAATTAATATATTTTCAAAACTATATATAAATATATATATTTTTTTAATCAAAACAACAACCAGATGCTTTTTTGTGGAAGTAAAAGGAAGCCAAAGAAACAATAGAAAATTGCTAGAATATCATAAACAATGGCTGATTTTATATTACCACTTCAATATGAAATAAGATGCCGATGCTCTATGAGTAGAGAGGTAGATCGGCTCTCCCAAACAACCTAGACGTAGCTAGGAAGGTTGGCTGACTTTATTAAGCACAACATTGCTCCGCCGACGCACCAATTCGTCCTCTGTCGGCGGCAGCTTTTTCGGCTTTGGTAAGTTTTTTCGCCGGTACCATAAGAATCATGGTGCAAAGGTTGGCTGGCTTTATTCTTAGTTTCTGTTATCCAAATGATGTTTATATGATCTTTTATTTAGATCTGAAATGAACTCAACAAAAATGAGAGGTAAATGATGGAAATGTTATAATGATTCTTGTTACCCTCTACAGTACAGTATAGTGATACTGTGGGGTGTTACATCATGGTCCCTAGTTTATTTAGTTAGAGGAGGTAGTCGACCCAATCTGACAGAAGGATCCTTGTTGGCAGCCATGAGTTGCTTCGTCCAAGGGTACCTTGTAGACTTGAGGTGCATATTTGTCTAAGGGAACAATTTGAATCCACCTTAGCTAACATAGGGCTTTGTGCCCTATCGATCATATCCTATTTATTCATATCTTAAGGATTTGATGTCATTAAGGAACATATTGGCTTTGATCATAACAGGTATTTTGTGGTGCCATTTGGAGGCAAAACCACTCAGTTCAGAGGGCCTCTGGTCATAATCGTTTATCCTGTTGTGCCATTTGGTTAGTAAAATCGTCGGTCATAGGACACGTACCACGTCCTCATTGGCAGGAGGTTATTTCAGAATGGATCCTAGTGATATTTTCGAATAGACATTTCGCTCTATGTGAGCTGAAGTTATATTTGAATTTATCCACCTCGGCAAACTATTATAGAGGGTGAATGTATTTTGCTTTAAGTATTTTGATGGTTGATTTTAAATTTTAAACATCTTAGTCTTGGATGATTTTTTTGTAAATTTAAACTTTGTGGGTATTTGGGTGGAGTTTGAAATATTTGAAATTAACCCATCCGGTTGATATTTACATTCAACACGGCCATTATCGGGGTGAAGGGGATCATTTCCACTTGATTAAACATTGTCAACCCTATCAACTTGTCGACAGGGGTTCGAGTTTCGTAGGCTTTGTGCCTTTATTTGTGAATTTATATTGTTATAGGCCTTGAAGGCTTAATATGAATGTATTAAAATAAATATACCGGTCATCACAACCGTATACTTGTTTGATTGTTCGAACCCTGTCGACTCCTATTGATCCGTATAGAATGATCGGGTCCAAATTTATTGACTCACATAGCATCCCTAGACGTCACGTGTGTACCAATAACATGCTCGTCAAGGCCCATACGGGTGTTGTGATTGCACTTACCCATTTTGTGTACCAATGTGTTTACAAACTATGGTGCATGTGCACGAGAATTTTCAAATATTTATAAATGTCTTATGTCCGCTTGTATAGATGTCGTGGATCCGATGGCGTGGCGTAGCAGCTTATAGATTGAGTTGTTCGCTGCCTTGTACAGGTAGACTGTCGTGCACTACCTACATGATTTACGCAGGTAGATTGTAGTGCACTAACTAATCTTCTGCTTTCAATTTTAGATGCCTGCATTTATTATATGTCATTCGCCTTTGCTCTTAGATGACACTTTGTGTACACGAGAGGGTTCCTACGATGGCTTGTAGGAATTTGGATTTGTAGTAGCCTTATATCTTTGATTGCAGAGAACATGTGTACTTGTATCCATAGAAGATTTGCTGCACTTACTACATATCCGTTGGTATTATCCATAAATAATTTTGTCTATCATCGTAGCTCACAAGGAATAGTTGTGTTTGTCTATAAGTGAGCCGACCTCAATTATAGTAATATCACAACCTTAATTTCATACCACTTGAGTGTATTTGTCTTCTATTGGATGGTTGTTAGCTGTAGAGACTTCACAGCATCCTTGTTAAAACAGTTCATATGTACTTTGCATATGAGAGAGATTTCCTATGTTAACTCGTAGGAGCTCGCATCTTTCATCTATCTCTCCCAACATATTGACTGTGAGCACATTAATGTAATTATTGTATGCTAATCATCATAGCTTACTGAGATTTGGTATATTTTCTTGTGCCTCTTGTTATGCTTTATGTGTTTGGATTCATCACATGTCACTTATCAACTCTTTTGATCGTAGGGAATTTGGGTATTTGTTGGATACTTGATTGACATTGACTATGAGAGTATCCTTATAATCATTGTATGTTGTGATGTGATTGTTGCTTATAAATGAGTTAATATATTAGTCTGTGAGCCATCTGATGTTGAATGTGTATTCGCTGCCTCACAGGGACCTATCACACTTGTAGAGCACATATCATTATTGTTAGCAGATCAATTTGATTGAATGCTCCGAGTTGCTTCAATTCAGTCATTCCTCTTTTGTGTATATTTGAGATCCTTTTACTGTGTTTTTTCTTGGAATCAAATCGTTGCTAATGATAGGGACATTACTGCATTTCTTCATGCTTATTTGTAAGATTGATGTAAATGTCACACATCATTCCTTGTGTATGCTCTGTATATGCTTATGTATGCATTCACAACTATGTCACAAGATCTTCATTTGTAAATAATGCATCACAATTGTGTGAAGGAGTCATCATATTCATCACAAGCTTTTGATTGTATGCATCTAAATGACTTATTGGGTACACTAGTGATTGTTCACCAATTGTGCATGACTCATATCACATGTCAAAGTCCTTGTTTGCATTTTAACTGTTACTCATTAGAAGTTCTGTGTTGTTTATGCATGGATTATGACACACACTAAAGCTCTCATTTGCTTGAAGCTTCCTCCATCACGAGTCCCCTGTTGTTCATCCAAGTCTTTACTTGAGTTCAACCATTCAAGTCGAGTTTGGATCAAGTTCTTTGTTCATTTGAGTTTGAACCCAACTAGCTCAAGTCATATTCACTTAATATTCAAATTAAGTCCAAGTTGGAACTCATTAGATTAAAGTATATTTTGTTAATCATTTGCTTTGTGTCCAAACAAAAGTCCATTTCATTGTTCAAGTTCAATGTCAAAATTGTGGTCTTGCTTGAGTCTAAATCAAGTCCACAAATCCGCTGTCAACTTGTTCAAGTCCATGTTCAAATTCAATTGAAGTTCAAGCTCTTTTGTGGTTCATTTAAGTTCTAGTTTAGGTTAAAGTTAAGTTCAAACAAAGTCCACTGTTCATTTAAGTCCAATTTCTCGTTCTTTTGAGTTCAAATCAGAATCAAATGCAGTCTTATATTCATCCGAAATTTCGGCAACCTCCCGGCGTCTTCCCCATTTAGGGGAAAACTACGAAAAACTGGGCCTCCCACCATGCTAGAGAAAAGTGTGTATGATAGGTGTCCTCGGACGAGGACACCACGACTTTAAAATCTTCGTCCCCACCACGCTAAGAAAAGCGTGTATGGGTCTTCAAATGTACCTGTTGTAAGAGAAAAGCAGTTGTTTCCCCGTAGGTACAAAATTGAGTACGGGTACTTAAGAGTTGTCCTAGCCACGCTAAGAAAAGCGTGCACTAGGCTTACCTGCCTCGTCACATGTGTCGCACCGAGTTCTCTCCTACCACGCTAAGAAAAACGTGTATAGGTGGTTGACCGGCTCGTCACACACACACCGAGGATAAGATTTTGGAGCCGAAGGGTCGCTCACCTACCTCGTCGTAGGTCGCACCGGGTTCCCTTCCCACAACGCTAGAGAAAAGCGTGTATGGGCGGTTTGCCGGCTCGGCAGCACGCCGAGATAAGAGATGTTTTTTTAAAGTAATTATAATTAATTATTATTATTATTAACTAATTAGAATTAATTATAATAAAATTTAATTAATTAAAATTAATGTACAATTAATTAATAATTATAATTAATATTAATTAAACATAATTAATCTTAATTAATCATGATTAATTAAATACTAATTATAATTAATATAATTAACTGTAATTAAGTTTAGTTAATTATTATTAACTTATAATTAAAATTAATTAACTAATAATACTAATAATATTGATAATAATAACTTAATTAAAACAAAATGCCCAAAGGCTGTTCGGCAACATGATTTGGCCGAAGAAGCGCGCGGCATGAGAGAGTTACTCACGACCAGTGAGCTCTTGTTGCTGCTTCCGATCAAACAGGAAGGGAAAGTAGTTCCAGGAGCGAAGTCGAACAACAATGATGGGCCGAAGAAGAAATCGAAGGGAAGAAGGTTATCTCCATAGCAAACGAGCGCCTGTTGTAACTTCTGATCTAAATGTCGTGGCTTCCGAGCCGGTTGGAAAGGAAAGTCGTCAATGGAGCCCAGTCGAACAGCGATCAAGGGGCCTAGGAGGTGGCGAGCTCCCGTTGTTCCGTCCCATCCAAATGTCGTAGTTTCTGACCCGACTGGAAGGGAACGTCGGAGGAGGGGCGAAGCCGAACAGCCACGAAAAGCCGAAGAAGCGTACGCAAGGGACAATGTTCCCTCGGCAGCGAATGAGCTCCGGTTTGGGCTTTCGAACAAAGTGTCGTAACTTTCGTTCGATGACCAGGGAAAGTCGTCGTCGAAGCGCAGTCGAACAACACGAAGGAGTCGAAGTGGCGAAGCGAAAGGGAGAGAGATTGCGAGAGAGACCCGAACGCGAGAGAGAGTGAAAAGAGCCCCGAAGGCTTCGTTCTCGCGGCCTTTTAACGGCGTGAGGTCGTGGGAGCGACGTGGGGAGATACGACGTTGGTCGTGCGAGCTGCGTCGAGGACGTGCGACGGATGCGGCAGGTATGGGATTTTTTTATTTTTGTTTCTTTTAATTTATAAGATGCTGTGATAGGAAGACTTATCCCAACTGCCACCGGGTTTCTTATTTTCAATTAAATAGTTCTTTTTTTAAAAAAAAATTTTGTTGAAATAATGTTTCCAAGAAACTAACCAAATTCTTGGAGGTACTTTTTCATGTGTCATGCTGGTGTTTTTGGTGGGGCAGGTGAGGCGGTGGAGAGAAAGACAAGTTATAGACATTGACTTAAGCCTATTTAAAATCCTATTTTAACTAGAATATCAGATTTTCAGTTAAGTTAAATATTTACCTAATAGTTTATTTGCTACTGCTAAACTCTGTTAAAACTAATGGCCTAAGTTAGATTTCTTAAAGGAAATCTACTTGCACTTTTCCTAATAAATATGGACCTGATTGCACGATTCTTTATAATCTTTCAGAAAGAGCATTAGTTATCAATAGTTGAATTTGACTGTCTTGATTCTTCATTTATTGGTCAATAATTTACGATTTATTATTCTACAATAGTGTTGTTTTGGTTTGCTTGTGGTCTAATCTTGCTTTTTTTTTTTTTACTGATGCAATGAAATTATTTAATCGGAATCTATTTCTTACTTCTATTCTTGATTTTTAACTCTTGATGTATATTAGAGTTTTAAAATTTATAGTTATACTAGAGTTTACAGTGTGTTATTCTTTCATTTGCATTGTTATCTCTGTCACGACCCGGCCCGGTGAGCTCGCGCAGGCGAGGCAGGAACAAAGGTCGGACGGTAGGTTAAATTATCTAATCTCTAAATCTATTTCCATAATAATTTGAAAGAGCCTCTAAAACATCAATTGAAAACACATAAACATAAACCTCAATAAATTCATAATTACCTTTCTTCCAGAGCTCTTCCCCTACGATAAACATTTCCGCCCCTTCTACTCATTTGATTAATTTAAGCTTACCTGAAAATGTTAACAACTAACATTAAGCTAAAGCTCAGTAAGTAATACACAATTCTAAACTACAGTAAACAAGGCAACAGCGTGATATGATAGATGTCAATTTCATATGAACATAACATAAAATGATTTCATACTAACATAGCATTAAACATATCATATCATAAACCATATCTTTCATTTTCCTTCCCATTTCCATATTCATATTCATATACATATCTTTCTCGTTTCATATATAATACAACCGTCACAGGAGTCACCGTCTGTATTATAAAGGTACTCCTTTATCATTTTTCTTTTCCATATCCTTTACCATTTTATCGTGCACGAGTACAGCGTCCCCAGCTAGTACCATAAGGGGGTGAACTCCATCCTTTCAGCATACACATACAAGCATTCAAATAACATTTATATCATTTCATATCATCTAATTTCATCCATTTCATATAACATATAAACTTATAAAATAATGCCATAATATATACATGTAATTGTATGATCATTCATTTGACAACAATAAAGAATTTGACAACAGTAAAGGATAATGATTGCATATAACTTGAGGGTAACAAAAGTATTACTGAAATAAAGAATCGTGCATACTTACCTGAAAATTAGAAAATTGATTTCTCCCCGCTAATCCTTCTTCCTTCGAGATTTCTTCAAAACACCTAAAAGATATAATTTCTTCTTCAAAATCATTTACAATAAATCTAAATTAATGTTCCCATTCTATTCACAATCTACCCTAAGTTCTTCCTCTCCCTCTTTCCAAAAGATCACATAAAGCATATCATAATCTAAAAATTCATAATTTTGTCTAATTACTTAATATTAATCAACATAACACTTCCTCCATAATCTAAATTAATTTAAAATAATTATATTTTCGGATTTACCTAAAACCCTAATTTTAGAAAACCTATTTTCATTATTTCCCTCAAATAAACATGACACTCTCTCCCCCACACCTAAATCATAATTAAATATTTTCAATTTTCGGATTTAAACTAATTAAAATTTAGAAAATAAGATTTTATAAGAAAAACTCAATTTCTTCTCTTAAAAACTCTCTTAGGACCCTTAGGAATAATATTTGCAAAGGCACTTCCAAAAACTCCAACTTTAGAGAAAACCCTAATTTTACCAAATCTCAAAATGTTTAAAAATAAAATCTCATTTCTACGCATAAAAGCATCTCTTAAACCTATCTCATCATTCTCTTAAAGAAAATCCAAGTTTCCCCTCAAACCCTAAATTCTTCATTTCAAAAATCTATAGCAAACATAAAGATTTCTTGGTTTAGAAACATACCTTCTTGCTCCTTGAATCTCCCTCTTCGATTTCCCCCAAATTCGGCCACCGGAAACCGCCGCCGGAGCCTCCGTCCGTCCCTTGCCCGACGCCTCTTCTTGCGTTCGGGCGGAAGAATGTCGAGCGAATGAATGAGGGGAGGGTTCGGTTCTCATAAGGAAAAAGAGAAGCCTAAATGACCTATTTGCCCTCACTTAAACTCTCTTAGCCTTAATAATCTCTAAGGGCATTATTGGTATAATGAGACTTCTCTAATTTTTATTTCTTAAATTAAGCAAAATCAAATATAAGTTTTATATACCAAATTTCTTAGAATTTTGCGTAGAATTTTATAAAATTAATCCCGTCGAAATCCGACAACATTGAATTTTTCACTTAAAACTCGTCGCGACGCTTTGAAAAGCGTGCGAGGTCTAAAACGGCATTTTTCGGGGTTTCACAATCTCTTGGTTTTGAATATTCTTGGTGCTCTTGTGCTCCTGTTATCTTAATGTATGTGCTTTATAAAATTTGCTGCTTCACATCTGCCTGATTTTTTTCTGTTGTGTTGGGTAAAGGAGGAGGTTGAGAAACATCCTTTTATTCTATTTTGCATTTTTTTATGTATATCCCACTGCATGCTCCAATATATGGTTATGCTTGAAGTACAGCTCTGAATATCCAATATCTAAATATTATTTTTCTCTATTTATATTTTATTTCTTTTTTTTATTTTTCTCTTTCAGGAGATTTTAAGCTGGCAGTTATTGAAAGCTAAATTCAAGGGATGCAAATAGTTCCAGGAACTGGCAAGAGGAAGCATTTGAAAGAAGCTTTGGATGAAAATCCCACACCCGCAAATGAAACTCAGAAGTCTGAAAGTGCAGTGAAACGGCGGAATATATCTCAAACATGCATCCATGAGGTTGCTGTTCCAGATTATTTTAATTCATCAAATGATGAATTGATTCATGGGTCATTAAATAATCCAATATATGATGGATTAATGGCCAAAAAATACCCTTTTAAATTAGATTCATTCCAGCGAGTTTCAATTGCTTGTTTGGAGCGGAATGAGTCCATCTTCGTATCTGCTCACACTTCTGCCGGTAAGACTGCAGTAGCTGAGTATGCTATTGCCATGTCCTTCCGTGACAATAAGAGGGTTATCTATACCTCACCCTTGAAAGCCCTCAGCAATCAAAAGTATAGACAATTAAATCAGGAGTTTTTGAATGTTGGTTTGATGACTGGCGATGTGACCCTCTCACCTCATGCCAATTGTCTGGTCATGACGACAGAGATACTTAGAGGAATGCTGTATAGGGGCACAAAATTACTTGAGGATGTTGCATGGGTTATTTTTGATGAGATCCACTATATGAATGATCGAGAAAGAGGGGTTGTGTGGGAGGAGAGCATAATTTTCTTGCCTCCAACAATCAAGATGGTGTTTTTGTCTGCAACCATGTCAAATGCCATAGAATTTGCGGAGTGGATCTGCAAGTTGCATAAACAGCCCTGTCATGTTGTTTACACGGACTTCAGGCCCACACCTTTATATCACTACTTGTTCCCGGTTGGTGGATCTCAATTATACCTTGCGGTGGATGAGAATGAGCAGATTAAAGTGGATCGTTTTCCAAAATTGCAGGAGACATTCAAAAGAAAAGCAAGTAGCCGGATTGCTAAGCGTGGTACTGCTTCAGCTCGAGACATATTCAACATTTTGAAGGTATATCTTGTCTTGCAGTACTGAAGAGGAAGTGAAGTACATATATACTTGTTTGGTTGCACGACATCCCTATCTCTTTCATAATCTGGGCTTGATTTTTATTTCTATTTGTTGTTCATGCTTTATACTTTATACTTGGTCTTATTTGTTTTATATTCTTATCCTTTCTGTATTTTGTAATTCTGATGAGTTTTAATACATCTTAGAGGATACTAGATTTTCATGGCACGATGCATCTTATTATGGAAAATTTTCTTTCCCCATTTTACGCCATACTTTTTGTTTAATTTTTATTTTTCTTACCTTGTGCAAATGTGCGCAATTTAGTTTATTTGGAATGTAATTTATTCGACGTATATTTTGATCTCATGTACATCTTAAGAGTTGGTTTGAGTCGTTTGACTTGTTGCAATATGCTACCGATAGATGGAACAGGGTGTGATATATACTGCATGTTTATGTGAATCTATGATAATTTCCTTTTTTTATCGATTTAATATTCAGGATAAGCATTTATATCAGTCTTTTGCTGCATAAGCTGTTGGGAGATATTATTTATAGAAGGAAAATGGTAGCTTTTTAAACACTTAGATTGCTTTGCAATTTTGAAATGCTGCTATAGTCAGACTACCGTTGTAAAACTATGGTTCCTTCTGACATTCTTAATGCTGTATCCGTGCTTCTTTCCCACTTAATGTTAAATGTTCCTTTGAAATATGTATATCTGGTTCTCTTGTTCTAATGTTTGACCTTGTAGCACCTTGGATTTCTTGATCTTGAATTTTGAGCTTTGCATTTGTGATAGATTCATTTGTAGAAGAACCAAAGGTTTGCTCTGCAAGTAGCTCATAGCTACCGATTCATTTATTTCTTAGATCTTCTATAGCGACTGTAATGCTATTAATGCTATTGCATCTTTTCTTGCTATTTATTTGTTAATTCTTTGTTTCCATCCTAGAAATTGTAATATCATATGCTTTTGATTTGTTTGAATCAAGGTGTGTTCAAGGCATCATGCTAAATATCACGCAGCATTGCTTTTTGTTTCTTATTCTAAAACTAAATGTATAATGAGTGATTATTATTCTTTTTCTTGCTCAGATAATAATGAGGCGAAAATTACAACCAGTAATAATTTTCAGCTTTAGCAGATGGGGGTGCGAGCGGCTTGCTACGTCCATCGCTAAAAGTAAACTTGACTTTAACTCTGATGAAGAAAAGGATGTTGTAGAGCATGTTTTTAAAAATGCTATCCTCTGCTTGAGCGAGAAAGATAGAAATTTACCAGCTATTCGGCTAATGCTTCCACCATTTCAACGGGGCATAGCAGTCCATCATTCAGGACTGCTTCCAATAATTAAGGAGTTAGTAGAGTTGCTATTCCAGGAAGGGCTTATCAAAGCTCTTTTTGCCACTGAAACAGTAAGCTCATTGCAATATTTACGATGTAGGTATTTCTTATGGATAACTTTTTGGGGCCATGATCTGGATAGATAAGCTTAGTGACTCGGTGATTTAAGCTTCGTTTGGGATGGTTTTCTTACTGCTTCCTAAAGCAGTTTTTTAGTAAAAAATTAAAATTTTTTACTAAAAAACTGCTTTAAGAAGCAGAAAGAAAGTCGTCCCAAACGAAGTCTTAGACTGAAATAGTTGTGGTTGTTTGGTGGATAGGAATGATCAATGAAGTATATTATTGGTGACTCATGTTTGTAAATTTTGTAATTCAGCATTATCATTGTCAGGCTCCTCTTAACAATTTAGGTTAGATTTTGAAGTACTTCTTTTCCGTTTATTGATGTGTAGAGCTTTACTGTTTTTACTTCTAGTTTGGTTAAATCTTTCTTCACAACTTTTCAGATATTATTAATCTTAAAATGTGTGCTATTTTGCTCGCTATAGTTTGCTATGGGCCTGAATATGCCTGCAAAGACCGTTGTTTTCACATCTGTGAGAAAATGGGATGGTGTCAGGCATCGTTATATTGGATCTGGTGAATACATTCAGGTAAATGAAGATTCCTTTTTTATGATATGAGTATCACAAAAATAAGTCATGGCTCAATCATTTTTCAAAAGTCTTACATGTATCTTTACATCCTTTTACTAATAAGCATTGGTTTGTGGCACCTGCATATCCCATGAATAGATGAGTGGAAGAGCTGGCCGTCGTGGTAAAGATGAGCGTGGCATTAGCATTATAATGATTAATGAGAAGGTAAGTGCATCGTAATCATGAACTTGTTCCTATAGTTTGCAGTCTTTATTCAGTTTAGTGTTCCTTTTCTTCTTTGCTTACTGTCTATACGGATTTTAGGTGTCCATGTTATATTCTAGCTTCAAAATATGCAAAGAAATTGCGATAGTGAAATTCAGAGTTCGTGACATTTTCTAAGACCTGTCAAAAGTTTTTGATAAAGTAGAACGTTCATTTAAATTTTTAAGCATTTAAAGATCATAAAACCAAGTAGCCTTTGGCTGTTCTTCTGTACCTTAATTTTAATCTGTTTTTTGTTTTTACCTGCTTTGTTTCTAGTTTTGCGTTTTGACAAACATAACTGAATCTTGTCTAGGTTTTGTTATTATGTATATGAAAAGTTTTAGTTCAGAAGCTTGCTAGAATTATATTACATTGGACTTCTTAAACACGCGATAACTTGCCCTGATATTAAGCATATGTGTGGACTCTTTTTTTTGTGGTGTGGGGTTAAAATATGGTCCCTCCGGCTATTTGTGTGTAGCCAATTTAAGCTTAGAATATCATATTTCTCAAATTTAATCTCTTGAGTACAAAATTGATCACAAATGATCTTCATGGACTAAACTGATATTAATTTTATATGATTGAGGGACTTAATTAACTAAATTAGGTTCAATTTTGTTTCCCAATTTCTTTCAATTTCTACTTGGCGAACTATTTGGGGCCAATTTTTAGAGATTAAATTGGAAACATGTAATAATACTAGCTTATGAAATTGACTACATAACAGTAGTCAGATGATAATTTTAAGCTCTTTTTTTTTTTTTGAACAGGTCATCCTTATATAGGCGTGTTTGATTGTTTTATGTTTATGAAATGTCTTGGAAGTAAAAAATGTGAAAAGAGCAGTAGAAAAATGTAGGAATACTAGAAATGATGGCTGATTTTGTATTATCACTTCAATACGAACAAGATACATGCGATCTCTGATTAGAGAGATAGATCGACTCTCCCAAACAACCTAGACGACAGTAGGAAGCCCTCAAAGAAAAAAAAATTACAGCAAACACAAATCACACATATACCTGAAAATACAACAGTGTTAGCCCTAAATAGGCTCTCATAATTTCCTCCTAAATCAGCCTCTTTTCTTACTTGATTCCCTCCCCCATTTGAATTCAATTTGGATCCCTTTCCCTAATACTTTTCCCCCAATTTTAATTAAAGCCTTCATGATTATCTCTCCCTCTATTTTTCCACCTTACATATGGAATTAAATCTTTTTTGGGATCCACAAGGGGGCCCAAACCCCCTCCTTGTTTCCTGTTGGGTTCGACACCTCTAAACCGAGCGGAAGGCTTCCACCCCTCTTGTTGGGCATAACAATACTCGCCCCTTACATGCGCACCTTTTCCTCATTGTGGAAGGATGTGAACTGTCTCTTGATCGTCTCATATAGCTCCCATATAGTATCGTGCTCCAACAAATCCTACCACTTGATTAACGCTTCATGTACCCCTATTTCAACAAATCCTACTCCTAGGGGTTCCACAACGACCTCCATTTATTTTGTCAAAGTTGGGGGAAGTGAATATGGTTTGTGATCTCCTATCACCTTCTTAAACTGTGAGATATGAAAGACGGGGTGCAATGCTAATGAAGTTGGTAGCCTCAATCGATAGGCCACTGCTCCAATGCGTTCCAAAACCTCATAGGTCCTAAAGATCATGGGGACAATTTCTTATTCTTTCTCCTAGCTAGTGCCTTTTGCCTATAGGGCCTCAGTTTTAAATAAACATTGTCTCCTTGCTCAAATTTTACTTCTCTCCTGTGCTCATCAGCCTTTCTTTTTCATAATTTACTGGTTCTCAACAGATGTTCCTTGAGTTCAGATAAGACTTGTCGCTCTCCTCTTAAGTACTGATCTACACTGGATACTAGTGTAGTGCTATGTTCATAATGAATCAAATGAGATGGATCTCTCCCATAGAGAATCTTGAAAGGGGTGGTTCGTGCTGCTGAATGATACGAGGTGTTGTATCACTATTCGACCCACGCAATCCACTTCGCCTAACTCTTTGGTGTACCAGATATAAATCATCTCAATTAGGTCTCTACACTTTATTGACCACCTCTATCTGGCCATCTGTCTGGGGATGGTATGCTATGATTCTCTTTAGAATTGTCCAATGTAAACAAAACATCTCCTTCCAGAAATGGCTAAGGAGTACCTTGTTTCTGTTTGACATAATGGATTCTAAAAATTCATAAAAGCACACCACCTCTCGTATGAAAGCAGTAGCCATAGAAATCCCGATGTACAGGTGCTTCAGAAAAATGAAGTGTGCATATTTGCTCAGGCGATCCACTACTACCAGTATCACCAAAAATCTCTCCGAACAAGGCAACCCTCAATGAAATCCATCGTCACCTCCTCTCACACCCTCTATGACAGAGCTAGAGGTTGTAGTAACCTTGATGGCTCCATCGTTAAGTAATTGTGCCTCTGGAATACATCACATCTCGCCACCCAGTCCTCTACATCGCGGCGTATCCCCACACAGTATAATTCTGCTAACAAGTGGCTGTAGGTCTTCTGAGCCTCTGAATGTCCTCCAATTGCGCTGTCACGAAACTTCTGCAATAGCTTGGACATGTATCTTAACCCCTCAATAAGACAAATCTCTCCTGATATAACAGCTGGGCTCCTCTCAATGTATAATCGGGATGACTGCCTGGGTTCTGTAGCAACTCGACTCTAATCTTCCATAGTCCCTCATCTAGTTCACTCTCCTATTTCAAAGCTTCCCAATCCAAACCATAGGTATTGACAGAGCTGTCAATTGGGGCTCTTCCATCTTCCGTGATAGTGCATCTGTGGCTTTATTCTCTAGAATTGGGTGATACTAAATCTCGAAGTTATAGCCTAATAACTTGGAGATCCACCTCTGATGCTCCTCAGTCAACACCCTATGCTCCAGTAGAAACATAAAACTCCTCTAATATGTCCCGACGACAAAGTGTTGTCCCAACAAATAAGGTAGCCATTTTTGGATGGCCAAGACAATCGTCATCAACTCCCGCTCGTAAACAGACTTGTGCCTCGCCTTGGTTGTGAGCAACTAGGTGAAAGAAGCAATGGGCCTATGATCTTGCATGAACACTTTCCCCAGACCTAAAATCCCTCTCAACTCCTCAGGTTCTTAACTAAAGGTCATTCCAACATAGCCTTAATCTTGGACTAGTCTGTTGCTATCCCTGTTTTTCTCACCACATGTCCCAGGTACTCCACCTGTGGCTGTGCAAACGAAATTTTATTCAGGTTGGCATATAGTTGGTAGTCTCGCATCGTCCCAATATAGTCCTTAAGTGACCTAAATTTTCTGCCTCTGTACGATTGTTGATCAGGATATCATTAAAGAATACTAAGACCAACTTTCTGAGGTAGGGTTAAAAAGCCCGATTTATGAGGGGCTGAAAGCTAGGACGTTGGTAAAGCAAAAAGGTATCACCAAAAACTTATAGTGACCCTCATGAGTCATGAAGGCTGTCTTATGCACATCCCCCAGCTTCATTATGATCTGATGGTACCTTGATTTCAGGTCAATTTTTGAGAAGATGATCTCCCAAAAAGCTCATCCAACTACTCATCAATCAAGGGGTTAGGAAACTTATCCAACATAATTTTCTTGTTTAGGCCCCTGTATTCTACGCAAAACCTCCAACTGCCATCCTTTTTCACTAGTAGAATTTGACCGAAAAAGGCCTCACACTAGACCTAATAACTCCTACCTTCAACATCTCTTTGATGTGCATTTCTATCTCATCCTTCTGAATCTGCTGGTATCGATACAGTCGAACACTGATAGGAGAAGCCCCCTCTTTCAGGGTAATGGTATGCTCGTGCTCCCAGGGTGGTGGTAATATGCCCGACTGCTAATAAATCTTAGGAAAGTGCTGCAGAAGCTGATATACACAATTAGGAACCTCTTCCCACTCATAATCTCGAATCCCTTCCAGGCTCTATATGTGAGACCTCGTTCCCTTACTGTTCCTCTCTGACTTGGATTTTCCTCCCAGGATCGTCCGGGACGATAGTTAGATCGTCCAGGCCGATCAGTGTACTGAAACGGCTGCTTTCTGGATCGTCCTGAGAATAGTCCTGGGAACCGTCCAGGACGATCGAATTTGGTCTGATCGTCCCAGGACGATCTGGCGATCGGCCGGGCCGATCAGCTTGATGATATAAGAAAATCAGCTCGTTTTGAGGAGAGAGAAAATCATTTTAAAAACAAAATATCTGATTTTAGAGAGAGAAAGAGAAAGGGAAAAGAGGAAAGCTGGGTTTTGGAGGCCGCGGAGCACTTTTCGTCCGACGCCGCTGTTGGGAAAAGTGAAGATCTCGTGGTAAGGACTCCGAATTCTATTTATGTTTTCGAAGATATTGAGTTTTGACCGAGTTGTGCACTGTTTTGTGTTTTCATAGTCGAACTTTTGATCTGATTTTGTATTGACACAACTTTCACCGCACAACTTTTGGTATGTTATAGATATGACTATTGTACACGATTTGAGTATTTTCTGCGACATTTTACCAGTCGGAATTGATTCTACACGATTTTAATTGAATAGAAAAATATCATGACGTAATTTGATTTGGATTCTATAGAACAATAGTCTTGTATTGATGTCGTGAATATTCTATTGTAATTTGGAAAAATTTGGAAATTGTGCTTTTTGCAGGATTTTTGTGTAAATTTGATAGACTGTCGTTACTCTGCCCGATTTTCGTACGACTTCTGATTTGTCTGAAATTGATAGATTGAATTAATATGTGCATGACTATTGATCTGATTGTTCTAGATTGCTTTAATATTGATTATTGAATTGATTATTGATTGATTATTGAAATGATTCTTGAATTGACTATTGATACTGAAATACAAGTGGAACCTGGTTGAACGTTGGTTGGAGATTGAATTGACCTGTACAGGATGGTGGGCCGACCGGCTCTCATTTAAACCATTGATCATTGATATAACGATTGGGAGTCATAAGGGGTTTATAGAAATGCCGACGGGCGGCCGACGGGCAATAGAGTGACGACTCTTTTTATTGAAACTAACGTATGGATATCTACAACAGCAATATGGATTCTACAACAGCAACATAGCCAGTTGATTGTACTTGTTCAGTATTATTATATTGAATGCATGTTTACTGTATTGACATACGGATTTATTGTTTTATCGATTTCTACTTCATTGATTTGATCGAATTTACTGTTTTGTACGGATTTATAGATTTCATTGGTTGATCATTGAGCATGAATACTATTGATTATTGATTATTGACACTGATACGGATAGAATGGGTATAAATATTGTATAGATTCATTGATGCTATAGATATTGGTATTGCCTATAGATTGATTCTGCATTGTATTGATTTGACTTGCTACATTTGATTTATCGATAGGATAGATTGAGATTTATCGTATCGTTTTTCCGATTGATTTACGGATTTCTTCGAGATTGACGTGGATTGATTGAGCTTGGTTTATTGATTTGCCTGCTGCTGCATTGACTGGTTTTATTGACTATGGATTTCTGTATTGCATAGATTCATTGACCATTGACTGATATAGATTTGATTGACTGGCATGCATATTGATAGCATCGCCGTGCTTTGATCTCAGTTATAGGTATTAGGTGACCTGCTGGGCTTTGTAAAGCTCATTATATGTGGTTGATATTTTCAGGTCAGGGCAAGGGAGCAGAAGATAGGAATTGATCCGGATCTTCAGGTTTTTAGTTCTTTTGATGATTTTGATTCTTTTGTACTCAGGATAGATTTCAGTACTGGTAATTGTAGTGTAGTTCCTGAGTATTGTACATGACCTTTTGAGATATGAATCGACATGTATATAGATGTTTTAAATTTTATAGATGTTTGATAGATCGTTAATTGAAGGTTTTAAATAGCTCTGGTAAATTGTTTGAGTAATTGATTGACATTCTTTCCAAGTTAGATCTTGGGGCGTGACACTATAGCTCCACCAAGTAGCCCAATCTTGTTCCTTCTATTGCCTTAACCTTGGTTTTGAGTGAAACCATGGTTCTGCACATGTTGACATCTCCTCACAGCACCACCTTCTTCCCCTCTACCTGAACTCCATAGTGAAGGACTTCCAGCCCACCTTTGTCTCCTTGATCGTCTGTAGCCACTTCATCCCTAGGATTACATCAGTGCTTCCCAAATCCAGGCGACAAAATCCTCTACTATCTGTATGCCTTGGAGTGCCACTACCAACCTGCTACAAATTCCCCTACTCTCCATCTTTCTTGTCTCCATTATGATTCCAAAGCTCCTTGTATCCATCAAATTCAATCCCAATTAGTCTACAACCCAATTGAAGATGAAGTTATGAGTTGCCTCACTATCCACCAAGACCACCACTGGCTGTTTCTCAATTTTTTCTCTCACCTACATGGTATGATTTGGAGTGAATACCACCATAAGTTTAGGGACACCTCTGCCTGTCCATAAGTAAATGTGTTATTTCCTCGCTTTTCTCCTCTCCCTCGTAGACCATTTAGACCTAAAGGGCTCGATTATTACACCTGCGTCCTGACGTAAATCTCTCATCACACTTGAAGCATAGCCCTTTTTCCCATGCCTATCCTGCACCTCAGCTTCTGTAAAGTGCTTAAAATTTCCCCCAAGACGAACTACAGTGCTTTTCTCCTTTGGCGCTTCCTCTGAAATGACATAATCTGAGTCCTTAATATCAATGTCATATAGGTATTCCTGTAAGCCCCACTCATGGTGTGCTTTGGCTAACCTTCTCCCTTTGATATTTTTCTTCCACCCTCTGAGCAAGCTCCATCATTTCCCTCGGCCCCTAGATCTCAATACTCTGAGCTTTGCTCGTATCTTTCCCTAAGTCCCTCCATGAAATTTCCTTCCAACCCTTCCTCAAAAATTCCCCTCAATCTTTACAACAGCTACTCAAACTTCTCCCTATACTCCATGACTCTTCCCTTTTGAGTTAAAGCATTGAACTGCTTGTGGAGGTCTCCTTCTCGAATGGCTCGAAAACGTTCCAACAAGAACTCATTAAATTCCCCCCATGAATAGATTGGAAACCTAGCCTCCCTCCACTGGAACCAAGCTAAGGGCTTTTCCCTCGAAACATAGCCCTTCCACCATGAGCTTTTCCCCTTCCGTCAATCCGTGATAGCAAAGTAATGCTCCAACTTATACACAAAATCCTGAGCACCTTCCTATTAAAAATTGGCATATTTAACTTCCTTGATCTCGCATCCATACCCCAATGGCTTCTCCCTCCAGTAGTTCCCATGACTCTTCCCTTTTTGAGTTAAAGCATTGAACTGCTTGTGGAGGTCTCCTTCCCGAATGGCTCGAAACTGTTCCAACAAAAACTCATTAAATCCCCCCCCCCATGAATAGATCAGAAACCTAGCCTCCCTCCACTGGAACCAAGCTAAGGGCTTTTCCCTTGAAACATAGCCCTTCCACCATGAGCTTTTCCCCTTCCGTCAGCATGTAATAGCAAAGTAACGCTCCAACTGATACACAAAATCTTGAGCACCTTCCTATTAAAAATTGGCATATTTAACTTCCTTGATCTCACATCCATACCCCAATAGCTTCTCCCTCCAGTAGTTCCTCGCGTGTAATGATGATGTGATTCTCTTCCTACCTCCCTTGGTTGATTTGGATCCCATGGCTCCACCCAACCATTACCTTCTTTAGTCCACCTCTTTCCATGCATGTGTGGTTTCCCGAAGGATTCGGCCTCCCCCTTCTTGTTTTCATTCCTTCAGAATACCCCGATCCACCCACCATCAGTGCCCCCTGTGGTTGTCCCTTGTGGGAAAACACTCTCCACTCCATCATCATCTCCCAGAATTTCCTTTCCCTTTGGTTGAGCTTGGGAAATCGCCTGTGAGGCTTTGACTGCATTTCGATCATCTTCTTCATCATGTCTTCCAAGTTTTCAAAGCAATTCTCTATGAATAAGAGCCTTCCTTCCATGCCAGAATATCTTTCCTCCATTCGGCCATGAGTTGTTCTATGTTTCCTTTCGGTGCATCCATCTTTTTTGCTTTCATTTGTCCTACTTTGATACCAATGTGATATGCCTTGGAAGTAAAAACAACAAAAATAACAGTAGAAAGATGTTGGAATAGCAGAAACACTAGTTGATTTTGTATTATTACTTCGATACGAAGCAAGATACATGTGATTTATGATTGGAGAGGTAGATCGGCTCTCCCAAACAACCTAGACGCTGTTAGTAAGCCTTCAAAGAAAAGAACTACAGCACACACAGATCACACATATCCCTGGAAATACAACAATGTTAGCCTTAAATAGGCTCCCCTAATTCCCTCATAAATAAGCCCTTTTCCTTACTTGATTCCCTCTTCAATTTGAATTCAATTTGGATCTCTTTCCCTAACTTATTACCCCCCAAATTTAATTAAAACCTTCATGATTATCTCTCCCTAAATTTCCCCTCCTCACATATGGAATTAAATCTTTTATGGACCCCACAAGGGGGCCGAACTCCCTCCCTGTTTCCTGCTGGGTTCATCTCCTCTGAACCAGGTGGAAGGCTTCCACCTCTATTGCTAGGCGTATCCGTTTCTAAAGCATAGAAGCGAGAGACAAAGATGAGCATCATGCTACCAAGAATGACATAACTTTATGAAGGGCCAATATTTTTTCCTTATTTGTTTAATAACCCTTTATGTTGATTTTTATTTTATTTTTGCAGTTTTTTTGCTTTGCAGTGTGGTTTATAAATCCTTATTTCCTAGTGTAGCAAGGATATAATTGTTGGGACTTAAGAAGGCGAACCATTTTACTCCAGTACTGCACATGAGATAACTCATCATTTTGCAACACAAATCTGGCAAATATAAAAAGAGAAAATAATTTAGTATTAAAATGTAAAAAGCGTTGGAAAAAAACTCCCTTATGTGAGAAGGAAATAACATTCTGAAAATCAGTCCATTTGTTGCTTGATTTTCCAAGAAAGCATTCTAAGGTTGCATCTTATGAGTTTCTGAAGATGCTTAATGTTTTTTTTTTCCAGATGAAAATGGATGTTCTCAAGGACATGGTTTTGGGTAAACCTGCCCCTTTGGTTAGCACTTTCAGGTTGAGTTATCACAGTATTCTAAATTTACTGAGCCGAGCTAAGGGTCAATTTACAGACGAGCATGTTATCAAGAATTCATTCCACCAGTTCCAATATGAGAAGGTTTGTTCTAGAGTCTTACTTTTTTTTTTAATGGGAAACCCACGGAGGGGCCTACACGTTGATATAAATCAAAATTACAAATCCTTAAAGGGTTTATCAGCCCACTACCGCTCGAAAGAGCTACAAAATTTAAAGAAAAATAAAATCCTAAGAACCAATTAACCCCATCTAAATCAATTACAAAAATGCCTAGATACAATCTAAGGCGACACTGAAAAAGCATCCAAAAAAGAAAGATAAAAAGATACTCGTTCAGCCTAGTCTTTCTACCCAAAATCAGCTTGCAAGCTGCAAAAATTCTGCAAAACAACACAAAAAAACAAGAAAAGTTAGCAGCAAAAATAAACTTAAAAAACTTACCAGAGTAGCTGATATGCCAAAAAACCCAAGCTTGACTCAAGATGAACAATCTCCAAGAACACTTCTCTTCCGCCACCCAACTCACAAAAACCAGTCAGGAACAATCCAGAAATAACACTCACAACCTGCACAGAAGAACACCTCCACAAAACCAAAATGTTGTAAAAACAAACCTTCCAGACAGAATTACAGTAATAAGAGAGCATTTGTGACCTGCTAATAATACGCATGCCATTCTTACAAATCCCCTTAACAAGACAGATGAACTTGACAGTCCAATACCAATAAAAACAATTAAAATAGTCAGTAAAAAACACTGTAAAATAAACCCCAAACAACTATACCAAAGCTTCCCAGAATTGTGCCTAGCAGTCCCCCCGGACATCACAAACTGCTCCAACACCGCCCAAGCATAAAAACCCCAAACTGAAACAAATAAGACCTAGAATCTGAGAACAGGGAAAAAACCCAATTCCTTCCAGCCAACAAACCCTCCCAGCTAACCAACCAAATAAAAACAGGAAAAACCATACCAATGAACAGCAGACAAACAACAGCTAATGATGTCTAATGTAAGGTAAATCAGTACGATCCAGGTTAACCAAACCTTTAATAACCACAGGAGTATCAATATCATTAAATTCAGTGAAAGTAGTAAAAATGCAACCCAGTTTTGCCAAAGCATCAGCACACCCATTTCCCTCCCGTAATATATGAGAGATCTTAAAATTTAAATTACAAAGAGCTTGTTTCAATTGCCTAATCAGATAAAAATTCTCAGCATTAAACAAATGCATACTATTCAGATAATGTAAAATAAGAATAGCATCGACCTCAATCCGGACCTTATTAAAGCCTAACTTAAATTCTAGAGTCTTACTTGTTTACTCATTTATTTCATGCGAACTCAAGTAGTTTTAAGTTATGGAGATATTTAAAGTCTTTTTTCTTTTTTTCTTTTTCTTTTTTTTTAACCTAGTCTTGGTCAGGCATGAACAAAAAGATTTCAAAGTTGGAAACAGAAGTGGCTATGATTGAATCCTCAGGCGAGGTAATGTGTCAGTTTGCATTGAATATCTTTAAATTCAATGTCTATGCTCTATATTGACTTGATTTTTTTAGCATAGACTGAAGTTGCTGATTATCATAATTTGGAACTTGAAATTGCTCAACTTGAAAAGAAGATCATGTCTGGAATCACCAGGTCAACTGTCAAGGTAAGTCACATAGCTTGATCCTTTATTATTGGTCCCTTCTTATAGATCAACTTTGGAAAGGTCTGACATAAATGTTAGGCATCTATCATATTTTTCAAATTTCATGAAACTTGTTGAAGAAGTTTTTTGTTTCTTAGTTCTTTAAGTTAAAGATGCTTATTCCTAGGTTTGAAAGTGATATGTCTTTAGTCTGAAGTGATAAGTCTTATATCTCACTTTTATGCTTCATCAGGACATGCGTATCAAACCACCGGAACTTACTGAATTACTTCTTAAAATTAAAGAACTGAAGCATAAATTAGCTGCTCATCCACTGCATGAGGTCTGTATTTACTTTGTTTGGTACTGTATTTTGTAGCTGATAGGTTTTATTATGGGAAGAACTATTATATTACACCAGTTGCATGTAGCTTTCTTTGATTTGTTGGTTGGAGCTATGGCTCCCAACCAAGAGGTCTTGAATTCGAAGCTTGCGTATATGATGGTCATGTGAATTTACCTTAATTAGCCTAAATGTCCCAAAAAAAAAAAATTACACTAGTTGCTTTGTGTTCCCTTCTTGTCTAGCCAAACTGAGAAGCAATACAAATGGTTCCAAATAAAAGCTTAGCTAAATCTTGAAATCCATCGGCTTAAGTCCAGGATGAGGGATTCTAAGGTGATCTAGTGAACTTTTTTTTTTTCCTCCCATCCACTATCAACTCCATCGTGAGTGCTACCCAATTAACTTTGGTGTCTCCCAAGGTCTGCAGCCACTTCATCCCCAGGATGACATATGTACTTCCTAACTTCAGTGGAAGAAAATCTTCCCTCACCTGAATCCCCTGGATAGTCAGTAGCACTCCTTTACAGATCCATGGCCTTTCTCCATCTTCCCTGTATCCATCATTACACCATAACAACCGATATCCGCCAATCTCACTCTCAATTGGTCGACGATCTGAGTGGAAATGAAATTGTGGGTAGCCCCACTATCAATTAGCACCACCACCTCCCTTCTGTTATCTCCCCCTTCACCTTCATGGTATGATTCGTAGTGAATCCTACCATCGAGTTCAGGAAAACCTCTGCCAGATCTAAATGCAACTTCTCCTCCATCTCCTCCTCTAACTCCCCCTCACCTCCCTCAGTTTCCTCATCATCGTAGATGGTGAGAACCTGAAGAGTTTGGTCCTTGTACCAATGCCTTGGCGTATACTTCTCATCGCACCTGAAACACAACCCCTTTATCCTCTTCTCCTGCATCCGCTTTCCTATCAGCCGCTTGAAATTTGCCCGCTCCCTCCTCCTATTGTCTTCTCCCTGGTGGTCTCCCGACTTCCTCCTGTTGCAAGACCTTTAGGTGGTAAATGGGTGGTTGTCATCCTGTAAGTGCCCCCTGTGCTGCTACTCTTGGCTCCCCTCTCCAGATTTCTCTGATTTTCAACAAGCTATGTCAACTTCATGACCTCCCCCAAGTCACGAGGTATCAGGACCTTCACTGCAGCTCAGATCTATACCTTCAACCCCTTTATCAAGTTCCCCTCCAATACAGTATCTGATAATCGCTCAATCCTACTGGTCAGGTGCTCAAATCGCTCTTGATAGTCTGCTACTTATCCCTCTTACACTAGAGCAAAGAACTACTCATAAAAATTTCCTTCCTAGTCAGTTTGGAAACTTTCTATTATGCAATCTTTGAATTCCCTCCAATTACTGATAGGTCTCCTCTATCTCTCCACTGTTACCATGACAGTGCCTTCCCTTCCAAGCACAAGCCTGTCGTTATCATCTTCTCCTCCTCCGTTAGCCCATTGACGATGAAGTACATTTCCACCTTATAAATCCACCCATACGCATCCTCCCCTTCAAATATGGGCATCTTCAGCTTCCTCACCTTCGGATCTCCCCCATTTCTCTTTATTCCTCCATAGCTTCCTTTTTACCAAGTGCTTGGCCCTCCCCATGTCTCCCGGTCTTCCCTTTCCCTGTCATAGCCCAAGCCCCCTTTGAATTCCCCCACCATTTCTTCAAATTCAGCACTCCTGCGTTCATAATATCCCTCCCGAAATTCCAATCAGCACCTCTTTGCTTTGCCCCTCCATACCCATGCCTTTACCTATACCTACCTCCTCTACCCTCCCTCTGGAAGGCTCCAGATGGGGTTTCATTCTTTCTCCCTCCACGATCTCCTCCTCATCTTCCCCCTTACGGATTTTGGAATTCATATTTTTCCCTTCCACTCCTTTTGCTGCGGAATCCGCCTTTTGGTTGTGGATTTCGAACATTTTCTTGATTTGGTTCATCTCTCCTTCAAGTCTTTCTTCCAGTGCATCTACTTTCTTGGCCGCTATCTCTATCTGGATTTTTGTATATTCAAAATTTCTGGATTTGAATCACAAAAACAGCAACTATCTCCTTTCCCGACCAAAATTTAGCCCCTGAAATTCTCCAAAATCAACCCACGAATGGTCCCAAGGCTTGCTCTGATACCAATTTGATAGGAAATACTTGAGTTCGTAAGTAACCCTAAGGGTAATACTTGAGTTCGCAAGCAAACCTATCACCAATTGGTGAAAAACCGCGAGAATAATGCAAAATTTGAGTGAAATCAGCCCCAAAACGATAGATTGCGGTAAGAAGATCAAAGTCAAACAAGCACAAAAACAAGATACATTAGATCCTCAATTCAAGAGGAGGATTGTCTATCCCAAATCTCTAGACAAGATAGTCTAGAGCCCAAGTCGCCAAAGAACCCTAATATGTCACGACCTGGCCCAGTGAGCTCGCATGTGCGAGGCTGGAACAAAGGTCGGACGATAGGTCAAATATCTAATTTCTAAAACTATCACCTTAACATTTTGAAAGAGCCTCTAAAACATCAAATTGAAAACATATAAACATAAAATCAAGCATAATCATAAAATTACCTTTCCTCAGGTGCTCTTCTCCTATGATAAACATTGACACCCCTTCTACTCATTTTGATTTACTTAAAGCTTACCTGAAAAAAAATGTTAACAACTAACATTAAGCCGAAGCTCAGTAAATAAAACACAATTCTAAGCTACAGTAATCAAGGCAAACTACGTAATATGCTGGATGCCAATTTCATATGAACATAATATAAAATGATTTCATACTTAACATAACATTAAACATATCATATCATAAAGTCATATTTTTCATTTTTCTTTCCATATTCATATCATTATACTTAGCTTTCTCTTTTCGTATACATTACAACCGTCACATGAGTCACCGTCTAGTACCATAAAGGTACTCCTTTACTATTTTCCTTTTCCATATCCTTTACCATTTTAGCGTGAACGATACAGCGTCCTCAGCTAGTATCATAAGGGGGTGAACTCCATCTAATCAGCATGCACATTCAATCATTCAATATAACATTCTTATCATATCATTTCATTTCATATATTACATAAACTCTATCATATTAGGCCATAAAAATATAACATGAAATTTGCACGATCAATTATTTTATGAGAGTTAAGAAGCATGATTGGTTATCAAGTCATATAACATGTGAGAAATAAAAAACATTACTGTAATTAAAGAACTATGCATACTTACTTGAAATTGGGTAAATTGATTTTTTTTTCACTAGTGCTCCTTCCTTCAAGATCATAATAATCTACACTTATAAGAAAATATTTTAATAATCAACGACTAATGCTAATCATCTAAATTTTAATGAAACTACTCCTATAAAACTTCTAAAAGTTCTCCTTCTCTTCAAATTACTCTAGTTCTCTCTTTCTCTCACACTCTCTCTCATTTTCATAATTACAAACATATGAATTTAATTTGCTTAATCATTTATCAAAATTTCCCTTACCCAACTTTAATCTTAATTCCTAATCATTACTATAAGGAAATCATTAACATAAATAAACATTAAATCTTAATTTCTTTTTATTTAGTGACATGAATATCATTATCATAAATCAATATCATTAACATAAATGAATATCATTAACATAAATCTTTAATTTATTATTTAACCTAAACTTTAATTGACATTAATATAATTATTTTCGGATTTATAAACTCTAAAAATTAAGAAAATATCTTAAACTCAAATCACTACTCCTAATATTCCCTAACAATCCTTCATTAATTTCATAAAGAGATTATAAATCTTTCTCAAACCTTAAAAATCTTTTCTTCCAAAAATTTAGAGAATGAGAGTAATTTTCTAAAATCTATAGCATACCTTAGCCTTTCTTTAGTCTCCTCTACGCTTTTCCACAAGTTTGGCTACCAGAATCCTCCGCCAGAGCCGCCGCCGAAGATGCCGTCTGAGCCTTGCATCCGCCTTATCCTTATTCGGCTGCTCGATTTGTGTCGTGCGAAAGAAATGAGAGGGGGAGAAGGGCTGGTTATGCTTAATAAGAGAATTTGGGTTTTGCAAAAGACCCTCTTGCCCTTACTTAAGTAAATTTGGCCTTCTATTTGCATAAGGGTAAAACCTGTATTTTCACTTCCGAATTTTATAATTCCCAAAATATACATAATTTAATATAATTCCTGTATATCAAAACAATCAAAATTTTATGTAGGATATTCTAAAATTATTTTAGTCGAATTTTGTTAAATTCGAAAATTCACTTAAAACTCGTCGCAACGCATCGAAAAACGTGAGGTCAAAAATGTCATTTATCGGGTTTTACATAATAGAAAGCAAATCAAGCATGCCTCACCCTAAACATCTCATGCTACTTAATGCATAAACTTTCCTAATCAAATTTTCCTCCGAAGCCCTAGCCGCCCCCTTCCTTTTCAAATTCGAACTTAATTGGAGTAATGGACCCACCATTGTGGACGGCATCATTAGGGGAGGCGGAACTAGCCTGCCTCCTGTATACACGAACCAGCCCTGGACGGGCTGGTTGGGCCAGTTCAAGAGGCTTGAACCGGCCTATCATATTTTTCATTACGGAACTCGCAGTTTTACATATAGCAATAGGGGAGAATTTTGTTAGAGAGCAGTTGTGCTTGAAGTTTCCTTTGTTGTAGTGGAGCGCAGAATGCAGGTGGATCAGTTGTAGAATTCAGACATGGTGAAGATAAGTAGTCAGCAATGGGAAAAGGCACTTACCTGGCGGCTTGTTTATCATAAAGGCTGACTGTGCAATTCCTTATCATAAACGTTATCGTTTTCTTTCATTGATTTTTTTCTTGATAGAATTTGTTTCCTGCACCTTCTTTGCAGCTACAAAAGTTCCGTGATGAGCTGAAAAACCGTTTACGGGTTCTAGAGAGGCTTGGTCACATAGACGCAGACAATGTAGTTCAGTTGAAGGGGCGTGCTGCCCGTCTGATTAACACTGGCGATGAACTTCTTGTCACAGAGCTTATGTTTAATGGTGTTTCCCTACACCCAAGTGAATATTTTTACTTTTACCTTTTTTGCCGTAGTTGTTTACAGGACTAGTTTGGTTAATTATTGTAATTTTGTAACAGGTACATTTAATGATCTCGATCCACATCAAGTTGTTGCCCTTGCCAGCTGCTTTATTCCTGGAGATAAACCAAGTGATAAAGTATTTTTGAGAATTGATCTAGCAAAACCTTTACAAAAGCTTCAAGAGAGTGCCAGAAAAATAGCCGAGGTTTGTTTTGTTTCTATTTTAATCATTCATTTCTCAAGAGAAACTATTATGTTGATTGCACTAAACTGCGTGGTGCAACACATGCAGATACAACGTGAATGCCAGTTGGACATAAATGTGGAGAAGTATGTTGAATCAGCTATAAGACCATATTTGATTGATGTTATTTACTGTTGGTCGAAGGTTTGCATTCCCTGTAGACTTGCTTCCTACAATTTTATTAATTATATAAAAGCTGGCATTCATGGCTGCTTTCTTGAAGCTGAATGAAACTATTTCTCTTCTTCTGTTTCTATATATGTTTATGACTTATAAGCCAATTAGTAACCAACTATCAAACAGCAATTACTTGAACCTTTAACAGTTAATGCTATGGAATTCATCCTCTCAGCTTCTACTTGTTAATTTTGTTCTCTTTTTGAAGGGCGCAACATTTGCAGAGGTGATTAGTATGACAGATATTTTTGAGGGAAGCATTATACGCCTAGCCAGACAACTAGATGTATTCTTGAACCAGGTAATATTTTTGAAAGTGTATGATGTAGGACTAGCATGTGAAGACTTGCATTATGAAATTAAACACAAATTACATTTAAAATCAGCAAGCTATTAATCATGGGGATGTGTAAAACAAGCTTCAAAACAAGTAAGAAAGGCAATCCACAAATAGCAATTAACCACAACCAAATTTTTAGAATTCAAGAAGGATAAATCAAGTCAATAACTTAGCTAACATGAGTTGGCAAAAAGATCCAACATTTAACATAGATTAGTGACTACAAAACCATTTACTCAATGATTTAAGAAGCTAATGGATTTAAATTAACATGAAAGTAGTGATGCCACAAAGAAAGACTTAGGTATTTACGTCGCAGGAAGCTTCCTTCAGATGTGGTGTGGTCCCGGCTGGTTGATCTTTAAAGGTTTGCTCCTAGTGCTTTCCTTATGTCTTGCTTCACAGTAGAGAAGAAGAGATACTGGCCGAAATTTGGAAAGAGGGAGGCCATGATTTTTTCTATTTGGGGGAGATTAGGAATGGTGTGAGGTTAATTAGAGTGGTGGGGCTTAGGGGAATGGGAGAGAGTCTGATTGGAAAATGGAAAAGTTGTTTTGGGAAAGGGAAAAGTGAACTTTGCAATTAATGGGTCAACTTCCCATTAATTAATATGAAGAGTTCCATGAGTGGGCCAACCATGGGGAAAGGGAAGGGGTTGTGGCTTTTCCAATTCTCAACTAATTTTGAAAATGAAAGTAATGAGAGGCAATTAATGGGAATTTAATGGGTCAACTTCCCATTAATTAACATGAAGAGTTCCAAGAGACAAGTGGGGTCCAATTAAAATCCTGATGTAGGCAAAAGAGGCCTTTTGGTGTTCCCCATGCTGATTTTAATTCCCAAAAGATGCCTTTTCGGTTTCCCCTTTATGAGCCATTTAATGCTTCGATTTTCCCCCACTTTTGGGGCTGTTTTGATGCTTCGGTTTCTTCCCCAGGTGGCTGCCCCTTTGGTCCCTTGCTTGTTGCGATTATCGAGGGTATTTTATTGGCTGATTTTGAGGTGCATTAAATCCATGTATTAATTGTCTTTTTTCCCTTTTCTTCCCCTATATAAGGGTTGTTTTGTGGCTGTTTTAGGAGGGTTTTATAAATGAAAATTTGTGGAATGTAAAAATATGCGGGTTTACATAGCTTGCGAGCTATGGCTTCTTTCCCCTTCTCTTAAAATTCGTCTCGGTCTTCTAATATCTTCTTCTCTATCCACTGTTTCTTCTCCACATGTATCATTCTTCTCTAAAATATGTATAAGTTTTATTGTTTATGTTTGTCATTTGTAGTTGAAGTTGTGTCTCTTAATTTGCAATCTTAATGTTTATATTTATCTTTGCTGTAAGAAAGGAAGATTTGTGTCTTTGCAATATTTTCTTGTTGCATCAAATCCCGAAGGTCAAAATTTCATATTTGGGAAATTTTGGATTGGGAACTTGGATGGGAAGGGGTGGTGATTGTGGGCTTGCCATGGGGTGGAAGGGGAAGGGTTAGCTGGCCAAGAAAGGGAGAGGAAGAGGGAACCAAGAGCTCGCCTTAATGGGTTGTTGGGTACTTCATTTGTCTTCTCCTAAGGCTTCACCACTCCACCACACTCACTCTCACATAAGAGAAGAGGGCTGAAATTAGAATTCATTCAAAAATAATCATCATCATGTTACAAGGGGGGAGAGCCATATATAGGCTCCACCACATGATAAGACAAAAAAAGACACTAATGGCCTTGGGCTTACAACATAACATTAAGAAAAAGTTCACAAACTAAATTAAATCGCATACTACACACTTAACAACTAATAATATAATGACTCAATCGTTGTCGTCAATCTACGACCCCTTCTATGATAAATTTTTCATGCATTGATGTCCCCATATATGTATTCCTCTTAACCCATCACATGTTACATCAGAATAGTGTTGAGCACTGCATAACTTTCTGATTGAGTGATTGCTAAAAGCAAGTCGTATTCAGTTATGCACATGTGAATTGCTTCTTACTGGCTGGTCTTTGTATTCTGCAGTTGAAAGCTGCTGCCCATGCTTTAGGAGATATCAATCTGGAGAAAAAGTTTGAATCAGGCATTGAAAGCCTTCGGCATGGAATAATGTTCACCAACTCTCTGTACTTGTAGGAAGGGTAAGCATCTGGCTTTCCATTTGCAAAATCATGCATTTGGCATAGTTGTGCAGCTATTAACTCCTATGAGGAAGCCATTTCCTGGGCATCTGAAGATTGGAAGTATATTTGGGTTATAGGGCTGTGTTACATATGCCCAGCAGGAGGGGCGGAAGCCTTCCGCACGGTTCAGAGGAGCCGAAACTAGTAGGAAATATGGTGGGGGTTCGGGCCCCCTTTGGGGGCAGAAAATATTTAATTCCATATATAAGGAGGAGAAATAGAGGGAGAAATAATCAGGAAGTTTTTAATTAAAATTGGATAGAAATTAATTGGGGAAAGAGATCCAAATTGAATTCAAATTGGGGAGGGAATCAAGTAAGGAAATGGGTTGATTTAGGAGGGAATTAGGGGAGCCTATGTAAGGCTTATCTTGTTGTGTTTTCCGATAGGTGTGATTTGTGTTTGCTATAATTCTTTTCTTTGAGGGTTTCCTAGCGACGTCTAGGTTATTTGGGAGAGCCGATCTAATTCTTTAATTGTAGAGCACTTGCATCTTGTTTCGTATTGAAGTGATAATATAAAATTAGCCATTGTTTTTGATATTCCTGCAGTGTTCTACTGTTTCTTTGGCTGTTTTGACTTCCGAGGCATATCGCTGCTAACAAAAAGGCATCCGGTTGTACCATAAGAAAGGATCGGTTTGCAAAGTATAGTTTTGCAGCGAATCAGCTCGAAAGGCTGTATGGAGCTGTGATATCATTGTATTAGCTTTATAGGATCAGATGTGTGACCTCTTTACTACATTAATTTCTCCAATTCCTCCTAATTTAACAATGAATGTATGAGTAAACCTGCCAATCACGGTGATGATGTTTTTTTACTTGATTTTTATCCTCTAATCCTCCGACGAGTTGCTTCCTCAGTTTGCAATCATCTACTGAACGATGATTTATGATTTGATTAGCATTCTTTGACCCTATGTTAATGCAATTGACTTCGGATCAGTTTTTTAGGTAAAAGAAAAAGTCAAAATAAATGTATTTATATACAGGTGATCTGTTATCATTGATTGTCAACAAATAGAACTACGTCTATATTATCTGTATCAAATAATTTCGGGATAAAGTTAAACTTCAAATCTAAATTTGGGGGCAGTGAATAATACAACTCTTAATTCTGTTGCTAAAATAGTAAAAAAGCCAATGATGTGGAGCGTCGCAGTGTTGCATTCCTCTTAAATTTCATATAAGAACTGCGAATTTTAACTAGGAAATCAAGCCCAAGATGTTTTTTTTTATAAATTTCTCGTTCGATGATACGGTTTGCAGTATTGTTTTTAAATAGCTCTTTTGTTAGCAAGCAATCTTGTGAAGTCTTATATTTGATGATGTAATTCCTTCATGACTTTGGCAAAGTTCAACAAAAAAATAAGAAATTTAGTAATCAATTTCTTTATATCAATTTAAGCTTTGGTTGGGATAACTTTTAGCTATTATTATTTTTGTTGCTTTCAAAAAAATTTTGTGTTAAAAAATTGCTTTAGAAATAGAAATTTGTCTCAAACAAATGCTTCGTTTTGACAGCTTTCTTATGACTTCATAAAACAGTTTTTAGTATAAAATTTTTAATTTTTAAACTAGAAAGCTGCTTTAAGAAGCAGTAAGAAAGCCATCCCAAACAAAGCCAAAATCTTGAGATGGCTTTCTGACTGTTTTGTTTTTCAGGCATCAAACACATTTTGATTTATAGTATTCATCTTTCTGAGCACTTTAATCCTTTTGTTTAGTCACTACATTTTTATTACTTAAAAAAAATTTATACTTTGAAACTATTTTTTATAATATCTTTCAAAAAAGTTGTCTTCTCTACAATAATTTTACAATCACTTTTATAAAATGTTGCAATTGTTCTATGCAAACCCTTAGAATACCAAATATTTTTTTGGGCTACGAATGGGCAGTATATCAATGCTCTTGCTCAATCAATTTATTATATAATTTCGTTATTGAAAGAAAAATGTCATGTATTTAATTGTTTGGAAAATGGATTGGATTTATGTAGCACTTAACAAATTCCAGTCGAAATAATCTCGACAATTAATGACCTAGGTCCTTTTATGATTTGACAATATTTACTTTATAAGATTGTATTATATTTGTTATAATATTGTATATAAGATAATATATTATACAAATACTATAGTATAAGATATATATATATATATATATATATATATATATATATATATATATATATATATATATATATATATTTGTTTACCAGTTCCAGTATGAGAAGGTCTGCTTTAGAGTTTTATTTGTTTACTCTATTATTCCATGCGAACTCAGTAGATTTAAGTTCTGGAGATACTTGGAAACAGAAGCAGCTATGCTTCAGTTTGCATTGAATATCTTTAAATTCGATTTCTATGCTCTGTATTGACTTGATATTTTTAGCATAGACTGAACTTGATTATTATTATAATTTGGGACTTGAAATTGCTCAACTTGAAAGGAAGATCATGTCTGAAACCACCAGGCCTGAAAGGATTTTGTATTATTTAGTTCCAGCTAGGCTGGTATGTATCTGGTAACGTCTTTATACTTTCAAGTTCAATTGATTTTTATCCTAGAATTAGTCAACTTCTGTGGTGGACTGCTGTTTATTAAAAAACAATTCCCTAATTACATCAATTATGTTGATGTTTATTTTCGCAATCAAGCATGAACCAACCTTGATCGAACATCGTGGAACTAAAATTGACCCAAAATTTGATTAAATTAAATTAAAGCCAATCGAACCTCATCGAGCCCCGTCAAATCAAATTCGATGCAATTCGATGCCGATTCAAGTTTAATGTCGTAAAATTAACTTGATCGCACCCAATCAGACTCAAACCGAGTCGAATCCGATTTGGGCTCAATTTCAGCACTAATTGATGAAATCATGACTAATTTGACTTCCCAAATCAGATTTGCCAACCAACGGCTCAGATTTCATGTAAAATTGATGCAGGACTACATGCATGATTTAGAAACTTGCACAAAATATTTAAAGATCAATTTCAGATTTCATTATTAGTGATTAAAACCACAAAATAAAACTAATAAACGGTCACTTTCGCTTAGGCCAAACTTACACAAAATGCTAAACTGAATCAAAACACGTAGGAAAATTAAAGTAATGCAAGTAGGATAGTATTCAACACAATCCTTGTTTACAACGAGATCCAAAAGCCAAGAAGTAGCAATTCCTATGGATACTAGTGGATGGCAATAAGTAGACACAATCTCTTGCTTTGAACAACTTCTCTCAAGGAAATTAGAATTTGAAAGTAATGGATCAAGGAAGAAAATTACCCTCTCGGAGAAGCGTCGAAATTCACCACGAACCTTCCACTAGTTACTCCTTCCACGGCAATTATGGAATGACGGAAATTTTAGAGATCCGTCCAAGCTTGAATCATGCCGACGAAAGAAATTAGGAAAGATCCACGCCACCTTGGTCGTTGATGGCAAGGAAGGGATCAAACTTCAGATCGAGCAAGTATCAACCATGTAAGGAGGAAACAAACTTGAGACGGGAAGGGAAAGGAGTTGGCGGTTTGGAGAAGAAAGGAGTTAGGGTGAGGAGAGAACTAGATTGGGTGGGGAGAAGTGTAGTATTCTTTCATGCCAAAATTAATCTCAGATTTTTAAGTAAATATGGAGGGAAAAATCTGAAATTTGAATTTCAAAAGACAAGTAATTAGGAGCATTAATGTAGCATTAAGGGGGTGGGGACCATGGGTATGGCCGGCGGCATTGTGAGAGGAGAGGGGAGTGTGTTATGTGGAGGCAATTAAAACTCTTTCGAAATGGATCCCTTTAATTTAGGAGAAGAAAATTTCCACCTAAATCAAATTTGAATTTTGTCATGAAAGAGATTTAAAACTTTCCTAAAATGGAAGAGCCAATTTAGGAAACAATTGAATTCAAATTTTGGTGAATTTGAATTTCAAATTACCCCAATTAATCTCTCGCAAATTAGGAAATACCATAAAGATGCAAAAAGGGGTGGGAGGCCGGCGGCTAATGCAAGGGGGACGGCGACATGGTCATGGCCAGCGGCGGTGGGTGGTGGCCGGCGGAGATGGGCTTCGGGCAAGGTGAGTTTGTGGTGTTTTGGGGGAAAGGGAATTGGTAGAAGCTATGGCCGGTGGTGGAGAGTAGGAAGAGGAAGATGTCGTGTGAAAGGTGATGGTAAAATAAAGAAAAGAAAATAAGAAAGTTAACCACGAACCCGGCCGTCTCCAAGGTTGGTGGGTGATGCGATAAGCTCCCTCTCCAAGGGATCTCTCCAAAGCTCTCCAAGAACTCTGAAAGACTCTCACAACACAAGTGTAGAAAGAAATTTTAATAATCATTCATTAACCATCAAAAGTACAAGATGAAGGCTATAAATAGCCTAATACAAAGACATAAAATAAAAGACTAAAATACCCTCGAGGGGCTACAAGACTCAATCCCTCAAGCAAGGGTAAAAAGGGAAAAATGCAGAAATAAAAATACATCAAAATAAAATGATCAAACTAATAATCAGAAATACATCGGGCAGATCGTGGCCGTCGATCTACGACCACGTCGACGGTAGACTTTCCAACCGATGTCCCCATCATTCTCCCGGGGTGGGAGGAAACTCAACTCCGTCGAGTAAGAATCTCTCTCATAAAGCTCCAAAGCGTCTGGGGCTATCCGCTGCAGCTCCTCGCGGTCTATCCACGTATCCTCCGATTCAGGTTTTCCTCTCCACTTGATCAAGTACCTTCTCCTTCCGCCTTCCTTTGTAGAGATAATGTCATCACTCAAAACTGTGTCTACTTTATCAGCCATGGGTAGTTTGGGAATGGTAGGAAGGGGGGGCAAGTTCGGGTTTTCCAATGGTGGAGTTATATCAGGCTGTTGCAAAAAGGGGTTGGGTGGATTGAAATCAGGGCCTTCATAAGCTACTAGATCCTCAATGTTAAAGGTCGGGTTGATGTTGAAATCCTCGGGGAGGTCTACCATATATGCATTGTCATTAACTTTCCTTAATATTTTGAAGGGCCCAGCACTTTTGGCGTGTAGTTTCTTGACGGTTCCTTGTGGGAACCGCTCCGGACGAATCCGCACCATCACGAAGTCACCTACTTTAAAAGTTTTAAGTCGTCGTTTTAAATCAGCATATAACTTGTAATCTTTGTTGCTCTTTTCAATATTTTGTGCAATTTCCTTATGCAGTTCATGCAGATGTGATGCAAATGCAGTTGCAGACTCAGAAATTCTATACCTAGAACTCATAGGAATCAAATCTAAAGGTTGTCTAGGCTTAAACCCGTATACAATCTCAGAAGGACTTAGACCCGTGGTTCGGTTGACAGAATTATTGTACGCAAATTCAGCAGTAGGTAGGATAGTGTCCCAGTCTCTAATATGATTCCCAACCAAAGAACGCAGTAAGTTTCCTAAACTTCTGTTAACTACCTCTGTCTGACCATCCGTCTGTGGGTGAAAGGCAGTGGAGAACTGTAGCTTAGTACCCATCTTCATCCACAGGGTTTTCCAGAAGTAACTTGTGAATTTAACATCTCGATCCGATACAATGGTTTTGGGTAAACCATGCAAGCGGACGACCTCATTAAAATAAAGCTTGGCAATGTGAGAGGCATCAGATGTTTTGGAACAGGGGAGGAAATGAGCCATTTTAGAAAATCGATCTACCACCACGCATATGGCATCATTTCTTCGCAGTGTCTTTGGCAGGCCTAAAATAAAATCCATACTGACGTCCTGCCAAGGACAACTAGGCACGGGTAATGGAGTGTAAAGCCCAGTGTTCTGCTTACGTTGCTTGGCCAATTGACACGTGTGACACCTAGCAACCATTCTACCAACATCCCTCTTAAGGCTTGGCCAAAAGAAACGGTACTCAACAGCCTCAATCGTCTTATCTCTACCAAAATGTCCAGCGAGGCCCCCAGCGTGAAGTTCCCACACAAGAAATTCCCTAAGGGAAGTGCGAGGTATACAAAGCTTTTGGCTTTGAAAAGGTAATCATCATCCAAGAGGAAATCGTCCACGAGGCGGGTGCTGCTCGTGGACAGGGAAGAGTAAATTTCTTTGAAGTCTGGCACTCAAGATAATCCATCTTCATCTGATCAAAACCCACGACTTCCGCTCTCAACTCAAGAGTAGTCATCATCCGACGGCTGAGAGCGTCAGCAGCCTTATTCTCGACCCCTGCCTTGTGTCTAAGAGTGTACGTGTACTCTTGAAGAAATTCTACCCATCGGCCATGTCGGGCATTAAGTTTCTTTTGAGAATTGATGTATCTCAAAGCCTTGTGATCCGAAAAGATGACGAACTCTTGCGGGAGCAAGTAATGCCGCCAGTAGTGAAGGGATTGGATCACGGCGTAGAATTCCTTATCGTACGTGGAGTAACGCTGCCTAATATCATTCAGCTTCTCGCTGAAATAGGCTACCGGGTGACCCTCCTGGGAGAGGACTCCTCCAATTCCGACCCCCGAAGCGTCGCAGGTCACTTCGAAGACTTTGGAGAAGTCAGGAAGTCTCATCACTGGGGCTTCCACCATTCGTTTCTTAATCTCATCGAATGCTCTGGTGGCAGCCGGGGTCCAATGAAAATCACCCTTCTTAAGACAATCAGTGATAGGAGACACTATGGTGCTGAAATTTCGGATGAATCTCCTATAGAAGGTAGCTAACCCGTGGAAGCTGCGAACTTCTCGGATGTTCTGAGGAACGGGCCAGTCAACTATGGCTCTAACCTTCTCGGGGTCGGCAGAAACACCTAGTGCAGATACAATAAAGCCTAGAAAGATGACTTGGTCTACGAGGAAAGTACATTTCTTAGGATTGGCATAAAGCTGTTCTTTCCTCAAGACATCACAAACTTGCCTAAGGTGGTCAAGGTGCTGATCAACGGAATGGCTATAGATGAGGATGTCATCAAAATAGACGACAACAAACTTACCCATAAAGGGGCACAACACCTGAGTCATCACCCTCATAAAAGTGCTAGGGGCATTACTCAGTCCAAAGGGCATGACTAACCACTCATAAAGGCCATCTTTCGTTTTGAATGCGGTTTTCCACTCATCACCGGGTCGGATCCGGATCTGGTGGTATCCACTCTTAAGATCAATTTTGGAGAATAAAGTTGCACCCGTCATCATATCGAGCATGTCATCGAGCCTCGGAATAGGGAATCGATATTTGACGGTGATCTTGTTGATAGCACGGCTATCAACACACATTCTCCAAGTTCCGTCATTCTTAGGTGTGAGAAGGGCCGGCACCGCACAGGGACTAAGACTCTCCTTAATGAAACCTCGCTGCAGTAACTCGTCAACCTGCTTCTTAAGCTCGGCATGTTCCGAGGGGTTCATGCGGTAGTGGGGCAGGTTTGGTAGGGAGGCTCCAGGGATGAAGTCTATAGCATGCTGAATGTCTCTAAGCGGTGGTAACTGATCTGGTAGATCATCGGGAAAAACATCAGCATACTGTCCTAAAATTGGCTGCACCTCCTCAGGAATGGGCGCGTCAGATTCAGTGGAAATCTCACGGCCAACTAAGGCAAACAGAGGAGCGCCTTGGGAAACTTCACTAATCAGAACCTTGGCGGTGACAAGGTTCACCCCCTTTTTGGGTTTGGTTGGGTTGGATTTCGTGATATCCGTAACCCGGGGTTGTGATGGCAAGAGCTTAATCTTTTTGCCCCCATGTTCAAACACGCAGGTGTTCGAACGACCATAAATGTGGACATCGTTATCGTAGATCCAGGGGCGACCTAGCAAAATTTGTCCAACATTCATGGTCAACACATCGCACCAGACATTCTCCTTATAAGTGGCAAAGGAGATGGGTACGTGGCTTCGTTCCTTCACCTCCAAGGCGTTGGAGTTGACCCACGATACCTTATACGGGTTGGGGTGAGGAACGGCAGACAGACCTAATTGGGATACCATGCTGGAGGAGACAGCATTAATGCAACTACCACTATCCACTATGACTTTACAGTTTTTGTCTTTGATTTTGGTGTAGGTATGGAAAATTGTGGTCCTACGCCAGTCATCAGTGGGTGTCGGGTGGGATAGAGCACATCTCACCACGTAGATGGGAGAGGTATCCGACTGTCGAAGGCAACTGAGGACTGTAGTGTCGTCGTCCTCCTCGAAGTATTCGCCTTCTTCCTCAACTTGGTGGACCTGATCAACCTCGGGCCCGAGATCGTCCTCAGTTACTTCCTCAACGATCGAAACCTTGTAAGGACTGGAGCACTGAGAAGCGATATGCCCATACCCCTGGCATCGAAAGCACTTGGTCCCGGGACTGGACCGAGGGGCATCCGTGGTGGGAGGCTTACTTCTAGAATCAGATCTAAGTGCAAGTGGACCCGTGGGTGGTCGGGTCGTGCTCCCCGGAGTAGGTCGTGAAACAGGAGGGTGCGAGGTGGAACTACCGGCTGGTCTATACGAAGGTCTAGAGTCATGAGATCGACTCGGATGCTGAGAACGGGATTCCTCAAGATCAAGCACTAGGCTATAGGCGTTCTCCAGAGTAGTGATGTTTCGGGCAAAAAGTTCGTTGCGTAAATCTTCCCGCAGTCCGGTACGAAACATCGACAAAATTTGCGCGGGGGTGGTTGAGGTCTCCCCTTTGCAACGAATCAGGTAATCATCGAAGGATGCAATGTAATCCTTAACGGGTTTGCTTCCTTGGGTAAGTCGGTTCCACCTGTCAAGGAGTCTAGGGAAGTACGAAGGAGGTAGGTACTTCTGTTTAAGTTCACGTTTCATGGACGCCCAATCAGTAATGGGGTACTCGTTGCGGGACTCCCTAAGACTTTCTAAGTTCGACCAGAATTGGCTAGCCCTACCAATAAGCTTCATCTCCGCGAACCTAACCTTTCTGGCTTCAGAAATGTTATACCACTTGAAGAAGCTATCCATGCCTTTGATCCAATCAAGGAAGAGTTGTGGATCTAAGGTGCCATCGAAAGTGGGTGCTTCAACCTTGATATTCTTCATCAGGTGAATGTCGGGGTCATGGTTGGTGTCATGTATGTAATGAGGATTTCGATAAGGGGCACGTGGGGGCCCATCATCTTGAAAAGTATCATTCCCATACATGGAAGGTGGCCTAGAAGGTGTGTAGAGGGGTGCTTGGTTCCTTCCTCGTTCTAGGTTATCGAACCTATCAGTTGTCTGTCCCCGTCGAGGTCCCGCAAGGTCAGACTGGTTTTCCTAAGTTGCTGACTAATCGCGCCCATTTGATCTACCAACAGGTCTAAAGTCCTGCTAAGTTGTTCCGGGTCCATTTCTAAACACTATGGGGTACTAGAGGGTTTCAAGGAAGTGACAGCAACCTACAGCAGGGAAAAACACTCTATCGGGACTCAAATGCTGCTGGAAACTCATGGACAGCAAACTACAAAGAAGGGTTAAGGTCCTAAATGCAAATGCTGAAGTGGGGAAGTGATTGACAGCACTTAGGCACCTAGACGGTGAACCTACAGCACGCTATATGTTGCAGGAAATTCTGGACAGCAAGCATAAAATGGGTTTTAACATAAATCTAACAATGTTATGCATGCAGAAACTTGAAAAAAAGTTAGGTAACACCCTAGGAAGTAGTTCTAGAAAGAAAAACCTAGCCTAACATGCTCTGATACCAATGATGCAGGACTACATGCATGATTTAGAAACTTGCACAAAAATTTAAAGATCAATTTAGATATTCATTATTAGTGATTAAAACCACAAAATAAAACTAATAAACGGTCACTTTCGCTTAGGCCAAACTTACACAAAAAGCTAAACTGAATCAAAACACGTAGGAAAATATAAAGTAATCAGAAGGATAGGTATTCAACACAATCCTTGTTTACAACGAGATCCAAAAGCAAGAAGTAGCAATTCCTATGGATAACTAGTGGATGGCAATAAGTAGACACAATCTCTTGCTTGAAACAACTTTCTCTCAAGGAAATTAGAATTTGAAAGTAAATGGATCAAGGAAGAAAATAACCCTCTCGGAGAAGCGTCGAAATTCACCACGAACCAACCACACTAAGTTACTCCTTCCACGGCAATTATGGAATGACGGAAATTTAGAGATCCGTCCATAGCTTGAATCATGCCGACGAAAGAAATTAGGAAAATCCACGCCACCTTGGTCGTTGATGGCAAGAAAGGGATCAAACTTCGGATCGATCAAGTATCAACCATGTAAGGAGGAAACAAACTTGAGAGGGAAGGGAAAGAGATGGCGGTTGGAAAGAAAGGAGATTAGGGTGAGGAGAGAACTAGATTGGGTGGGGAGAATGTAGTAATTCTTCATGCCAAAATTAATCTCAGATTTTAAGTAAATGTGGAGGGAAAAATCTGAAATTTGAATTTCAAAAGACAAGTAATTAGGAGCATTAATATAGCATTAAGGGGGTGGGGACCATGGGTATGGCCGGCGGCATGTGTGAGAGGAGAGGGAGTGTTATTGTGGAGGCAATTAAAACTCTTCCAAATGGACCCCTTTAATTTAGGAAAGAAAATTTCCACCTAAATCAAATTTGAATTTTGTCATGAAAGAGATTAAAACTTTCCTAAAATGGAAGAGCCAATTTAGGAAATAATTGAATTCAAAATTTTGTGAATTTGAATTTCAAATTACCCCAATTAATCTCTCGCAAATTAGGAAATACCATAAAGATGCAAAAAGGGGTGGAGGCCGCGGCTAATGCAAGGGACGGCGACATGGTCATGTCCAGCGGCGGTGGGTGGTGGCCGGCGGAGATGGGCTTCGGGCAAAGGTGAGTTTGTGGTGTTTTGGGGAAAGGAATTGGTAGAAGCTAATGGCCGGTGGTGGAGAGTAGGAAGAGGAAGATGTCGTGTGAAAGGTGATGGTAAATAAAGAAAAGAAAATAAGAAAGTTAACCACGAACCCGGCCGTCTCCAAGGTGGTGGGTTGATGCGATAGCTCCCTCTCCAAGGGATCTCTCCAAAGCTCTCCAAGAACTCTGAAAGACTCTCACAACACAAGTGTAGAAAGAAATTTAATAATCATTCATTAACCATCAAAAGACAAGATGAAGGCTATAAATAGCCTAATACAAAGACATAAAATAAAAGACTAAAATACCCTCGAGGGGCTACAAGACTCAATCCCTCAAGCCAAGGTAAAAAGGGAAAAATGCAGAAATAAAAATACATCAAAATAAATTGATTCAAACTAATAATCAAAAATACATCGGGCAGATCGTGGCCGTCGATCTACGACCACGTCGACGGTAGACTTTCCAACCGATGTCCCCATCAAAAATCCTCCTCAAATCCTTCGTTTTTCTCGGAAGGAAGCCGAATGGGCTGATTGAGCGGCAGGGCCAGCTATCCTCGTGCTCTCCAAGAGCATGCAAGGGAAATGGAAACTCCCCTGTTTTGTTTGCCCGTCTGTTGACCTCTGTTATACATAAAAAATATATACCTGTACAGGAAATCCCTGCAAAACCGCCGAGATTAATCTCCAACTCGTAGTGATCTAACCATCAAATTCCGCGCAAACCGCGATCACTTCCCGGATTTCCCGCACTGTAGCTCGAAGATCACACCGAATCATCGTTAAATGCATGAACAAATGAAGCATTCGAGTTCGGTTCTTTCCCACACACAAGCTTCTTCTCTTCGTCTTTCCCCGCACACAAAGCCAATATCCCGAACTCCCTTCCTCCAACCTCCACACCAGCAACCGACTCCGGTGCCTACATCCATCAAGCCCTATTTCGACCCCATCCTAATGCCTAACTTGGTTTCTCCTACTAATCCAGTCGCAAACTTGCTCATATTTCACATCTAGAACTTGACCTTGCTTGCGTTTGTAATGTTGATCTACACCCGACTCCCTCTGAAGTCGGTCGTGCCAATAAGCTCTCACCCCATTTGGCTCAGTCCGCGAATTCCGCATCGCATATTTGTGCGCTAAAGCCTTGCCGTACCATCCCATATACCAATGGTTTCAACATGCCGACTGCCCTCTTTTCCATCCAGTCTCAAGCCACAACTACTTCTCACGCCAAAACCTCCCTCTAGCAGCCGAACTAGATCCACGCAACTCCGCTCTTGCCCTATCAATACAACGAGCCCTAATCTCTTCAACTCCAAGATACAGAGAGATGAGAAGAGAGATAGAGAAAGCGCAACAAATTACACTATAAGCCTCGTCTGCTCCTTCTATCGTGCTCCCTTCGTGCTGGTTGCTTCATTCAATTCAGCACATGCCCTTCTCTGTCAGGATCACGATAAGTTACGACTTTTGATAGAAGTAACAGGAGTTAATGAAGGTAACCTCCACCAATTGGCGTGCTGCATCGGCAAATCCGACAAAACCATGGTTTTAAAATTGGCATATTGAGGCTCGCCTTCGCAATTCCAGTAAAAAAATTGCCTCGATCGCTATACGCCATCGAATTTTCTATTTATGAGGCTTGCAGCCCAACTTTGGTTTGAGCCGCCTCGCCTCACTGGCATGAGGCTGTACACCTCACGCGCTATAATATATATGAGTATATATATTAAATAAATAAATATAATAAATATATATATACTAATATATATAAGTAATATAAACTTACATAAATCTGAAGTAACAGCCCGACATTTGGAACTCTATAGGAGAGGGAGGATAGTAGGGAGAGATCAGTTCACACCAAAATGAATGATTCAAGAAGACCCCAATAGTGATAACAGTGCTGATGACATTAGAGTTACTTAGTTATATGTCATGATATATAGATTTTTGAAAATTGGAATTATAATTTAAGGAAAAAAAACACAGGATTGGGGAAGATAATAATTTTGAGTTGAACTATGATTCATATGTGTGTCGTATTATGATGATATATTGATTCACTTAATAATCTTATGCTTTTTTAATGTTTAATAAAGTCATATAGTTAAAATTTACATATTAATGTTATAGTTACAATTATATAATATTAGATGTTACCATCATGATTTGAGGCCATACGTCATGAAACGGGCTTACGCCTCGGCCTCACGAATGAAAACCGCAATCAAACCCGAAATACTGCAATTTAAACAATTGCTAAAACAAAACAACAGAGAGTTTAGTTCTTTGTCATAACCTGATGTAAATCCCACAACCCAACGATCATTTGTATGATCTGATATAAATGTATGCTATAAATATTACATGATTTATACATTTAGATAATTCGATATATAAGATTATAATATACTACTAGATTAGAATATCAGATAATATGAATATCTAACACCCTATTAATAATATTTATAATAATATAATTTTACTTAATTAATAATAATATATAATTTAATAGATTATATTATGATTTAATTTCGTAAAAGAAAATGAGAAGTGAGAGCTTCTCTCTTGTGCCTCGATCCACTTGTCAATCCCGCCGGCACTCAACCCCGCGCAGGTATAATTCCTTAGCCCTAAAACTCCAAGAGCTCACTTTTGTTGTTTGCGGCGGACCGGAAAACTGCCCATACACGCCTTTATTGTGCGTGGTGGGATGGGACCCCGGTGTGACGCCTATGATGAGGCGGGTAATCACCTAAAAGCCTTATATCAAAGTTTGTGGCGCACCAGAAAAAACCGCCTATACACGCCTTTATTGCGCGTGGTGGGATGAGACCCAGAGCTAGCCTAGCGCGTAGAGATGGGGTATTTATAAGTACCCCGAAGCGGGGGGAATAGAAAAGAAAAAGTGTTTTAAACAGGAGCATCCGTCAAGACCCCATAACACGCTGCTACCATCGCGCGTGTGGGGAATAAATCACGACGCGTGGTCCGTCGTCGCAGGGACACCATATTCATAACACGTCTTTATATTCGCAGTGCTGGGAAGACCCAGATTTCTCTAACTTTACATATTCTCCTAAACGAGAGAGCGGGCCGGGTAGCGATGCCAAAATTTTGGGTGACACGAGACTGTACTTGAACTTGATTGAACACAAAGAACATGGAGACTTTTGAGCTTGGACTTAAAATGGACGCAAGAACATAGTGAACTCAAATTTCAAATGTAATTTGAACTAACTATAAATAATAAAAACTTCATTTGAACATAAATGATGTAACACGAATTGACTCAAACTGTGGACATAGAACTTAAGCTTGATATTTGAACTCAAGCAAAGAACTTTAGTTGGACCACAGGGGACTCAAATGAATGGAAGAGGTTCATCGAGAGCCTGAACTACTTGAACTCAAGCAAGGATTTGAACTTAAAGGACAGCAGGGGAATGAATGAATTTGAGAATACACTTGAATATGAATAAAATTTTAACTCAAAGACAATCCAGATCTTATTTTGAACTAAACTTGAAAACAAAGACAAGGACATTGGACTTTAAACGAATCATATGAAATCAAGGTTAAACCAAGATGCAATAAGCCAAACCTGATTCCAAATAACAAGACATTTGCAGCTGTACAAGCTAGAACCATAAAGAAGTTTGAATGAATTTTCAAGGCATATAAATGATGAAAAATAGATAGCTTGGAATATTCGAGAAAATCAACTTCAAATGAGAAACGAGTGATATACCACATCGTAGTGCAGCAAATTCAACTCCCCTGAAAACAAAGAGATTGTGGGGGCATTATGGTACACTACAAATGTACGGAGCACATAACATACTACAAGCGACATTGAAGGAGCTACAATGAATGCAATGTCATATCTCTTATCAACAACAAGTCAATTCAAAAAAGATATAATCACGAAGGAGATCAAATGCTAATGAGCAAATAAAAAGGCTTGTATGCAATGAACAATAAATGCAAGAGCAACATCCATGTCAATAACAACACACTCAATGAAATATGCACGAATTGTAACGAGGATCATGCAGTGATATGCTTGCAAACAAAGTAAGGGAAGAGGAGGAGAAGTGTGGGGGGATAAAATCAATTTGATATCAATGCGGACTAATGTGTAAGTGAGCACATAACAGTCTACTTTCAAATGAGAATGATAGATATGTTATAAGAGACCCATACCATAATCAGCATGTTAGTTGCAACAAGAAAGATTTGACATGAGGTGGAATAGACATGGGGGAACTATGATGAATATTCTACAAACACTTGGGAGATAAACTGCTAGAAGGCAAAATGTGGAAGATCATAGCAAAAGTAAATACTTACGGGTCCTTGTAAAAGACTCGCCATATGCACCAGATGCCATCTACAAGCAAAAGAAGATGACACATGGCAAAATGCAAATACGTATAGGCCTTCATAGGAGACCCATCATACACAATAATCTATCCACAAGCAAAATACGGAAGAGCTTAAAAAAGTGCAAGCTCCTACAACCTAAAGCAGGAGATTCGTTAGTGCACTACAATCCACCTGCAAAAAGTAATAAGTAATGCACGATAGTCTACTTGTACAAAGCAGCGAACAACTCAATTCATAGGCTGCTACGTAATGCCACTGGATCCGCAACGTTTATGCAAGCGGACGGAAGGCATTTACAAATATCTTAAAGTACCCCCACACATGTACCGTAGTTTGTATACACATAGGTACATAAGGGGTAAGTACAATTACAAACACTCGCATGGGCCCCGACGAGCATGTTATGTTTACACACGTGACGTCTAGGGATCCTGCATGGGTCAATAAATTTGAACTTGATCCTCCTAAGCAGGTAGATAGGAGTCGACAAGGTTCAATAAAAAATTACAAAATTCCCCCACACACCCGCATGGGCCCCAACGAGCGTGTTATGAGTACACACGTGCCGTCTAGGGATGCTGTGCGGGTCAATAAATTTGAACCCGATCCTCCTAAGCAAGTAGATAAGAGTCGACAAGGTTCAATAAAAAATTACAAAATTCCCCCAAACACCCGCATGGGCCCCGACGAGCGTGTTCTAAATATACACGTGACGTCTAAGGATGCTTCGTGGGTCGGTCAATAAGTGAATTCAAGTTCGAACCGAATCCTTCTATGTGGAGTAATAGAAGTCGACAGGATCCGAACCATTAAATAAATATACGGTCATGGTGACCGATATATTTATTTTAATACATTCATATTAGACCTTCAAGGCCTATAACAATATGAATTCACTAATAAAGGCACAGCCTACGAACCTTGATCCCTTATCGGCAAGTTGATAGGGTCGACAAGGTTTAATCAAATGGAAATGACCTCCTTCACCCCGATGATGGCCGTGTTGAACAAAAAATCTCAACCGGAGAGGTTCATTCTAAACATTTCAAAATGTCATTCAAGTGTCTTCCAAGCTCAGCTCAAAAATCAAAAAAATCTCAAATTTCAAAATATTTAAAATTGAAATCCAACCATAAAGTACTTAAAGCAAAATCCATCCACTCGCTGCAACAGTTTGTCAGGGTGGATAAATTGGAAAATTACTTCAGCTCACAAAGAGTTAATGCCTAGTCGAAAATATCACTAAGATTCATTCTCAAACAAGTCTCCTACCAATAAAGACGTGACATGTGTCTTCTGACCGGCTGTTTTGCCGTCAAATGGCACCGCAGGATAAACGGTTATAACTCAGGGCCCTCTGAACTGAGTGGTTTTGCCGCCAAATGGCATCACGAAATACCGGTTATGGCCAAAGCCAATACGCTCCTTAATGGCATCAAATCTTTAAGATATGAGTTAATAAGATATGATCGACAGTGCACAAAGCCCTCTGTTAGTTAAGGTGGATTCAAATTTGTCCCCTTAGACAAACATTCAACCCAAGTCTACAAGGTACCCTTGAACGACGCAACCTATGACTGCCGACAAGGTTCCTTCAGTCAGGTTGGGTCGACTACCTCCTTTGACTAAGTAGACCAGGGACCCCGATGGCCGAGGACGACGAAACCATAGGATCTTGATCGGGTCTATCATCCATCCCCCCACCATCCGCTTTAAGTGCTAGATGGTGAAATTTCTATTTTAAATATAAAACCTTTAATTTTCCAACATCTAAACCCGTGCTGCTACTATATGCCAGATGTGTATTCTCTACGTATCTGATTGACGACTAGCCTTAATAAAAAATTCTCTCTCATTATCGGGATGGGTAATTAATTATAGGGGCTTGCACCTATAGGAAACCAGAACTCAGATCATAAAGTCTTTGTAAAATGAGGGCGAAATCTCTGGGTAGTGTCTTATCTACAAACCCATCTGTCTTCCAAAATTTACCCCGAAACTTAATTCCGTTATAACTCCCTCGCCAAACAAAAAGTACATCAGCGTGGTGGGGAGGCTGGGGCCGAATTTTCGGAGCCCACAACCGTAGGAGATGGCGGCTAAGAAGGTGGATGCTTTGGAGGAGAGGATTGAAGGAGAGATGAATCAAATCAAGGAGACCGTGGAGGAAAGAATGTCTTCCATGGAAGGGCAAGTGGCCGATCTATGGGGTATGGTGAAGAAGATGTTGGAGTTTCAAACTCATCTGCGGTGTCTTTTGCAAAAGGGCTCGAAGCGAAAAACACCAACTCTGAAATCCATCGGGAGGAAGAGGAAGTAGACATCGTGGAAGGGAGTAGGGGAAGGCCTCATTTGGAGCCTTTATAGAGGGAGGAGAGAGGAGGAAGATATGGGGAAAGGCAAAACTATGGAGGCATGAAACTTAATTTCGTTAAAACTCCCTCGCCGAAAGAAAAAGCAATCAGCGGGCAGAGGCCATGGCAGAATTTTTAGAGCCCACACCGTCCCAGACAGAGCAGAGCAGAAAGGGAGAAGGGAGCCCTTGCTTGCATGCGGCCCGTCCAGGTGGGAAGATGTGGCCGACTAGGGCCTCTTGCGTGCGACCTAGCCAATAGGGAGGGCCAACCAAGTATCTTCCTCTTTGCATGTATTTCTTGGAGTCGAAACTGAAAGAAGAGGAGATTTTGTGTTATCTAGCTGTTGTCTTCTCCTTCTTTGGGCTGAAAAGGAGTTCTCTCTTACTGTTATTGCCTTCTTTCTTCAATTGAAGAGCAGAAATTCCCTCTTGCTACTTTTGGTGATCTTCTCTTCCAAAGTCTAGGGCAAAGGTGTGTTGAAATCAGCCCCCGCAACAGCCAAGGGAAGGTAGGAAGCCTCTACTTCCTTCCAAATCAACTCCGACAACCTCAAGACAACGAGGACAACATCTAAGACGTTCTGGACAGCAGTTTGGTATGCCTTGGACAACACATTTGTCTTCCAGAGGAGGACAGGACTTGGAACATTTAGACAGCAAGCGACGACTTCCGGAAGCACTCAAACAGTGGAGGTAGCTGTTTGGAGCGTGCTTGGACAGCAAATTCTCCTTTCGGAGCACTTGGACAGCAAAGGAGGCATCCAGAATGACTTGGACAGCGGCGAGGACATCCGGAGCGGCTAGGACAACGATCTTCTTCCTCCGGGATAGCTTGGACAGCACCTGGAGCTTGGATTGGAGCACTTGGATAGCCCGTGTGAGGTAAAATCCTAAAACTTAGGAAAATCTCTAATGCCCCGTAGCCAATTGACATGTGGTTGACGATCCAAAGCTTTAGGTCCATAGAAACCCTTTCTTTTTGCTTTCCAACCCAAGAAAACCTCGTATATACCGCTATCCACTTACAAAAGTCATGGAAATCAAATGATTTCTTATGATTTGCTTTCTTGTGAGAGCAAAGAAAGGATGGCGGCAAGGCAATGGGTCTCAACCTTCTACATTTAATAGGTTGACCTTCCCTAAGGTTTAAAAGTCCAATGAAAGACAAACAACCTTGACTCCAGTGTTGCCTGAGCAGATGGCAGTTGAGAGATAGTATGAGACAGTTTAGTCTTTAGCAGTTGTCCCAAGTCACTCAAAGCCTGAGAAACTAATTCAGTCCAATCAATATGAAGAAGGGACTAGTTCTACTATGTTCTTACCAAGTCTTGAAGAAATAAAAATAGAAGACTTGGAAAGAGGTTGGAAAATGAGGAGCAAGCTGAGTTAGAGTATGAGATGATGGAACTCTCTCCTCTAGCCGAGGGTAATAAATTTTACCCTCTTTCTGTGTTTAGGAGCGAAGAAGATGTTGAAAAAATAATTACATCGCCTCCAAGACCTTTAACTAAAGTTCCCAAAAGTACACCCGAGGAAAGGGCAAAGCAATGGGAGAATGACATCAGAAATATTTTTCCAAAGAGTAGCTGATAGAACCTACTCAACAAAAGAGAAGATAATTAAAGTTATGAAGAATGTGATTTGCAAACATGTTGATACAATCTTAAGGGAGAACAAAGATCCCAAGGACAGCAAAATGATTGTTCAGCCATCGCAGAAAGACAGGAAACGATTTGCTCGACAGCCAGCTATGTCAGCATTGGTGGATGGTTATGATTTTAAACCTTGCCAGAAAAGATTAGTCAGTGAGCATATAATTCTAGTTGACAGTTAAATAGTACCACCTAAGATCTATGGTAGACCAAAGGCTGATTGCCTTGATCGCCAAGTGGTCCCTTGGACTTCTTTGTCAGTTTCTAGTAGATCCGATGTACCTACTAGGTTTAGGAGATCTCCCAAAGAAGACAAGACCCTCTAGTCCTCTCGATGAGCTACACTCTGGGGGTCGCATTCAGACTCCACCTTTAGATGAGGTAAATGTGGGACGCCAAAAATCTCATACCTCCTCATCTAGGGTGAAGAAAGAATGGAGACCCAAGGAAGTCCTGGGTTGATCCAGTCCCCCGAAGCCAAAAATTACATACCTCATTATTATTATTATTATTATTATTATTATTATATGTATAGTATAAAAATAAAATAAAATAAAAAGAGAGATTGAGAGAAATGAGAGGATTTCAAATGGTATGAAGACTTGAAGGAAGTCCCAGGGTTGATCCGGTCCCCCGAAGCCCTTGGCCGTCGAGTTAATCCGGCCGAGGGAGCGCATACACTACTTTTCCAATCTCCTCGCTGTTGATTCACTCCGGCCGAGTCAAGCTAAAGGTAAAGTGCCCTCCCCATCCTCCCCGAGAGGGGAGGGGGCGCCGAAAGGTTGCCGAATTTTTGAGGGGACCAAAAACTATTTTTAAAATTAAATTGCTTAAATTAGTAGGTCGTGCACATTAGAAGACTTGAAGACTCTTTTATGTGATCGATTCACTCTCCCAAATCTCCTCGCCGTCGATTTGATCCGGCTGAGTCGAGCACTCCCTTACCTCCCGGCGTCGGGGAGGGGATGCCGGGAGGCTGTCCAAATTTGCTCGAAACTTTTGGACTTGCCAAATTTTGGGGAGATCGAAAAAAGTACTTAGGATTAACTAATTGAATAAAAAAATCCTAAATTAACTAAGAGCATTTAATTCAATATTAAGTCTCTTTATTAGTTTAACTAACCAACTTAAACAAAATCCCTTAAATAAAATCAACTAAAATAAATTGGAATAATCAATAATTAAAAAAAGGGGACCCTTACACCATCAAATTTCTATTTTAAGTGATTTAAAATAAATACAATAATAATAAACAATAATCACTTAGAAATTAATGATGAGGGCAGCTTCTTAGGACACTGTAAGAAATAATGGTGCTCTAGTGTAATAGATCTCTTATAAATGAAGAGAATCAATGTGCCATAAGCATAACAGTTTGATGCATTTAATGAGTTCGAAGTGAGTGAGGTCTATGCATAATCAATTCTATGCAACTCCAAGCAAGTTTGTTGATTTGATTACAAAAAAACAATACTTTATATAACAATCTTACAAGTATATGTGAAAGCTCCTACGACTTGGTGTAGAAGACTCCTTATTTATACAACAGTTCCCTAGAGATAAAAGAACTTCACATGCAATGAATGTAATGAGTTGCAATGCACACAACACATCCTATAAAGGAGATCTGTCATACACACAAAATATTGCATACAAACAAGATGTTAAATAACTACAACTGTAAAAGCCTACAAGTTATTGAAGGAGGCCCATTATATGTTCGACGTGCCGTATTTGGACAAATGTGAAAGGATTACAATTCATCTGTAAGAAGTAACAAATAACACCACGTCATCGGATCCGCAACATGTGTACAAGCGGACATAAGACGTTTGTAGGCCTTTAAATGAAATTACGGACTATTTTCTAAGCGAAATCACTTATGCAATAGATTATATTTAAATATTTTAAAATGTCCCCCTTTTGTATTAAATAAAATCTCTTGAAATAAATAAACCCCTGCATGTGCTCTGGTCAATGCATTAAAGTTACAAATACTATTGTCCGAGAATGCTGCGCAAGGTAGAATGCTACAACTCGCATGTGCTCCAATTGTCACAGCTGAGTCTCAAATCCAACGATTCGAGAATGCTGCGCGGGTCAAGTATTCAAATCTCATCTTTCTTGAAAGGACTGGAGTCGACACAACTTGAATTACAAAATGCCTCCCAAAATCCTACAAAAATACAAGTGACCTTAATGTCACCCTGATGATGGCCGTGTTGACAGAAAATCTCAACCGGAGGGGTCAAATTTGAAATCTAACAAAAATAAAAATTCTTGAAATAAAATCTATCAACTGAAAACTTAAAACTAAAAATCGTCCTTCTCCCACAACCATTTATCGAGGGTGATGCATTTAAAATTAACCTCAGCTCACAAAAAGTGAATGCGTATTGGGTGTATCACTTTGATTCATCCTCAAATAGTTTCTTGCCAGCAGGGACGTGGCACGTGCCCTCTGATCGGGTGGTTTTGCCGAAAAATGGTACCATTATATTACGATTACGGTCAAAGCCCGTATGTTCCCTAATGTCGTCAAACCCTTGAGTTATGAATCATAGGGTATATTCGATAGGCATAAAACTCTCTGTAAACTAAGGTGGATTCAGATATATCCCCTTAGACAAATACCAACCCATGTCTACAAGGTATTCTTGGATGAAGCAACCCATGGTTGCTGATAAAGTACCTTCTGTCAGGTTGGGTCGACTACCTCCTTTGACTAAGTAGACTAAGGATCATGACAGCCCGAGATGACGGAACCATGGGATCTTGATCAGGCTCGTCTTCACTCCTACCACCACCAGTTTTAAGTTTATGATGATAAATTCTAAATTCCAAACTTCAAAATTTAAATCCAAGATTCAAACCCTAAAACTATTGCTATTATATGATGGGTTTATAACCTATTTGACCTCCTTAACGACTAGGCTTAATCGAAAGTTCTCTCCTATTATCGAGAGGGGTAATTAATTATAGGGGCTTGCGCCTATAGGATACCAGAACTCAGATTAAAAAGTCCTCACAAAATAAGGGCGAAATCTCTGGGCAGTGTCTTATCTAAAACCCAATATGCCTTCTGAAAATTTTCTCGGAACCTAATCTCGTTAAAACTCTCTGCCGCCATCATCATCATACTTAAAAAAAAAAAAATAGACCGATGATGCGGAGAGGCCAGGATCATCACCTAAAATGGAATTTTTCGGAGCCCATATGTTGTTATGAGGATAGCGTTTTTATGTTATTATTTTATTTTGTTTGATTTGACTTTTGTTTATCCGGATGTTTATTTGGTTGTTTGTAAGCTAAAGTGAATCGAGTTTGATTTTATTTTTTCCTTGTGTTCACCAACTTGGCTTTTCTCTCTAGTTTGCATCAGGTTTGGTATCAGAGCAAGTTAAAATATCCTTAGTTGGTGAGTATTTTTCTTTTGAAATCTAAGATGGCTAATAATCCGGGGGATCGACAAAATTTGATGCAACAGTTAGCAGACTTGCAAAATCAAATGAATGAAATGGCTAACACTCTTGTTAATTTCAATGTTAACCAACATAATGCCCAAACATCTGAAAGCGAAGAAGAAGTCCCTAGGAACCAAAATAGGCAATAACGAAATTGGGATTTTGGGATTAAAATAGATGTTCACAATTTCGAGGGGAAATTACAACCTGATCTATTTCTTGAATAGATAGATAAAATGGATCAATTCTTTGATTTGAAAGAAATTCCGGAAAACAGAAAAATAAAATTTGCAAGTTTAAAACTCATTGGTTATTCTCTTACGTGGTGGAAAAACTTACAAAACAATAGACTTAGGCTTGGGAAAGAGAAGATACAAAAGTGGGAACGAATGAAAGAAAAAATGAGGAAAAATTTTTTACCATCTGATCACGCACGAACCTCTTTCAATGAATTTAATAATTTGCGATAAGGAACTCATTATGTGGAAGAATACACTGAAATGTTTTACAAACTTCAATCAAGAAATGATTTAGATGAGTTTGAAGAGAAATCTGTCTCAAGGTATATCAACGGTCTTAAGTGGACAATCCAGGATCAACTGAATTTGCATCATGTAATTAAAATTGATGAGGCATATCGAATAGCTTTAAAACTTAAAAAGCAACATCAAAGGGAAAGGGGTCACAACAAGATAACAGAAACTTATAAACGGCGACCAACTGGTGGGGTTAAAAATCAATCTCAAATTTTTATTTAGGTGGACACCTCAAGCTGAACAAACTTTTGAAATCATTAAGGCAAAAATGAGTCAAACTCCCATTCTTAGCTTGCCAAATTTTGAAAATATTTTTGAAGTTGATTGTGATGCTTCTCATATTGGTATTGGTGTTGTGCTTAGTCAAAAGAGAAAACCTATTGCTTATTTTAGCGAAAAGTTGAATGATGCTCGATCCAAATATTCTATTTATGACTTGGAATTTTATGCTATTGTTCAAGCTTTAAAATTCTGGAGATGTTATTTGATTCAACCGGAATTTATTTTAAATACTGATCATGAGGCATTACGTTTTTTGGGCTCTCAAAAAAATTTGAATAAAATGCATGCTAAGTGGGTTTCTTTTTTGCAAGAGTATATTTTTCATATCAAACATAAAACTGGTGTTAAACAAGGTAGTTGATACTTTAAGCGGGAGATCTCATTTGTTGGTAAATGTTTACCCAACTATCACTTATTTTGATTTTTTGAAAGATACTTATGCAAATGATTCTAATTTTAAGAGTATTTGAGATTCTTTTCTTGCTTCTAGAATTGATCATTCTGCTCAGTTTATTATTCATCAAGGATTTTTGTTTAAAGGATCTAGACTTTGCATAATGAAAAATTCTTTCAGAGAACAACTTGTGCATGAACTTCATAGTGGGGGATTGATTGGACATTTTGGGCAGGGAAAAATTGTTGCTTTGGTTGAGAAAAAATATTTCTGGCCTCATATGAGAAAACAAATTGCTATGCTGGTAAAATAATGTAAAATCTGTCAGGCTTTTAAGGGAGCTTCTCAGAATACTTGTTTGTATACTCCTCTGCCTATTCCAAATAAACCTTGGGAGAATATCTCTATGGACTTTGTTTTGGGTTTGCCTATTACTACTAAAAAATTTGATTCTATTTTTGTGGTTGTGGATCGCTTTAGTAAAATGGCTCATTTTATTCCTTACAAGAAAACCTCTGATGCCTCATATATTGCTGATTTGTTCTTTAAAGAAATTGTTCGTCTTCATGGTATTCCTTACACTTTTACTTCTGATAGAGATACTAGATTTTTTAGTCATTTTTGGAGAACATTTTGGGCAAAATTAAGAACTATTCTTCAATTTAGTAGTGCATATCATCTACAAACTGATAGGCAAACAAAAGTTGTCAATCGAAGTTTGGAAAACTTATTGAGATGTCTAGTAGGTGAGAAACCATCCCAGTGGGATCTGATATTACCACAAGCTGAATTTACATACAATAATTCTATTAATCGTTTCACTGGTAAAACTTCATTTGAAATTATTTATGGTCAGCCTATATCTCATATTTTAGATAGAAATTATTTGCCTTTGCCAAATAAAATTAATGCTGAAGCTTCTGAGACTTTTGATCATATCAAAACTGTCCAACAGCAAGTCCTTGAAAAACTCTGAATGGCTAATGTTAAATATAAATCTACTGCTGACAAACATCAAGAAGTTTATTTCAAAGAAGGAGATTTGGCTATGGCTTACTTTCGTCACCAACGATTTCCTGTTGGTACTTTAGGAAAATTAAGTAAGAAGAAATTTGGGCCTTTTCGTGTTCTAAAAAAATTATGCTCAAACGCTTATCCCTTGGATCTTCCTTCGACTGTTGGCACTTCTTTTGTGTTTAATGTTTTTGACATTTTTTTATATGAAGGAAATTCTGAAGATCATGTGGAAATTGAAATTTTGTCACTCTCTACATCTGTTTTAAGTTATGATGAACAGGTTAAAGATGTTATTGATGTTAAAGTTACTAAAACTCAGCATGGCGAACACATGAGGTTTTTGGCTAAGTGGAAGAATCGTCCTTTGACAGACTGTACTTGGATGGATGCCAATGAATTAAAGAAACGTCATCCGAATCTGTATAAAAAGATTGTGAAAGCTTTCTCATCAGGAGAGGAGTCTCCCACTAGGGCGGAATTAATGCATTTTTATTTTTAGTTTATTTTGTTTTGATGTAATTTGAATAATATTATTTGTATTTTATGTTATTTTTATAAGCTATCCAATGATGGAGAGCATCCATTGATCATGGTAAGAAGTGCTTGGGCATGACAAGGCTTGGGTTTGCTTGCATTTGGGTCCTTCTTGTCCTTTGGGCTGTTTGCTGCTCTCGGGTTGGGCTGTTTGCTACTCTCAGGTTGGGCTTTGGCTGCTTGATGTTGAGCTTAAAAAGTTGAGTTCTACTTGGTGTTAGCTCATTAATGCTTGAGCTGAAGTTTAGCTCATTATTTGGAGGGGTAATTGCACTTCCTAGCTCATAAATTTAAAAATGTATGTGGAGTGGATCTTGTCTCTCCCCCTTCTTGTCTCTTGGTTTCTTCTTTGAAAATAAAAGCTATGGCTTGTTGTCTTTTGGGATTTCTCCCTGGCTGCTTTCTTGTGAATCCCCCGCCCCGTTTCCTGTGTTGGCTCCTCGGGTCTCTCTCTGACTGCTTTCCCGTGGCTTGCGCTGGCTGGATTTCCCATGTCTTGCTGGCTAGATTTCCCATGGCTTTTCTCCTTGTTTTCTGTGCAGATTATGGGGGCTGTTGTGGTGTCTTTTGGCCTTTCATTTCCCCAAATCTGATTGATTTTGGTTGGAGGTGTTATGGTTGTTTGATTTCTTTCTTTTGCTTATAAATTGAAGATGTTTTTAGAAAGAAAAGGTTGTTGAAAATCTGAGCAAAGTCTCTACTAAAAACCTGAGGGTTTCTTCTCTTGGAAAAGCTTGAGAACTTGCTCCACCCCCTTTCCTCCTCTCTATTTCGTCTTGGCTTCTAACCTCTTCTTATATGCGCAAGTTCCACTCCTCCTGTATCCTTCTTCGTGAGCTCTTGGAAGTTGTTTTTTGGCTGATTTTTGGAGACATTTTTCGGAGGAGTTTGATAGGACGTTGGACTCTTTGCAGTGGTGGACCCTCAGTTTGCAAGCCTAAGCATTATTTTTATATATTTTCCTACTCTCGTTGCATGTGAGGAAACCGCTAGACGGTTGTTCTGAGGATAGCATTTTTATGTTATTATTTTATTTCGTTTGATTTGACTTTTGTTTATCTGGATGTTTGTTTGGTTGTTCGCAAGCTAAAGTGAATCGAGTTTCGTTTTATTTTGTCCTTGTGTTCTCCAACTTGACTTTTCTCTCTAGTTTGCACGCATCACTTTTGGCCTTAAAAATGTTGGTGCAACTTACCAGCGTGCAATGCCTAGAATTTTTGATGAATTCATTCATGACAGAGTTGAATGTTACATTAATGATCTCGTGGTCAAAAGCAAAGAAAGAGAGGATCACTGTTAGACTGGTCCTCTATGGACCGGTCCAGCCGGCCCAACCCCTTGGGCCGGCTCGGTTTGTTTACAGCAGGAGGAGGCCGATGGAAGCCATGGGGGAGAAAAGGGTGGGGTCCACTTGAAATTCAAATACAATCTTGTAGCCAAAAGGAGGAGAAGTAAGGGCAATTAGGTCCTTTTGTATTAATTTTGAATTGTATGCATTAAGTAGGGAGTAAAGGATAGGGTGAGGGTTATGTGAGATTTTTCTGAAAATTCTCTTGGGATTTCTTGTGGCTAGGGCTCTAGATTGATATCTAGAGATTGGGAGAGTGCGATCCTCCTCTCGAATAGAGGATCCTTGTATCTTTGCTATTTTCTTTCATCTACTAGTAAAATACAAGTGTTTGGGTGAATTTTTCTCCACTTTTCCCTCAGAATTTCTTTGTTTTGGTCCACTGTTTGTTGTTTTCCTGCTGTAAATAGCATTATTCATCAAGATTTGCTTCAGACTTTGGTTAGGAAATACTTGAAATCAAGTATTTCCTATCAATCACTTGTTTGATTCAAGGGTTGTGTTTGAACGACTTCGTCGGTACGACCTCAAAATGAATCCTTGGAAGTGCGCCTGTGGGGTGACTTCATAAAATTTCTTGGGTTTGTTGTTTGACACCGTGGCATTAAAATTGACCATACTAAAATCAAGACGATATTAGAAATGAAATCTCCTAGAAGTCTTACTCAACTAAGATCTTTCTTAGGTAGGTTGGCATATCTAAGACGCTTTATATCCAACTTGTCTGGTAGTACATGCCTACCCTTTGCAACCCTTTCAAAGGACTCAAAATTTTATTAGGATGATAGCTTCCAAAAAGCTCTCAATAATATAAAACACTATCTCATATCCCCACCTTATTTTGGTCGCTCCTATTCTAGGGAGGCCATTAGTTCTCTTTACTGCAGTATCAAATGAATCTCTTGAAGCTCTATTGGTCCAAACCAACAATGAAAGAAAAAGAAAAATGCTTTGCACTACTCAAATAGAGTTCCAAACAGAAATGTTCATCTGACCCGGTTGTGGACTGGGTCCGGATTATCAAAACCTTGGTCTTAAATTTCATATCTTTCATCTTTCCCCCAAAAGGAAAGAAAATTTACCTTTCCATAAAAGGAAAGAAAATCCAATTTTCTCTAAAAGGAAAATCAAGTTCATCTTTCTCCAAGTGAAAGTTCATCTTTTTCTTTCTTCAAATGAAGGAAAGTCAATCTTTTCTTTCCCCAAAAGGAAAGTTTAAATTTATCTTTCTTCAAAAGAAAGTCAAATGCAAATCTTAGTACCAAATGCTAAGTGCAGACATCCACTAATAGGAGTCTTCTTATCAATTTTTGAGTTTAGGTAGAATTCAAACCTTACCAGGTCTCTCCTAGCTCATTCATTTAGATCTTGTTCTACTTAAATTGAACATCAATAGATCTATTCAAAATCTAGACTTTTAGTGGTTACCAAAATATCCTTTAGTCTTCCCAAATGTTAAGATTTATCTAATAAAAATAGATGACCTTATACCAAATACCTTCAGATTTAAGTAGTAGCCAAAATACTCTTAGCCTTAACTCTTTTGAGTTTTATCTTATCAAAATAAGATGAACTCTACCTATAGGTTGTTGCCAAAATACCTCTTAGAGCTTTTCAATAGGTGTCAAATGCCTTTTGACCTTTAGGAAACAACAAATATTCCTAACCCTTCTCAAGTGATACTAAAAATATCTTTGAGAACCCTTTAGGTGGTAGCCAAAATACCCCTAAACCTTTAGGAGATAACAAAATATCTCTAAGATCCTTTTAGAGACACCAAATATCTCTAATCTTTTTTCTGAGTGATAGCCAATATTATCCTTGAACTTGTAAATGGTAGCTAAAATACCCCTAGCCTTTTAGGTGATAGGAAAATATCCCTAGGCTCTTTTAGAAGATGTCAAATTTCTTCCATCCAAAGCAAATTCTTTCTAGAGATACCAAACATCTAGAAATCTCTTATAGAATTTGTCAAAATACTTCTAATTGATCCAAAATTTTGCTAGAGATACCCAATATCTCTAGAAGCCTCTTAGAAGTTGTCAAGATACTTATAATCAAGTTAAATCATCTCTAGAAATACCAAATGTCTCTAGATATCTCCTTAGAAGTTGCCAAGGTACTTCTATTCCTATCAAATTCTCTCTAAAGATATCAAACTTCTTTAGAGGCCTCTTTAGAAGTTGCCGAAATGCTTCTAAACTCCTCTTCCAAGAGCAATCTAAAACTCTTTCCTTAAGGTGATATGCATAAATCTCCTTATCTTTTGTAGATCTTGTCAAATCTTAGTTTAGGCCTTCATAGATCTCTATTTCCCTCCCAAGTCATACCCTATTTGATTTCGAAGATCTCGTTTGATCATTATTTGGTCAACACCAATATGTGTGGCGTACTTCTATTCATTCACCACACATATTGGGGGTCTTTTTATTGACGTTTATTTTCGCAATTGAGATGAACTAACCTCGATCAAATGTTGTAGAGCTAAAATCAACCCAAATTAAACATCAATTTGATTAAATTAAATTTAATGTAATTAAATTAAAGCCAATTGAACCTCGTCAAGCCCCGTCGAACCAAATTCGACGCAATTCGATGCTGATTCAAGTTTAATTTCGCAAAATTAACTTGATTAGAACCAAACTGACTCAAATCGTTTTGAGTGGAATCCGATTCGGGCTCAATTTCAGCCCTAATTGATGAAATCATGGCTAATTTGACTTCCCAAATCAGATTTCCCAACCAACGGCTCATATTTCATGTAAAATCCCCCTCAAATCCCTCGTTTCTCACGAAAGGAAGCTGATTGGGATGATTGAGCGGTGAGGTCAGCTATCCTCGTGCTCTCCAAGAGCACGCAAGGGAGAGGGAGAACCATTCGGCTCTCCCATTTTGTTCACCCGTCCCAGACAGAGCGTAGCGGAAAAGGAGAGGGGAGCCCTTGCTTGCATGCGGCCCATCCAAGTGGGAAGAAGAGGCCGACTAGGGGACTCTTACGTGCGACCTAGCCAAGAGGGAGGGCTGGCCAAGTGTCTTCCTCGCATGTGTTTCTTGGAGCCGAAACTAAAAGAAGAGGAGATTTTGTGTTATCTAGCTGTTTTCTTCTCCTTCTTTGGGCTGAAAAGGAGTTCTCTCTTGCTCCTATTGCCTTCTTTCTTCGATTGAAGAGCAGAATTTTCCTTTTGTTGTTGTTCGTAATCTTCTCTTCCAAAGTCTAGGGCAAAGGCATGTTGAAATCAACCCCCCCTATAGCCAAGAGAAGGTAGGAAGCCTCTACTTCCTTCCAAATCAACTCCGGCAACCTCAAGACAGCGAGGACATCTTCTAGGATGTTCTAGACAGCAGTTTGGTATGCCTTGGACAGCACATTTGTCTTCCGGAGGAGCTTGGATAAGACTTGGAACATTTGGACAGCAAGCGATGACTTTCGGAAAAATCGTGGAGGTAGCTGTTTGGAGCGTGCTTAGACAGCAAATTCTCCTTCCGGAGCACTTTGGATAGCAAAGGAGGCATCCGGAGCAACTTGGATAGCGGCGACGACGTCCGGAGCGGCTAGGAAAGCGGTCTTCTTCCTCCGGGACAGCATGGACAGCACTTGGAGCTTGGATTGGAGCGCTTGGACAGCCCGAGTGAGGTAAAATCCTAAAACTTAGGAAAAGCCCTAAGGCCCCCTTGCCAATTGACGTGTGGTTGACGATCCAAAGCTTTAGGTCCATAGACCCTTGCTTTTTTCTTTCCAACCCAAGAAAACCTCTTGTATACCGCTGTCCACTCACAAAAATCATGGAAATCAAATGATTTCTCATGATTTTCTTTCTTGTGAGAGCAAAGAAAGGATAGTAGCAAGGCGATGGGTTATTGACAGGGCTGCAAACAATCCGAGCCGAGCCGAGCTTCAGCTTGTTCAAGTTTAAGTTAGTTTGTCAAAATTGTGCTCAAGCTTGGATTGAAGCTAGTTGAGCTTCTTGGACAGGTATTCAAGCTCGTGCTTCTTTAAAATGACCATGTTTGAGCTCAGCTTGTGTTCAAGTTTGAGCTCATTTAATTTCATGCTTGTCGAGCATCTTATTAAGCCGCTTGTTTATATAATGAGCCAAGCTGACCACAATTCACAAATTATATATTTTTTTAAATCAAACAGAGCAGCTCGTCTATTGTCCTGCCCAGGAAAACCTGTCCAACCTGCCAGCTATCTGCAATTCAACAAATGACTTCCAGATGTCTTTCTTTTTATATAGCAAGATCATTTCTTTCCAGCCGCTGTGGGACTAAACTCCCATAGCTTTTTTTTTTATTTTTTTTTTTAGTTTGTTGATGCCACGGAGGAGAGAGAAAGCGCGGGTGGGTCCGACGGGAGTTTAAAAACAATTTTTTTTTGTTTTGAGCATGAGTTGAGGCGGGAGTTTAATAAATTTTTTTATAAATTGAGGTGGTCCGACTAGTTTAATAAAATATTTAGAAAATATTTAATAAAAATATTTTAATTAGTTAGATTAGTAAAAATATAAGTTAAAAATATATCTAATGAAAACGGTTAAAGTTTAAAATATTAAACTAGTAAAAGTAAATTATTAAATAAGTGGATTTAATATTATTTATTTTTAAAACTCTAATTGAGCTCTAATCGAGCTTTGTAGTCGAGCTCTAATCGAGCTTTTAAGCAAGATTGTTCATGAACATAAATGAACTGAACGACACGTCGTTCAAGCTCGTTCATTTAGCTATCGAGTATTTTTCAAGAGTGTTCAAACTCGTTTGTTTATCTTATCAAACGAACATGAACAAGCCCTTATCGAGTCGAGCTACGAGTAGCTCGTCGAATGCTCGGTTCATTTGCAGCCCTAGTCATTGAACTTGTGTTTATGGCTTTAAGGAGCTTATAGATTATACCCCATCACATGTTGGAGTTTGTTAGTCATGTTTAGTGCAATTTGCAAGTTAAAGGGTCAAGAACATCGACACATAACTTAGGTTCATGGTGGAGCTTTTGAAATGACAAATCAAAATGCTTTCACCATGTGGCCTCCTAAAATTCCCCTGCCTCCACCCGCTTTGCTTTTCCTTCTTCTGGTGGAGTTTTAACAGAATTAAGTTTTGGGGTAAATTTTGGGAAGCCATATGGGTTTGTAGATAAGACACTACCCAGATATTTTGCCCTTATTTTGCGAGGACTTTATGATTTGAGTTCTGGTTTCCTATAGGTGCAAGCCCCTATAAATAATTACCCCTCCCGGTAACAAGAGAGAACTTTTGATAAAGGCTAGTCGTTGATAAGATACGTTGTATCCATGGATAGTAGTATCAAGCATATAGTAGAAGCATTGGCCTTAAGGAATTTTGGATGGTTTAATATTTAAAATTAGAAAATTTTCACCATCTTGCACTTAAAGAGGATGGTGGAGGAATGGATGGTGGACCTAATCAAGATCCCATGATTTCGTTGTCCCGGGTCATCGTGATCCTTGGTTTACTTAGTTAGAGGAGGCAATCGACCCAACCTGACAGAAGGATCCTTGTTGGCAAGCCATAGGTTGCTTCATCCAAGGGAACCTTGTAGACCTAGGTAAATGTTTGTCTAAAGGGGAAAATTTGAATCCACCTTAGCTAACAGGGGCTTTATGCCCTATCGATTATATCTTATTGATTCATATCTCAAGGATTTGATGTCATTAAGGAAGGTACTGGCTCTGGCCATAACTGTTATCTGTGGTGCCATTTGGCGACAAAACCACTCAGTTCAGAGGGCCCCGGGTCATAACCATTTATCCTGCGGTTTCATGTGGCGGCAAAACCCACCGGTTATACTGGAAAGAGATTATTTGAGAATGGATCCTAGTGATATCTTCGACTAGGCATTAGCTCTATGTGAGCTAAAGTTAATTTTAATTTGTCCACCCCGGTAAACTATTACGGGGGGTGGATTGATTTTGCTTTAAGAGTTTCATTGTTAAATTTCAGTTTTAAATATCTAAATTTTGATGATTTGGAACTTCGAATTTTTGGGTATTTGGGATGGCATTTAGAAGTATTTTGAATTAACCCCTCCGGTTGAGATATGCATTCAACATGACCATCATTGGGGTAACTTTAAAGTCACTTATATTTTTTATAGGAGTTTGAATTTTGTGAAAGTTTGAAAGTATTTGAAATTGTTTATGAACCCCTCCGATTGAGATAAATATTCAACACAGCCATCATCGTGGTGAAAGGGATTATTTTCCTTTGTTGATTGAACCCTATCGACTCTGTTATTTGTTGACAGAGGATCAGGTTTCATAAGCTTTATGTCTTTGTTGATATTTTTCTAAGGCCTTGAAAATCTAATATGAATGTATTAAAATAAATATCTCAGTCGACCTCATGACCGTATATTTATTTAAGGATTCGAGCGTTGTCGACTCGTATCTACCCTCACAGGAAGATCGGGCTCGAACTTGGGCTTATTTATTGACCCGCATAGTATCCCTAGACGTCACGTTTGTATTTATAACACACTCGTCAGGGCCCTTGCGGGTTGTATAATTGTACTTGCGCCCTTTTTATGTATTTATGTGCATACATATTACAGTGCATGTGCAGGGGTATTTTGGACATTTAATAGTTCTTATACAACATCTTATAAAAGCTCGTATTTGTTATAGTTCTTCAGTATTTATCCATAGGTGACATGTCGAATGCACAATGGGTTTCCCACATTGGCTCATAAGAACTAGTGTATGTTGTGTATCATTCACCTTTGAGTTCTGTATTATTATCAGTGTAAGGTTAGGAGGCCACTTGTCCATCAAGGAACTTGGAAGCCTTAATAATCTTATCCAACTCAATGTTCACCTAGTTGAAATGAGATTCACTCACTACATAATAATTTGATATGGCTTTCTCTTCCCAAAACTCGTATAGGAATTAGTGGACAACTCCTTGATTATGCCATCATCATCGTTTTCTGTTGTTGGCTTAAATAAAGAATCAATCATTTCAACCTTGGATGATTGTATCCTTACTAACTTCTTATACTTCGGAAGTAGTGACTTCTACTCCGAATAATAATTGCAATAATCGAGAGCACTTCAGGTCATTTGGTAGAATCATGCGAGGCATCCAAAATAATTATTGTAGTCTTTTAGATGATTGGAATAGCAGGTGCATTCTCTATTTTTAATTTTGAGTTTAGGCCACCAAGTTTTGTATTAATTTTTAACAGCACATTTGTCAAAAATTGATCATTAACTTCAGTGGGTACGAAGCACTGTATGTTGACATTCACTCGAATGCATCTAGATATATCACATTGTTGTTTTCTTCGCATATCAAATCCCTCCATTTGTAACTGACATGTCGAATATAGGATGGTGTAGCATCCATGCATATTATTTATAGCCACTCTTGATCGGACTTCTATATGAATGGGGCCTCTCCTACATCTGCTTGTAGATGCCTTCACTTATATGTGATGGGTCTCCTACAATAATGCCATTGAATCCTTGTGCCTGCAGAGGATCGGTGTAATTGATTGTGCTTCGGCGTTCTGCTTGAATGTATTTAGACATGTCACATCGTTATTTTCATTGTATATCAAATCCTTCTTCTTGAAGAAGAGAAGATTGTATATGCCCGTGTATGGATTTTCAATGTTCGTTGATTGGAGAGAATTCTTGGTATTCATTTCGTGCTCTTTTACGCGTGTAGAATAAATCATTTTGTGCATCATTATTGGATGTGTCTGCTTGCAGGATCAATGCAAATGTGATACGTCAATCGCTACTATTTCCATATGATTTGAATACTTGTTGGAACATCTCATGCATTCGTTTGTGGTTAGCTGGCATGTGAAGTCTGACTAATGTTGATTATTACAAAGAAGTCATATTACCCATTAAGAGTATCATGGCATAACGAGAAATTTGATTAAGTTGTCCATAATTCATCAATGTTTGTGAGCGAGCAGTGTTTGCTACAAACTTTTGTTAATGCTTACAAGTCGATGTAGTGGGGGTTCCTACATCCTCTTGCATGACTTTCATAAAGATTGTCATTATCTCTATTCCGATGTAAATTGGAGAATTGCTGCATTTGCTTGCATGTATTTCAATGCTTGTGAGAGCTATTGTATACATTCCCAAAGTAGTTGACATTAGTTATAGAGAGACTGAATTATCACAAGTCCATTGCTCGTATTGTCACTACATTCTCCAAGAGCTTTTTGATGAGTCAACACATTCATTAGGAATCTCCTACATTGATGATTTCAGGCTCCTTGCCTAGACTTGCGAGTTTATTAATATGGACATTGGAAGCTTCACATCATTTAACTACATGGAACTTCACTTTCACTTGTGAATGAATTATGCTTGCAAGAGTTTGACATATCGACTTGAAAGTTCATATCTGGATACTTGTCTATGACATGTTCTTCAATATCTTTGAAAGCGGCTATGTTCAATAGTAGCTTGTATGTATGACCAATGTATTACCCTTAGAATATAGGTTGTATGTTCATTTGTTTGTAAGCTTAGATTGATTATAAGAAGATTATTATACTTGGTACACATTCCCTGCTCATAAGTGATCTATCGTATACATCATAGACCCTTCTTTATGTAGTGATACATGTTGGTTACTTGTTTATGAACAAGTCATATGCATTGGGAATTTAATACGAGTCTTCTGTCAATTGACTGATATTTATTTGGATGGTTCGGCCCCTCATATACACCTTGCATGTGTATTTATCATTCGGAATTTGGACTTTGTTCCCTGTGTTGTATTCAGGTATGCAAGTATAGATAACTTGAACTTAGCCCATGGATGAGTTAAGAGTCTCATAGCATCACTGAAACCAACATCATATGTTTGCCTCATTTGTTCACTCCATATTGGTCATCATTCATGATCGAGGTGCTTCACCTCGTTGCTTACAACAATATTCATTGAAGAGGACTTTGAACCATCGTTGGTAATCAAGTTGTACTCTTATCACTTCACCTTTCATCATTCGAATATGAGGTATACTCATTACAACTCCCTCATCCATGTTTATTGATGCTTTATCAGCTTCAACAATTCACAAAAGTTTGATTTACAATTCCTTTTAATTTCATTGCTAACGAATGAGATGTTAATGCTTTCAGACACCACAAGTATTTGATTGCTTGTATGAAATTTGAATGTTTCCAAGTTTTTCTTGATTAACATTTGCATTCAAAATGGTAACTTCTCATCATTTTATTGGAAATTTGATGTCATTATTAAATAAAGCTCTTTTTTGATTATCCGCTTTGTTTATGTCCAAATTCCAGTTAAGTTTAATGTCATTTGAGTTAAGTTTGAGCTCAAATCCTATCATTTGATTTAAGTTTGAATTACTGATCACTTGATTTTAAAGTAAGCTCCACGCATAACGTTCGAGTTCAGGTGTAGTTTGTTGTCAACAAGTTCAAGTCCAAATTTGCAAGTTCTCTACAGTCCTGTTGATCTCAAGTCCTAATGTTCAGTTCATGCTTGATGTAGGCAAAGGGGGGGATCTCATTTGCCTAATTCTTAGGCTGCTGGTTTGGGCTTGGCTGCTCGATTTTTTGTTGTGTTTTTGGAGCTGATTTGTTCTAGCTCATTATTGCTCAAGCTGTTGTTTTTCAGCTCATTATGAGAGAGTCTCTTGCTCTTTCCCCTTCCCTGTGACCCTTCGGTTCCCCCCCCCCTGATTCCCCTTCCCGTGGCTGGTTTCTTCCCCCTTGTGGCTGCCTTTCTGGTTCCCTATGGTGTCCGTTCATTTCCCCCCTTGTGGCTGCCTGTTCTGGTTCTCCTGGTTGTCTGTTCCTTCTCCCTTGGCTGCCTTTTCCAATTTTCTGTGTGGCTCTTCGGGTGCTGTTTCTGGACTAATTGTTAGCCTTCTGTTTTCCCCTTTTTAATTGATTTAAATGGATGTACTTTGGGTTGTTTGGCTTCACCTTTTCTCCTATATATATTAGATGTTTTGTACTTTTGTAATAGAAAAAAAGAAACTTTTGGTGATAATTTTTGGAGCAAAACCTGAGGGTTTTTAGGATAGCTTGTGAGCTATGCCTCTTCTCTTCGTCTTCCTCTTGGAAAGCTTGTGAGCTTGTCCTTTACTTCGTCTCGGCTTCTTACCTCTTTCTTCTCTCAGCAAGTTCCACCCCATTGTATCTTTCTTCTCAATTAAGGAATGTAAGTTTAGGAGTTTTTATTTCAAGATTGTAAGTGTCGTTTTTATGTTATAAAGTGGTGTTTTGTTACGTTTAAAAGTGTTTAAAGTGTTGTTTGTCCTTTTATTTCAAGTATTAAGAAGTGCTTTTGTTTCTTTTTTGTGACCAAGGGTCTCCTATTTGTTTTGGAAACTTTTGGTTGCATCAATTTGATATCAGAACAAGGTTGTCGAGTGAGTCTTGGTGAGTCATAATAGTTGTTATGTGAGCCTATGTTTGCTTCTTCCTAGGTTGTTTGTGTTTTTTTTTAATGTTTAGAAAAATGGAAAGAGACAAAAATATTGAGTCCATTGTGGAAGAAAATCAACCAGAAGATATTGAAATCCCAATTCCAATGGACATATGGATTCCGTCGGAAGGAAGTTCAACCAACCTGATTCAAAATGAATTATACAAACTACATATGAAAATGCATATGTATATGGAGCAATATATGAAGAAAAAGACACTTCTGCAAGACCAATTCATGCAAGAACGAGAGAATATCCTGAAGAATTATGCGGCCAAAATTCAAGAGCTAGATGCGCCTCCTTCGTCTCATTGGGATAAATCTAAAACAACCTCATCAGGAGATCAGCATTTTCAACCGGGGAAGACTTTGATGTAGGCAAAGGGGGGCATCTCATTTGCCTAATTCTTGGGCTGTTGGTTTGGGCTTGGCTGCTCGATTTTTTGGTTGTGTTTTTGGAGCTGATTTGTTCTAGCTCATTATTGCTCAAGCTGCTGTTTTTTCAGCTCATTATGAGGAAAGTCTCTTACTCTTTCCCCTTCCCTATGACCCTTTGGTTTTCCCCCCCTGATTCCCCTTCCCGTGGTTGGTTCCTTCCCCCTTGTGGCTACCTGTCCGGTTCCCTGTGCTGCCCGTTCCTTTCCCCCCTTGTGGCTGCCTATTCCGGTTCCCCTGCGTGTCTGTTCCTTCTCCCTTGGCTACCCTTTTCGGTTTTCAGTGTGGCTCTTCGGGTGTTATTGCTGGACTGATTGCTGGCCTTCTATTTCTCCTATTTTAATTGGCTAGGCTGGAAGTAATTTGGGCTGTTTAGCTTCCCCTTTTTCTCTTATAAATATAAGGTGTTTTGTAATAGAAAAAGTGTGTTATGATGTAATTTTTGGAAGCTAAAAACCTGCGGTTTTTCTTGGGAAAGCTTGCGAGCTTGTTCCATTCCTCTCTTCTCTCCTTGGGAAAGCTTGCGAGCTTATCCTCTCTTTCATCTCGGCTTCTTACCTCTTTCTTCTCTCTACAAGTTCGACGTCATTTGTATATTTCTTCTCGATCAAGGAATGCAAGCTTCTTTTGGTGTCATTCTCGTGATAACTTGCCCTGATATTAAGCATATGTGTGGACTCTTTTTTTTGTGGTGTGGGGTTAAATATGGTCCCTCCGACTATTTGTGTGTAGCCAATCTAAGCTTAAAATATCATATTTCTCAAATTTAATCTCTTGAATGTACAAAATTGATCACAAATGATCTTTATGGACTAAATTGATATTAATTTTATATGATTGAGGGACTAAATTAACTAAATTAGGTTCATTTTTGTTTCTCAATTTCTTTCAATTTCTACTTGGCGAACTATCTGGGGCCAATTTTTAGAGTCTAAATTGGAAACATGTAATAATACTAGGGAATAAATTTGGTGTGGGCTCCAAAAATTCGGCCCTTGCCTCCGCCCGCTGTGCTTTTCTCTTTCACGGGGAGTTTTAACGAATTTAAGTTCCTGGGTAAATTTTGGAAGGCAGATGGATTTGTAGATAAGACACTACCCATATATTTCGACCTCATTTTGTGAGAACTTTATGATCTGAGTTTTGGTTTCCTATAGGCGCAAGCCCCTATAGTTAATTACCCCTCCTGATAACGAGAGAGAACTTTCGATTAAGGCTAGTCGTCGATCAGATACGTTGTATCCATAGATACATAGTATCAGGTGTATAGTAGCAGCATGGGCATGCATATTAGAGAATTTATAGGTTTGATATTTAAAATAGAAAATTTCACCTTATTGCACTTAAAGCAGATGGTGGGGTAATGGATGATAGACCCGATAAAGATCCCATGGTTCCGTCATCTCGAGCCATCATGGTTCCTAGTCTACTTAGTCAGAGAAGATAGTCGACCCAACCTAACAGGAGGCGTCGGGGAGGAAGAGCAGAGGTCGGGTCTGGTTGCGGCTTGGGGATCGCGAAAGAGGATCACTAGCTACGGGAGTTTGAAGGTTTCTTATGCATGGAAGAGGGCCGAAGAGAAGCCTCTTCCTCTTCATTTTATTGACGCAAGTGAAGGCCGAAGGTCGAGGCTACGTACAAGAATCGCGAGATTTGCGCAAAATTCCTGAGAAACAACGTAGACGGCGCCGAATTCAGAAGGATTGCCGCGGATTTTCTAGATTTCTTTGACATATACGTGGTATGCAAGTTTTTCTTTTCTTTTTTCTTTTGTTTCCTTTGAGTATTATATAGAGGTCAACATTTGGCTACTTGACTATTATAGTCAGGTGATTATTTTGAGTTTTTTCTCTCTTTTTTTTTTCTTTTTTTTACCAGGCCATCCTTATATAGGTGGATTTGATTGTTTTATGTTTCTAAAAGCATAGAAGCGAGAAACAAAGATGACCATCAAGCTATCAAGAATGGCATAACTTTATGAAGTGCCAATATTTTTTCCTTAGTTGCTTAATAACGCTTTATGTTTATTTTTATTTTATTTTTGCAGTTTTTTTGCTTTGCTGGTGTAGTTTATAAATCCTTATTTCCTAGTGTAGCAAGGATATAATTGTTGGGACTTAAGAAGGCGAACCATTTTACTCTAGTGCTGCACTTGAGATAACTCATCATTCTGCGACACAAATCTGGCAAACATAGCAAGAGAAAATAAATTAGTATTAAAATCTGAACAGTTTGAAAAAAAAAAACTCCGTTATGTGAGAAGTAAATAATATTCTGAAAATCAGTCCATTTGTTGCTTTATTTTCCAACAAAGCATCCTAAGGTAGCATCTTATGAGTTTCAGAAGATGCTTAATGGTTTTTTTTTTCAGATGGAAATGGATGTTCTCAAGGACATGGTTTTGGGTAAACCTGCCCCTTTGGTCAGTACTTTCAGGTTGAGTTATTACACTATTCTAAATTTACTGAAACGTGCTGAGGGTCAATTTACAGCTGAGCATTTTATAAAGAATTCATTCCACCAGTTCCAGTATGAGGTCTGCTCTAGAGTTTTTTTTGTTTTCTTCTAATATTTCATGGGAACTCAGTAGCTTTAAGTTCTGGAGATATTTAAAGTCTTTTTTGTTTTTTTCTTACCTAGTCTTTGCCAGACATGAACAAAAAGATTTCAAAGTTGGAAACAGAAGCAGCTATGCTTGAATCCTCAGGCGAGGTAATGTCTCAGTTTGTATTGAATATCTTTAAATTCAATGTCTATGCTCTATATTGACTTGATTTTTTTAGCATAGACTGAACTTACTGATTATCATAATTTGGGACTTGAAATTGCTCAACTTGAAAGGAAGATCATGTCTGAAATCACCAGACCTGAAAGGATTTTGTATTATTTAGTTCCGGGTAGGCTGGTATGTATCTGGTAACCTCTTTATACTTTCAAGTTCAATTGATTTTTTCCCTAGAATTAGTCAAAACTTCTGTGGTGAGCTGCTGTTTTTTAAAGAACGATTCCCTAATTACATCAATTAAAGCATCTAAATTTCGGAGCTTGCAGTGATCAAATTTGATTCTTTAATCAATAAGGATGAAAATAATGCAGTTTTTATGCCTCAATCTGAGTTGAGTTTCAAAATATTTACCACCCTTTTGATCAGGCATCCTCTACTTAAGGCGTTGAAAAAATGTCCTGGAAGTTTTTCAGGTTTCTTTTGCTTCCTTTTTCAGGTCAAGGTACGGGAGGGTGGGACCGATTGGGGTTGGGGAGTTGTAGTTAATGTGGTTAAAAAACCTCCTTCAGGAGCAGGTTCATTACTAGTTACCTCGTTGATACTTTGCTTAATTGTTCTCTTGGTTCAAGCGACAACGGCTCTCGCCAAAAGCCATTCCCACCTTGTCCTGGAGAAAGGAGTGAAATGCATGTGGTGAGTTCAAGCTTATCAAAGCAACCCACTTTATTAGCAATAATCTAGAGTACTTCTTGAAAGTTTTGCGTGATTTGGATGGATTAAGTTGGAATCCGTTTAGTTTTACTGTTTTAAGTGTAATTGTTAGTTTGAATGCTATACTGTAGGTTCCTGTACCGTTGCATCTAATATCCGGCATGAGCAATATAAGAATTCATTCCCTCCTGATCTTCGTCCTGCAGAGGCAAGACAGACAGTACTCCTAGCTGTGCAGGAACTACATAAGAAATTTCCTCATGGACTCCCCAGGTTAAATCCTGTCAAGGTAAAGTCACATAGCTTGATCCTTTCTTATCGGTCCCTTCTTATAGATCAACTTTGGAAAGGTCTGACAGAAATGTTAGATAGCATCTATCATATATTTCAAATTTCATGAACCTTGTTGAAGAATTTTTTTGTTTCTTAGTTCTGTAGTTAAAGATGCTTATTCGTAGATTTGTTAAGTGATATGCTGTTAATCTGAAGTGATAAATCTCTTAAATCTAACTTTATTCTTCATCAGGACATGGGTATCAATGATCCGGAACTTACTGAATTAGTTCATAAATTTAAAGAACTGGAGCAGAAATTAGCCGCTCATCCCACTGCATGAGGTCTGCATTTACTTGGTTTGGTACTGTAGTTTGTAGCCGATAAGTTTTATAATGGGCAGAACTATTATATTACACCAGTTGCTTTGTGTTCTCTTCTAGTCTACCAAACTGAGAAGCAATACAAATGGTTCCAAAGAAAAGCTCAGCTAAATCATGAAATCAACTGCTTAAGTCCAAGATGAGGGATTCTCAGGTGATCTACTGAACATTTTTTCCACCTGCCTCGCTTTATTTATGCTCGGTTGAGCTCACATGCAGGATATTTTCCTTCACCCGTTCAATCAATATTTAGTGCTCTATGTTAACCATTTGATTCATCTTTGGGTTTGTGCATTTCCTTATCATAAATGCTATCGTTTTCATTCATTGAATTTGTTTCCTGTTCCTTCTTTGCAGCTACAAAAGTTCCGTGATGAGCTGAAAAACCGTTCACGGGTTTTAAAGAGGCTTGGTCACATAGACGCAGACAGTGTAGTTCAGTTGAAGGGCGTGCTGCCTGTCTGATTGACACTGGCGATGAACTTCTTGTCACAGAGCTTATGCTTAATGGTGTTTCTATACACCCAAGTGAATATTTTTACTTTTACCTTTTTTGCGGTAGTTGTTTACAGGACTAGTTTGGTTAATTATTGTAATTTTGTAACAGGTACATTTAATGATCTCGATCCACATCAAGCTGTTGCCCTTGGAAGCTGCTTTATTCCTGGAGATAAATCAAGTGATCAAGTATTTTCGAGAATTGAGCTAGCAAAACCTTTACAACAGCTTCAGGATAGTGCCAGAAAAATAGCCGAGGTTTGTTTTGTTTCTATTTTATTCTATTCATTTCTAAAGAGAAACTATTACGTTGATTGCACTAAACTGCGTGGTGCAACACATGCAGATACAACGTGAGTGCAAGTTGGACATAAATGTGGAGGAGTATGTTGAATCAACTGTAAGACCATATTTAATGGATGTTATCTACTGTTGGTCGAAGGTTTGCATTCCCTGTAGACTTGCTTCCTACTATTATATTAATTATATAAAAGCTAGCATTCATGGCTGCTTTCTTGTAGCTGAATGAAACTATTTCTCTTCTTCTGGTTCCAAATATGTTTATGATTTATCAGCCAAATAGTAACCAACTATCAAACATCAATTACTTGAACCTTTAACAATTAATGCTATGGAATTCATCCTCTCAGCTTCGGCTTGTTAATTTTTTGCTCTTTTTGAAGGGCGCAACGTTTGCAGAGGTGATTGAAATGACATATTTTTGAGGGAAGCATTATACGCCTAGCCAGACGGCTAGATGAATTCTTGAACTAGGTAATATTCTTGAAAGTTTAGTGTCTTCCTCTGGGCAAATTATTCTGTGCGGAGACCGCACGGAAGCTTAGGTTCGAATTTGCTGCTCTTTTATTGTATTTTTGCAAAAAGAAGCTAATAAACAATTTTAATTGCGTATTAGTTACCCTTTTACTACGCTTTTGCTGAGTATTTCCAAAAGCGCAGCAAAAGGGCAGCAAATACTCAATTAGTAAGATATTTGTTGCGCTTTTACTGCGCTTTTGTTGTATTTTTGCTAAAGGGCAGCAAAGGGGCAACTAATACACAATTAAAATTTGTCTATTAGCTGCCTTTTACAAAATTACAACAAAAGCACAGTAAAAGCGCAGTAAATCCGAACATAAGCTTGTGTGCGGTTTCTGCACAAAATAATTTGCCCTTCCTCTGAATCTATTATTCACTTTTTTCATTGGAATTGTGATGAGCTCTGCGTACTTCCCCATTGCTAAAAGCAAGTAATATTCAGTTATGTATTGTATGCTGTGAATTGCTTCTTAGTGGCCGGTCTTTGTATTCTGCAGTTGAAAGCTGCTGCCCAATGCCCATGCTGTAGGAGAGATCAATCTGGAGAAGAAGTTTGAATCAGGCACTGAAAGCCATCGGCGTGGAATAATGTTCGCTAACTCTCTGTACTTGTAGAAAGGGTATGCTTCTGGTTTTCCATTGGCATGTTTGTGCAGCTATTGATTCTTATGAGGGAGCCATTTCCTGGGCATCTGAAGATTACAAGTACATTTGGGTTATAGGGCTGCTAGCAAGAGAGTAACGGGCTTTACCATACGAAAGAATCGGTTTGGAAAGTATATTTTGCAGCGAATCAGACCGAAAGGCTGTGTGGAGCTGTGATATCATTGTAGCAGCTTTATAGGATCAGATGTGTGAGTTCTTTACTGTATTAATTTCTCCAATTTTTCTTAATTCACCAATGAATGTATGATTAAACCTGCCAATCACCGTCCACAATATGGATTGTAGTAATTTTTAAGGGATTTTAGTTAAAACCCAGTTTTATTAACCCCCATTCTCTGTCTCCAAGCCTTTAACGTGTATTTTAGTTGTCCTGTTTTAGTTTTCAATATATATTTCATCCGTTGATGATGTTTTTTTTTTTTTTTTTTACTTTATTTTTATCCTTTAATCCTTCTACGAGTTGCTTCCTCTGTTTGCAATCATCTATTGAACGATGATTGTGTTTTGAATAGCATTCTTTGAACCTCTTCATTTGAATAGGATAAGCAGCAACATTTGGATTGAAGAGTTGCTGCTGTTAACTCTCTTTAAGCTTGCGCGATTAGTACAATTTTGATGATCTAATCATAATTTTGTTAGGGCTAATGTTTTGTTTGATCGTAACATGAGAGTGTTAGATCATTAGAAGACTGATGGCAAAATAAGCAACATAACTCAAAAATAAAGATTTACTAAAATTTCAAGCCGAAGGTCGAGCTTATATTAGTGCAAACAAGTTCATCATGCTGAATTCATCGCTTCAATGAATATTAAGATTTTGTTTGCGACCTTTTTTTTGGTTGCTTTTTAAAACAATTTTTTAGTGCAAAAAATTTTTGAATTAGAAAATTTTATACTAAAAAATTATTTTAGGAGGTTGTACGGAAGTTGTCTCAAATGAGGCTTAATTTTAATTTGTTTAAAACGATTTCAATTAACTTATTGATTGTGTTACGGGGACTTGCAATCACTCGCCATAATATAATAATTTAAGTTTAAAACTCAAAACATTCTACAAAAGTTGTACATCAAAATTCTTTGAGATCATACAATATAATATGATTGATACCAAATTATTTGATTAAAAAAATTTGTATTATATATTTTCATTTAGTACATGTTGTTTTTACCTTATTAAATTGTTTAATATATTTTCATTTAGTACATGTTGCTTTTACCTTATTTGAAATTTTATTAGATATTTATGTGATTGGATTTCCATGTACAATTAATCTTATATGATTTTGATCGTGGAGTTAAAATGATCTTTCAAATAATTTCATTTGTTTATTGCTAAGTAAATAGCTTTAAAAGCATGATATTCTAAAAAAAAGTAGATACGAGGTTCGTGATGGAGATGAGATTGCTTTTATGACAAGAAAGTTCAGTTCCATAATGGTGGAAGAAGAAACAGGGACAAATTTAAATGTGCTATTAAAGATAATTCTGACCATGCTATTTATTTTGGTTGTAAGAAACCATGTTATCACAGCCCAACTCCAAAGCTCGGAGTAGCAGAAAGATGGGGCAAAAGGCCACGGATTGTTGAAGCTCTCAGCATACCAAATAATTTAAAACCAATCTTCTTTTTTTTTCCCTTTATTTGCATTCATAAGAACTTGGTGGGTACATGATTGTTCTAAACCATAATAATTCAAAACAAAGAAAGTATTTTCCATGTTTTTCAGCATGTTTTAAGCTATAACAAAAATCATAAAACTTATTTTGTATTTTAATAACAATTTTGATTATAAACATTGCCTGGCAGTTGGAGGGATGAATAGTTTTAAAGTTATATATGTTACATCCGTTGTTTCTGAACTTGAGTAATTATGAGCTATGTATAAATTCTTACTTAATCTAGATTTAGTCATAAGTATGAGCTATGTATTGTCTTATTAACTACAAATATGATTAGAATTGGAATGGAAAAGAGGAAATTTTAAATAGCCAAAATGCGTTCTAGAGTGTTATAGTGCTGGAAGTGGCGGCACTATAGCGTTGTGTTCTCTATTTGGGAAGTTAAATAAAGGAAGCATTGTGATGTTGGAGATATCGTCAGACACCAAGCTCTCTGTTTTGGAGAAGTCTGGGAGAATCTGAAATATTCAGTCGAGCGCAACAGCGCTGAAAAAGTGGGTGCCACAGTGCCTGCCGAAAATAAATTATATATATATATATATATATATATATATATATATATATATATATATATATATATATATATATATATATATATATATATATATATCCATTTCTAAAACATCGACTACAGGAAAAAAAACATCGACTACAGGAAAAAAAAGGGATTTACCGGATGAAATTTCGACGAAGTTTCCGGGAAAAAAATTCCATTAGAATTTCTGCCAATGATTAATGCACTTGGCATTTTGTCCATTTGAAAGTGTCTTCATAAAATTTACTTAATTTCCAATGGATTCTTTCACCGGTAAGAGCACTATTTTGTCCCAACCCATCTTCTTCCTCATTTCCGCGTTCTTCCTCCCAAAACCGAAGCTATCACCTGTTTTGCTGCTCATCACCATTCCAAGTGGTTTATTTCTCATTTCTCCCTATTTCTTTGATGTTTAATAGGTAAAACTTGTTCTCTTTGCTCTTTTTTTTTTAGGAAATTTGAACCGTTAGAACACATGCAATATTCATATTCGTAGTTAGAGATAATTTTCCCACTTTAAAGTTTGATCATTTCATTTTAGCACAATAAGCAATACATGTTTATTATGCTCTCACATATGTTCATTTCTTTTTGATGTGGAAAACATGAAACTATTGATTTTTTTTTTCTTTTTTTTGCTTGTAATGAAATTTATTCAAATAAGAAAAGAGACATACAAAACAACGCCATAAAGAGGCCAGAACAAGAAAATGACAGCCAAAACAATACAATAATTGACAGAATGCAAAGCAGTCTGAAAATAAAAGGAAAAAAAGAAAATCCCTGAAGGAAGCCGGGCTCAGAAATGCCACCCCGCTGCCTGGCTTGGACCACGAAAAGCAGACAACTGCCAGAAGTCCAAAATACACAAAAACCATCAAAATCCGAGCAAAAGATCAGAACAATGCAGAGAAACAACCATCAAGGTTGTCGAATGAGCGAAGGCTATCAGGGGGCAGGCAGGAAACTGCCTCATCATTGTCCAAATCCAAGTAGTCTACCGACCAATGGACATCATAGCATGTAGGAACATAAAACCAATAGCCAATAAAACCATAAAGGCCACCCGTGTAACCCTCTATATAAATATAACACATCAATGTCATAACTTCCAAAGCAATAAATTTACTTTATTTTGTGTTTGCATCGATGATGTTTTCCACCCCTCCTGAGAGAAAGCCTTTTCCACTAAGCGATTCACATTCAAATTAAATATATCATTGAGATCCTCCTCCTGCCCATCCAACTCATCCCCAACACCCCCACCATGTGAGGAGAAAGAATAAAAAAATCCAATATGTTTGAGACACACAAGCATCATTTATATTCAAATGATCTTTTAACTCTTCATTAGTAATAATAGTCACAAGAATGTCGATGATAGAAATAGAAGGTAATGTAGGTAATGAAGATTCACCAATTATAGAAGACTCATTCAAACCTTGTGTATTCACATTACGCAATTCCAAATTAACCCCATTCACACCTTTATCATGAATAACACACTGATTCTCAGAAGTAAAAGCAAGATGCTCCAAAATCTCCAATTCACCAGCATCACTATCTGCCAAAACAACAGACAACCAACATTACTTATACCAAGATTAGCATAACCATCCAGACCACGAGGCGATGGAACAAAAGCCTCCACCACCTTAGAAGAACCCACACGAGCTTCCAAATCAACGCAAGCAGGAGGGCCATCTGAAATCGGGAGGCCCACAACATTCGTTCCATCGTCTTTATCATTCAAAGGCTTAATAAACAAACGATTCACAACAACCTGGTCAACCTTATTATGACCTGAAGAAATATTACCAAGCCCATTATCCAGCAAAACATTAGTCACTTTCTCTCCACCAATATTAACATGAGTAGGTTGACGATGTAAAAGATTGCACTCCAATTTTTTGTGACCCAAAGATTTATAATGAGAACAGTAAGAAGGAAAGTCCTCAAAGACTACTGATTGAATGTAACCCAAGTTATCGAGACCAACCCACACCTTATCCAAAATTAATTTGGTAATGTCTAACTCCACAAGAACTTGAGCAACGAATGGACGAGAACCATAAGAAGTAGCATTATCAGTTTTAAGAGGTCAGCTAAACATAAAACTAAGGCCATGAAAGATCCGAGGAGGAAAAAGGTGCGGTCTAAGATTGGGAAACAACACCCAAATTGGAGTAATTGGGGATTCTACTTCATTATCAAATGAAGGTGTCCATTAGAACACATTCGTAAAGCAATTGCTCACAAAATAAGATCGGTGAGCAAAAACCATATAATAATCAAGATTATTCACAAGTTTAATCAATACATGCTTATAATTAAGCACAGTCACAAAGAAACCACCAAGAAGTTTGAGGCTAAAAAAGAACGACCTGATAATGTCAACCAAAGGTCTCTGACCCGGGAACTTGCCAACTAATGTGAACACAAAGGGGTCAACGAGAGAAAGAACCTCTTCTTTCGAAATCCACAGCGATGGCAACCTACGGTGAGAGGATATTTTAAGATCGGGAAAATTCGAAAACTAAGAACCACCTGAAAGCGCATCTCTAAAGGAACGAGGTTGGACCTTCCCATTCAAAAAATGGGATCCAAAAATCGTCTACCCATCATGAAAACCAGACGCAAGAAGAAAAACTACAAAATGATATAAAATATAAATAGAGGAAAATCACAATTATATATTAGATATTTAGAGTTATATTTCAAGCATGTCCATATATTGGTGCATGCAATTGGATATGCATAAAAAAATACAAAAGGGAATAAAAGGATGTTTCTCAACCCCACTCCCCCGAATATAATAGGAAAAAAATCAGACAAATGTGAAGTAGCAAATTTTATGAAGCATGTATATTAAGAAGACAACTAGAGCACAAAGAATATTCAAAACCAAGAGATGATAATGCCAAGGGCAGAATAACATACTGTAAACTCTAATATAATTGTGAAATTTAAAACTCTAATATACATCAAGAGTTAAAATCAATAACATAAGTAAGATATAGATTCCTATTACATAATTTATTGCATCCACAAAAAAAAAAAAGATTAAACCACAAGCAAACCAAAACAACACTATTCTCAAATAACAAATCCTGAATTATTGAGCAATAAATGAAGAGACAAGACAATCAAATCCAACTACTGATAACTCATGCTCTTTCTGAAATATAAAAAAGAATCGTACAACTAAGTCCACATTTATTAGGAAAAGTGCAAGTAGATTCCCTTTATGAAATCTAACTTAGGCCATTAGTTTTAACAGAGTTTAACAACACCAAATAGACTATTAGATTACCAACTTTATTGAAAATATGCAAATAATACATTCTAGTTAAAAAAGAGTTTTAAACAGGCTTAAGACAATGTCAACAACTAATTGTCTCTCTCTCAAACACCTCACCTCCATCTAAACACTAGCAGGACACATGAAAAAACACCTCTGTGGACCTCCGAAAGAGCACCGCGCGAATGGATCAATTGGAAGGGACAGATTGGATCGTACATACAACTAACCATCGAGGATAGATGCTGTCGCCAACACACCTCGATGGGTAGTAATATACAAGACCTAGTCACGAGTTTCCTCCACCCGATACAACAGTTCGAATGTGGTTTAGTAGATGTGAAACTGAGTTTCCACGGGCGCAAGCCCCCATGGTTAATTACATCCCAGGCCGGAGCTTGAGAAAACTCTCGATTAAGGATCATACATTATCCCCTCCTAAAGTGGGATCGGCATGAGGGTATAGACTAGGAATTCCTACTAAAAAAAAAGGTCCGAAGGGCTGAATCAACATACGTGACTCATACCAGCATTCGGATGCTCTAGGGTACTAAAGAGAAACTAGAGAAAGTAAAATCAATCATTCGATCACATGCGTGAGAGAAGAGATGGAGGTGGCGTCATCCTGTGACACAGATAAGTAGGATTTATAGTCCCTGAAGGAAGGGACATACATACTATTTAAGGCATACTACGAGACCGAATGTAGTAGCCTTGAATCCTAAATCTAGGTTGGGCTTAGTGTTCTACGAAACACTATGACCCGTGTCCTAGCTAATGCAGTGCAAAACCTGGACTTATCCTGGCCTGGATTGGGGGAGCCAGCTAACCACCTAATTGCTTCAAAACCATGCTATCAAGTCAATTATGAAAGATTTCCTAAGTGGTCCTGAACTTATGTGGGTCAGATGCTCCTAGCTAATGCAATTAAATTTTATTTAGTTGGTTACTAATGCAATGCATGCTAGTTGAAATATCAGCTCATGAATGCTATAGAATTTTAAAAAATAGGCTTATAAAAAATAAATTTTTAGAAAAGACTGGGTCTCCCTAGGTCCGGCACTTCATCCTTATAGGTCAGATTATCCGGACTCTACCCGCAAGCAGGGAGATGTCTTATAGCAAGGAAAGAAGAATGCAGTAATATGCATGTGACCCCAGATTATTCTAACAGTTCTCTAGGTTCGTTAAATTTCTATGTTGTTTAGAACTTAAAATTTTAGGAGTTAATTATGAGTAGAAAAATTTTATAGTCCTTAAAGAGCCTAACGAAAATCCAGGTGAAAACAAATCGGCATGCAAGAAAAGAAACCTAAGAAAAGCTGGCAATTTCTACTGTGCAATCAGGTAAACATATCAATATAAATCCAAAAATAATCAACTAAATGGCCATAGGCAAATTGCCCTTATTACAACCCAGATATGCAGAAAGTAAAGTGGCCGGGCACCACTGCCAATAACCCAAATTTCTAAGCCTATGACAGACGCAAATGACTTTGAGTGGGATATTGGTCTTCAGTCTTCTGGGTGTCTCCTTCTCCTTGGACTCCTTGGAACTCTCCTCCTTGGACTCCTTGGATCTCTCTTCCTTGGACTCCTTGAATTTCTCCTCCTTGGACTCCTTGAATTTCTCCTCCTTGGACTCCTTGGATCCGTCGTGGCTTGAATATCTAAACGAAGAGACAATTCTCCCTTGATAAGGGGCATTGCCTTTTCTCTTTAGATATCTAAAGCCATCCCACTCGATCTCCCAAATGGAAGAAGACTCTGTCCTGTAAGGATGCCTTCTTCTTTTGGGATTCAAGTGGGATAAAAATATCCACACTTAAAGACCATTTTCATAACTCTTAACAGATTATTTCAAATATTATATCCATTTAAAAAAAAAAAAAATTCTAGACTCCCTGTATGATTATCCTAGTAAAAATCACAAGTAGTTATATATGGAAATAAAAATGCTCAAACCATTAACCCTGTGTCAAGCCATGCTCTTAATTATGAGGGCTAAGCAGCTCCACCTATAGCAGTTATAATTATTTTTAGCCCTCATTTATTGAGGGGGGCTGAGCAAGCACCTGCATAAAACAGTATTAGAAATCATAACGGTGCCCCCACTTTATTAGCTTGAGCATGGCCACCTGCACGGAAGAACAATATATATATATATATGTGTGTGTGTGTGTGTGTGTGTGTGTGTGTGTGTGTGTGTGTGTGTGTGTGTGTGTATGACGCTCCTAACCTAGGGGTAAATCTAGCGCTCATCACATCATCCACAGAGTGTAGAAAAGGAAAGCAAACACACCAGCAATTTCAAACAGCATGCAATAAAAACTACGGAAAGCTCCGGCACACAGCAGAAAAATAAAACACAGCGGTCTAACCTAGATCTAGAAGTGGTGCCCTAGCAAACAATTCTATGTGTGTGTAAGGCTAGTGTGGTTTGGATAGGTCCTAAGCAGGGTAGTTAGTTAAAGTTATCTAGAGTTCAGGTTTATTGGGAGTCTGAAAAGGATATTTTAGTTAAAATTCAAATATTAGTGGATTAGGGTCCATTTTGATTATTTCAGTTTGTTAATCAGTTTTGAGAGCCTAGGATACTGATATTTAAAGTTCAAGTGGTATTAGCCAATTTTAGAAAGTCCAGGGTCAGCCTAAGAACTAAGCTAAGGGTCCAAAAAGTTACTATAGGAAAGGGGCTAGGTTTGGGTTTCCTAATATCTTAGGAAAATACTAGACCTTAATACGAGTAGTTAGACAGGTAGTAGGCTGAAATTGGAGTTCTCTAGGCAAAGTTATGAATTTTCTAAGTTTCGGGCCCTAAATGAACTACAGTTGACCAAAAAGGTTGACTTTTTAATCTAAGCCATTTTCTGGAAACCTAAAATTTTTAATAAATACTAGACTCTAATTAGAGTCTAATTCAAGTGAGTTTACCTAATTTAGAATTTTCTACAATTAGTTGTGAATTTCTAAAGATCAGGTAATTAAAGGAATTTTCTAAATTTCCTAATAAATGGCTGTTTTTATGATTTTGCTCCAAATCAGCTCCAAATTGATTGGAATCACTCCCAAAGGTCATGAATGACCTGAGGAAAAGTGCCAAGTGTTTGGGAAAAATTTGGGATTTTTAATAATTTTTAATGAATTATTAGGGGCAAAATGGTAAATTTCACCTATGGTCAAATTAGGGGTCAACCTGAAGTCAAACTTGGGAAACCTATTTATCTAAGGTCAAGAATCAGATTATGGTCAGTTTGAGATATTATGGGTAATTTTTTGACCTAAAATGTATTTATTGTAATTTTCGGAAGGCCCGAAGCTTTATTTAGCAGGTTAATTAGGGTTGGTTAACTAAGGGGTCTAACAAGCCCTAAAAATTCCTAGAAAATTCTGGGATATTTTAGATGTCACTAAGTTTAATTGTTGAAGTTTTCATGTCAATCCAGGGTCTATCCTAGCCTCGAAAAATTTCTAAGTTCGCTAGACAAGTCCTTAATTTTTGTCCTTAAGGTGTCACTACGTTAAATGGGTTTAAATAGAGTTTTACACTAACCCTCAAGGTAATAATGCATGGAAAACATATAAAAGCAGTAAACACACATGTCCTTACATCTAGGAGAGCCTAAACTATGTGGTGGTGCGTCATACACATGCAAACAACGAATAACAATAAAGAAAAGACACCTAATGAAGGGATTAGTGAATGATTGGGACCCAACCATTCACTAACCCACTCCCCCATGATTACTCCTCATGCATAGAATTCATGTCTAAAATTTCATGAAATAGCGGGCCTCTCAAAGTTAAGATTTAATAAGATAGGTAATTTCAAAAGTGATTAAAAATACCTAAATATATATAAGTTTTTGGAAAATAATATAATTGAAAATAGATCAATTCGGTATCTACATAAATATAGGGGAGAACCACTGGTCACTCAAGCAAGGCTTCAAAATAACTTGAAAATAATTTTTTTTAATTTAAAATAATTATTATAATAATTATTTAAATAGTACTAAAAATACTCAAATAATAGCATAAAACAGAGATCTGCCCAAACAGATAGAATCAGCTCATGCAAATAATTTTGAATTAAAATTCATAATTTTCTGAAGAGAACGAGGGGTCGCACGCCGAAATCCGATTTAAGGCGACAAAGATATGATTTTTACAAGTTTAAATATAATAATAAAATATTTTTAAAATAGTGTCTTTTACTGTTTTCAAAATAATTACAAATATACCTATTATTTTTAAACAAGAATGATTTCAAATCATGCAGAATTCAAATATGAACAAAACAAGGTGCTGTGCATCGAAATCCGATTTAAAACGGGAAAGTAATGAATTTTGTAAGTTTAAAGTCAATAAAAGGGTTTAAAAATAATTAAAAATAAATAACATTTAAAAATAATTATCAAAAATAGCATAAAATAATACTTTAATAGTTCTGGAATTTAAACTAATTTAAAAATATATAATAATAGTAATATTTTAATTATTAATAATATTTTTAAGTAATTTAACTAATAACATAATTAGAAAAATATTTAACTATTTGAAAATACATTTTTTTTCTAAATAAATATAATAATAATAATAATAGTAAACAAGTACAAAATAGTGATAAAAATGAATAAAAAGAATATAATTACTAATATTATAATTTAAATAATAATATTATAATAAAAATAATTAAAATAATTTTTTTTTTTAAATTGCTTTTCACTATTTTTAAAAATAATTTAAAATTTATAAATCATTTTTATACAAATTTTTTTTTAATATGTAGAGAATAAAAATTCGATCAAAACAAGGTATTATGCGTCAAAAATGGAGCAAAAATGAATTTTCTGTGAATTTTGGAAGTTAAAACAGGTTTTTTTTTTTAATAATATTTATTTAAATATAAACGGCGGCGGCGGCGGCTGAGCGGGCCACGTGGCATCTCGGGATTGGTTCCGCGATTCCGGGAATGATTGGCGGCGGGGTCCACGCGGTTACTTAAATGAGTCAGCATGGATCTGGACTGTTGATCCCGCGCGGTATGAAATCAACGGTCCTGATCGAACCGCGTGGGGCCTCAATCCGGTAGACAGCCACTAGGGCTGCAAGCGAACCAAACGTTCGACGAGCTACTCGTTGTTTGGTTCAATTAAAGCTCGTTTGAGATCGTTTAATTAACTAAACAAACAAACTTGAACAATATTTTAAATACTCGATTCTTAAATAAACAAACTTGAACACTAATGCGTTCGGCTCATTTATGTTCGCGAACAACATCATTTGAAGTTCGTGAACAAGCTCGACATTAAGCTCGATAAGAAGCTCGATAAAAGCTCGATTTGTGTTCGATTTTGAACTCGTGAATAAGCTCGATGAAAATAATTAATATTTGACTATAGAATTAATAAATATAAATAATCATTACATTTGTTATATATACAATTGATTTTATTATAAATGTGTTTGTTCATAGATATGTTCATGAACGTGTTTGTTTGATAGTTAAAAAAATTAGTTAAATATGTTCGCGAACAAGCTCGATAAACACTAAACGAACGAACATGAACTGAACATGAACCGAACATGAACACTCCTTAATTTAAATGAACCAAACATGAACACAAATGCTAAAGCTCGAACAAACATGAACCAAACATGAACAAGCTGATATTAAATGAACACAAACATGAACACTCACATACTCGACTCGGCTCGGTTCGTTTGCAGCCCTAACAGCCACTGCGGTCAATAGACCGCGCAGTCATGCGGAACGGTGACTTTCGATCACGTGATCAACGGACCAGATCATCCGAACGGGACGGACGGTGCAATCGAAACCCTAAAATTTCTTTTTCCACGTTCTCTCAATTTGCTTAATGGTTTTCAACGAAATTTTAAACACGGGATCTAGACATGTGCAGAAATCATGGGGAACTATTAGTTTGGAAAATAATTAACTTTTTGAAAAGCTATTTGAACTTAAGTGTTTTGACCTATTCTAAGGTTTTTTTAGAGAATTTCACCGTTGGATCTTCGAAATCTTGATACGGTTGAGCTTGTAGACTGTCCTCGTATAGTTCCTCTCTTGAAACCACGATCAAACAAGCTCCGGGTCGGCTGGATCAAGCCTTGGGCAGATCTAGGCCTCAGGTCGCCGGAATCTCGCCGCCGGCAAGGTTCTGACGTCGGGATTCGGTCGGGAAGGGTCAAGAGAAGGTCCAGGAGCTCTCACACAAACTCTCAGGGGTTGAGGAGGCTTGGGCTGAGAGCAAGAGTCAAAAAGTCCTCTCAAAAACCTAATTTTCTTCTATTTAAAGCCCCTAACCTATCTTGAACGGCCTAGATCTAATCACCAGCTATTTTGGGAGGGAAATAGAGCTAGGATGTCATGGTTTTGAATTCAAATCAAGTTAATTAGAGCATTGAATGGGCACTAATTTGGCTCTAAATAGGTTGATATGACCTATTAATGACTTGATTTGACCAAGTCAACATTTGGCTTGGTCAAATCAGTCAATTAGGTCAATGGGGAGTGATGATCAAGCCATGAAAAAGATTGTATTTGATTTGGGCTCTAAAAGGGCTTAATGGGTCAATTTTGACCCATTAAGGCTTGGGTTGACCAAGTCAAAGGTTGACTTGGTCAACTCAAGCCACCATGCCCATGTCTGGGCAAAATCGAGGTCAACAACCTCCAAGCATTTGGCTAGTTTCTTGGAAATACTATTTCAACAAAAAATAAGAAAAAAATACTATTTCAATGAAAAAAAGAAAAATCAATGGCAGTCGAGGTATGAAAGGCTAAGTTGTGGTACTCAACTATGTCTCTCAATCGAAGCATCTTCCTGATGGCATAAACATTTATTGTATCCACACTCTGCCTATTGTTTGAGAATTCAAAATACTCATGCAGGGAGTGTATAGCCCTTCAGAAGTATCCATTGTTTAAAGTTCAAATGGAGATAATTGCACCCAACAACCACTAGGGATGGGGAAGGTGCGAAGAAAAAGAGTAGAGATGTGGCTTCAATAGATAAGGAGGAGATGGAGCTAAGATGGAAAAGAAGGAAACAAAAAAATATGAGATGTTATCTTCCCAATGGCTTGCAACTGTATACAAATAAGAAGGCTATGAGTGCTTCTCTAATAATAAACAAGCAAAAGCATCTACATGGTTGTCAGATAACCATTGATCTGTGAGCAGATCATCAATATATGATCTTTTTATTTCTATGTTACCCGATGTAAATATTATGTCGTCCTTACAAAAAAGGATAAACTTATGTAAAAAAAAAGTTGAAAGCACACATAAAGAGCACTTAAAGCGCACGTAAAACACACATAAAGCGCACTTAAAGCGCACTTGAAGCGCACTTCAATCGCAAGTAATTGCTTTAACTTACTTTTTGTCAAACTTGTTGAAACATTCATTCATAAAACTTTTTTGTTGAGCAGTATGGAAATCCTTCCCTAGATACTCCATATATTGCAATGCAGGTCGATGTTCAATTTTTACATTATCAAGACAAATTACGTCTTGGGTCTTCATTAATACTTCTGATATTTCAGTCTCTTTATCGACTTCTCTTTTTTTTTGGTATTGGATGAGGTGCTTGGAACAACTCTCTTTTGATGGTTGAATAACATCTATTGTGGCTGGTGATGGAAGAACATCTGTTGTGGATGGTGGTGGAAGAATATTTATTGTGGCTGGTGTTGAAAGAACATCTTTTGTGGCTGGTGGTGGAGGAACATCTATTGTTGCTGCTGGTGGTGGAAGAATATCTATATTAGCTGGTATTGGAGGAAAACCTGTTCTGGGTGATATTGGAGGAGAAGCTATAGTTTTGAGTTTTTTTATTGATTGGATATTGGAAGAAGATGAAGATATAGAAGGTTTTCCATGATTATAATCACAATTTCATGTCAAAGTCAATAAATTTTTACTGCATAGATTCTACAGTTGGTTGAAGTTTTTCCACAATATCTTCAAGTCGATCAACTCTGCCCGCTGTCGCTACCGAGTTGGGTTGTGTCAACTCAGAAACCGGTGCAGGTTGTGTCCGGGTTGAGATAGCCGGCCAGTTTATAAAAATGGGTTGGATACGGGTTGACCCATTTAGAACCGGGTCAACTCGGGTTCGACCCAAACCCGACCTGTCGACCCAAATTGACACCCCTAACCAGCAGTAAACAAACCCAGAACAACAATCTAAATAACATGAGACAAACCTAACAAAGTATAAAAAAAACTTAGACCCTCAACAACATAATAGTACATAAATCAAATAATAGGAAACCAACCCACCCAGAGTAAACAAACCCACAACATTCAACTAAGCAAATTACCAATCATCACAATTCTTATAACATCTAGTTCTTCAAACCTAATTAGAACTTAGAAGAGAATAAATAATAGGCATGATAGTTCATATCACTAATTCTTAAAACAAGCAGACAAATAAAATCATCCAATATTTGAACTTTCACACTGCTCTCTATCACTTGTGTTCACATCCAAATTGAGGATACCATCAGTTACAACATCAAGTTTAGGAGAATTTGTTGCTGCTCATTGTTAAATGTCATGTTTAAAAAGACACATTGACTCGTTAACTACTATAACAATTTAACACTTCAACACATTAACTCATTAACCCCTTGCCAATTGCTACATAACTATTTTTCCAACATAACAATAACAATATAACATAACCATTAACTACATTAACCATTATTCTAATATTTGTACATACCATTAGGACATTAAATAATATAACAGCATAAGTGTACAACACATTAAGTCATTAACTAACTGAAGGACATAATACAACATAATTTATTTCACCAATGCACTGAATGAATCAATAAATTAAAAACTACTGACATGTAATGATGCAGAAAAAGAAAATTCCAATGAATTAATAACCAGAACATATAAATCACCCAAAAAAATTATAATTGAAAAGCAAGTCAGCAACAAATCAAACATAACCAACCTAACATAAACCAAAATGTATGCAAACCACTAAACCATCTACTCTATGCTAAACATTTTCAAAATTTCAAACTACTCGAGATAATATTCGAGAGAATATCAAGTCAGCAACAATAAGAAAATACTAAAAGAAACATTCCTTAGGAACTTCAGAATTAAGAAATAGGTGAGTAAGTGTAACAAATCTACATGATGAAATACCTATAGATGCTCATAGATAAAGCTTCTTAAAGGAGAAACTAGAAAAAAGAAAAGAGATACAAACAACGGTGAGCAATGTAAGTGATCATCATGAGGTTGAGGAGATGTACACGGTGAACATCCCGAATCAACACTATGCCAGATAAGGAGAAGAGAAAAAATCGTAGACAAAACAAGAGATCTGAGGAGATGAAACCCTATACGAACAAAAGAAGGAGAGGACATAAGTGCACGTAGTGACGTGAGATGAATCCCTAGCCAGGCCCAACCCTAATTAATCGCACCCCCTCTCCTCTTAGACCGTGTGGATCATAATGGGTCAATAATCGGGTTATCTGCTTAACTCGGACCAAACCCAAAATTTCAAACGGGTTAGATTTATAGACCTGAACCCGACCAGTTTCAAAATCTAGTCGGATTTAACCCAAAAGATTTTAGGTCTACTTCCTGCAATGTCTCATCCACCAAAGGGTCATTCCAGCTAACCTCAATGGCCTCTACATTCATCTAAAATTACCTCCTAATCCTTATTACATCAATGCATACATATTGGAAAAATCAAATAAATGAATTTTTTCCTTTTTTTTCACTAATTTGTTTATAGAATGTATTAAATTCACATTCATTGTGAGAGTTAATTCACATTTATTTTTTATCTTTTTTCTTTTAATCCATGTATTAAATTGACATTGATTATCGGTGTTAATTCACTTCCCCTTTTGTCTCATTTATATTAGTCAATGTATTAAATAAACATTCATTATGAATATTTATTTACTTTCCTTTTCTCTCACTATTTTATGCTTATAACTATTGTACAATGAATCTAATCTATAAATAAAAATAAATAATTCATTCCTATCAAATTATCTTTCTCTATAAATTCACGACCTTATTCTTATACAGCCTTGTGAACCACCTTCACCTTAGAAGGATAGTCACCTTCATCTTTACTGGTTTCATTGTCTCAAGATCATGTTGCATTTGCCTTCATGCTATTCCTATGTTCAGTATTATTACACAACTCCCATTAGGGACCCAAGTAGTAGCTCATGTTCATTTGTTTTTGCATTAAAGCCTTCTTTGAAATCAAGAAAGGGCATCCCTTTTTTATTCTTATTTAATATTAACGGAAGTTATTTTAATCATTTATCTTTATGATTTTTTACCCAAAAATAATAATATCCACTCTCAATTTTATTTATTTTTTCAATTGAGTGTGTGAATTATTGCTCGAAGCTGAGTTCAAAAACTCCAAATAGAAGCTGACAGAATTATCATGATTTATCTTGAATAATCCAATTACAATTTGTTTTAATCTTAACATATACAAAACTTATGTGTATTGATACCATATTCAAAATCAAACAAAACAAAGGAAAATATAATCAATAAATTTATTTAAGCTAAATTAAATTAGGTTTTAATCCTCTTAAAAATTTAAATCCAAACAATACCGAACAATGTGGCTCAGTTAAATTTTTTTTGTTTATTTAGAATTTTAATTTTGATGTTCAATTTAGTTGAATTTCTGAATTTCAATAGATAGCATGAGTGATTTAGATTTCAGTCGAATCATGCCAATCCTTAGCTACAAGGGCTCGTAAATGTCATTTTGTCTTTAGACCAGCACAAGACGAGCTCAGGCAACACAAACTGTCCATATTGCCAAAAATTCCTAATTTGTAAATTTTCGAGGAGCAAGGCACTTGCACAGTTGCCCTTGATCTCCCAACTTAATTAAGCACAACTTTGCTCAGTCGAACTGCTAATTCATCCTCCACCGACGGCAGCTTTTCTGGCTATGGTAAGTTTTTTCCACTTTCCCTAATCCCAAATCTGCTCACTTCCTTTTTGTTGTCATCTTTAAGTGTTGCTCCGGCTAGGGTATTGTCCTCCACATCCACATCTACCATTCTCTGAATAATATTTCTTCAAGATTTGGGAATCATGGAGCAAAGGTTGGCTGGCTTTATTCTTAGTTTCTGCTATACAAAATATTTGGGGGTTATTTACGGAGGGGGTATCCTGCCTCCAGTATTTACAGTTTTAGGTTGTAAGAATGAAAGGATGCTCATCATTCCACATATCTGTTCTTTTCTCCTCCTTACATATTGAAGCCACATATCTGTTCGTTTCTTCGCACTTTCCCCAACCCTGTGGCTGTTGGGTTCAATTATTCTGCATTAGAACTTCAAAAAATTGAAACTTCTAAAGGGGTATATACTCCCTGCCTGAGTATTTTGAATTCTCAAACAATAGGTAGAGTGTGTATACAATAAATGGTTATGCCATATAAAAGATGCTGCAATTGGAAGTCATAGTTGAGCATCACAACTTAACCTTACATATCCTGCCTGCCACCGATTTTTCTTATTTTCATTGAAATAGCTTTTTTCTCATTTGTAAGACTACAGCAGCTGAGTATGCCATCAAAATGTCCTTTCGTGACACCTTATCTTTGAAAGCTTAAAGCAATCTGAAATACAGAGAGTTAAATCAAGAGTTTTTTTTATATTGGTTTGATGATTGGTGATGTGACATTCTCACCTCATGCTAGTGGCCAAGTCATGATAACAGAGAAACTCAAAGGATTGCTCGATTGGGGTACATAATTAGTAAAAGTGGTAGCATGGGTTATTTTTAATGAGATACACGATATGAAGGGCTAATAAGAGGGCTTGTGTGGGAGAAGAGCATAATTTTCTTGCCACCAGTAATAAAGATGACGTTTTTATATGTGACCATGTCAAATGCTACATAATTTATGGAGTGTAAACTATATGATAGGGTTGTTTATGCAACTTGCATATCCACTTTACAAATTCTTTGGTATGACATGGTCACAAATAGAAACACCATCTTGATTGTTGGTGGTAATAAACTTATGCTCTCCTCTCATACAACCTCTCTTTCTCAACCTTTCATACAGTGTATCTCATAAAAAATAACCCATGCTACCTCCTTGAGTAATTTTGTACCTTTATAGAGCATTCCTTTGAAAGCTTCCTCTTTCCAGGTACCTGGAATTATTTCCATCCGTTGAATTGAGTTTCAAAAACTTTAAACAATGCCAGCTTAAAATATCCTAGAAGAGAAAAATTAAAAAAACGATATAAAATATAAATATAGGAAAATCACAGTTAGATATTGGGTAATCAAAGCTATATTTTAAGCATAATAATTGATATGTCATTAAAAATGTCCTTGATCGAGCTTGAATCTTGAGGAATATTCCAAAATTAAATTTGGGACCATATGGATGTTGACCTCGATTTTGCCCACACTCTTGGTCAAAAAGGTTGACTTGGTCAAATTGACCAAGCGAGACCCCATGACCCTCTCCGATGGGTTCAATGAGTCGAGTTGAGTCTGTCGAACCCTGACTCGGACCCTGGGTCAACCCAGTTGACCAAGTCAACCAGGGTTGACCAGTTTTAACCCTTTAAGCCTAAAACCCATTTCAAATCAATTTCATGGCATCCAAGGCTCAAACCCACGTCCCCCTTGACCTATTTGACTGGGTTGACCAGGTCAATGGTTGACCTGGTCAACCCAAGTCTTAAATAGGTCATAATGCCCTATTTAGGTGGATTTAAGAGCCCATTAAGTGCAATTAAAGCCTCCAAGCGTTTTTAAAGTCAAAACCACGGCCAAATCTGATTAGTTTCCCTCCAAATCACCTCAGGATTAGATCTTAGCCGTTGGCATTAGGTTAAGGGCTTTAAATACCTAAAATTAAGTCCAAATTAGGATCTTTTTGCTCTTGCTCGATCTAGAGACCACCCCAGGCTCTGAGATTTGGTGAGAGTGCTCCCACATCCATTCTCCACCTTCCCCCATCGAATCCCGACGGACAAAGCTCGCCGGCGGCGAGATCCCGGCGAACCCTTGACCAATTTGCTTCCAGGGATTCTTCCGGCCAATCGAGACGGTTTCGGAGCTCGAGTTCAACAAGAGACTTTTCTAGAGGAGTCCACGAATCCAACGAGCCCAAGATCTCCCAAATCCACCGTGTGGATTGAAGTATATCGCAAACCCTAGTTATAACACTTAGGGTTAATTAGCTCCGTCATTAGAGATATTAATTAAAATAAATTATTCCCCATTTATGCTCTTCACACATACTACCTGTGTTTAAAATTTCGTGAGGTTCCGTCCAGGGGTTCGAGAGAACGAGATGAAAATAGGGTTGGGGTTTCGGTTCGGCTTCGCCTGGGTATAGGGAAGATCTGATCCGTCCGATCTGTGATCAACGGATCAGATCAGTCCATACCGCGGCCCTGCTCCGACCGCGGATCCGATCCTGCGGTCATTGGCTCCGTCCAACGAGATCTGGACCGCTCGTTTCGGACAGCGGAAGATCGGACGGTCCCGCGGCCGTCCGACGTGGATTAGTGACGAGCCGCCGCCAATGATTGCGTAATCATGCCGCCAATCATTGCCATGATTGGCGCGCCGTCTCCCGGAACCGCGGAGCCTATCCGCCGTTACCACGTGGCGCCCGCCGGGTTTAAAATAATAGATATATTTATTTTAATGCTTTTTAAACCTATTTTTCTTCAAAAAAATTGCAGAAAATTTATTTTTTGTCCGATTTTTGCGTACAATACCTCGTTGGATTCGTATCGTCATCCTCTACATGATAAAAAAAATTTTTTATAAAAATGGCCTATAGATTTTAATTTATTTTAAAAGCAGTAAAATCCTTTTTTTTATTACCTAAATCATTATTTTAATATAATTATTTTTATATTATTATTTAATTATGGTTATTAGTTGTAATTAGTAATGTCTTAAATTTTTAGTTTACTATTCATTATTATTAGTATTATCATTATTATTGTTATTATTATTATTATTATTATTTTTTATTGTTAATTCTTTTTTAGTTTTATCCTAATATTAGTATTATTTTAAAATGGTCTATTATTAATATTAGAATTATTAGTATTATTATTTTTAATATGTAGTATTAAATTCCAGAGATTTTGTTATTTTAGATTAATCTAATATAATATTTATTTTTTTTAAATATCATTATTTTAATTTTTTTTAAATCCCTTTTATTGCTTTGAACTTCCAAAAATCATATCTTTCTCGTTTTAGGCCCGTTTTCGACGCACAGCACATTGATTTGAACGTATTTGAATTCTGCACATTCTAGAACTAGTTTTACTTTAAATGTTTGGATCTGTATGCAGTTATTTTTAAAACAGTAAATAGCACTATTTTGAAATTATTTAATTATAGTCTTTAAAGTTTGAAATTGCATAACTCCTTCGTTTTAAGTCCGCTATTGATGAACAATACCTTATTTTGGGTGTATTTTGAATTCTGCATAGTTTAAGACTATTTTTTAGATAAAAATTATGTCTGTACTTTCTGTTATTCCAAAAACAGTAAAGTGACACTATTCTAAAATATTCTTTTATTATATTTAAACTTCGGAAAATCATATCTTCGTCGTTTTAAGTCGGATCTTGACGTGTAACCCCTCGATCTTTTCAGAAAAATGTGTATTTTATTTTGAAACTGTTTCCAGCCACTGATTTTCACTGCTTTGGCAGATTTCTGTTTTTGGGGCATTATTTGATTATTTAACCATTATTTACTTAATTAGTATAACAATTATTTTCAAGATACAAACTGTTTTCAATCCATTTTGAGGCCTCGATTGGGTGGTCAGTGGGTCTCCCATATATTTATCTATTACAAATTGATTCATTTTGAATTATCTTATTTTCCAAAAATCTATATCTATATAACTATTTTAAATTATTTTGAAATTACCTATAATTAAATCCCCTAATTTTTGGGAGACCCACTATTTCATGAAATTTTAAACATGGGTTCTAGATATAAAGAGAAATCATGAGGGAGAGGATTATTGGGTGATTGACTTTCAATTATCCACTAATCTCTTCATTAGGTGTCTTCCATTTTATTTTTTTTGTAGAATGCATATGTAGGTCGCACCACGAGCACTTAGCTTAGGCTCTCCTAGACTTAAGGACATGGTGTGTTTATTTTATTTTTGTACTCCCATGCATTTATTACCTTGAGGGTTAGCTAAAACTTCGATTCAAACCCATATAACGTAGTGACACCTTAAGGACAATAATTAAAGACCTGTCTAGCGAACTTAGAAGTTTTTTAGGAGCTAGGATAGATCCCTAATTGACATGAAAACCTCAACACTTAAACTTAGTGACATAATAAGCTTCTCATAATTTTCTAGGAATTTTTAGGAGTCTTTAGACCCCTTAATTAACCAACCCTAATTAACTTGTTAAATAGGGCCCCGAGACCTTCTAAAAATTACAATAAATACATTTTTTGTCAAAAAATTACCCGTAATACCCTGAATTGTTTAGAATCTGACCATTGACCTTAGACAAATAGGGTTTCCTAGTTTGACTTCAAGTTAACCCCTAATTTGACCATAGGTGAGAATTATCATTTTGCCCCTAATAATTCATTAAAAATTATTAAAAATCCAAAATTTTCTCCAAACGCTTGGGAACACTTTCTTAGGTCATTCCTGACCTTTGGAGGTGATTCCAATCTGTTTAGAGTTGATTCGGATCAAAATAATAAAAAAAGGCCCTTTATTAGGAAATTTAGAAATTCCCTTTAAATATCCTGAACTTAGAAAATCCATAACTAATTGTAGAAATTTCCAAATTAGGTAAACTCACTTGCATTAGACTCCAATTAGGGTCTAGTATTTATTAAAAATTTCAGGTTTTCAGAAATTGACCTAGATTAGAAAGTCAACTTTGTGGTCAACCGTAGTTCGTTTAGGGCCCGAAACTTAGAAAATTCATAACTTAGCCTAGAAAACTATAAATTCAGTGTACTACCTGTCTAACTACTCCTGTTAAGGTCTAGTATTTTCCTAAGGTGTTAGAAGACCTAAAACTTTTCTATTTTTCATAGTGACTTTTTGGACCCTTAGCTTAGTTCCTAGGAGGATCCGGAGCTTTCCAAAATTGGCTAATATCACTTGAAATTTAAATATCATCACCCTAAGTTCTTAAAACTGATCAACAAACTGAAATAATTAAAATGGACCATAATCCACTAATATTTCAATTTCAACTAAAATATCCTTTTCAGGCCCCCCAACAAACCTGAATTCTAGATAACTTTAACTAACTACCATGTTTAGGACCTATCCAAACCACACTAGCCTTACACACACATAGAATTGTTTGTTAGGGCACTACTTCTAGATCTAGGTTAGGCCGCTGGGTTTTATTTTTCTGCTGTGTGCCGGAGCTTTCCATGGTTTTCACTGCATGCTGTCTGAAAAATAATTGGTGTGTTTACTTACATTTATTGCACTCTGTGATGTGATGAGCGCTAGATCTACCCCTAGGTTAGGAACGTCATATATATATACTGTTCTTCCGTGCAGGTGGTCATGCTCAAATTAATAAAAGGGGGAGCAATGTCATGATTTCTAACAATGTTTTATGCAGGTGCTTGCTCAGCTCCCCCTAAATAAAATGAGGGCTAAATTAATTATAATTGCACAGGTGAAGCGCTTAGCCCTCAAAATTAAGAGCATGGCTTGGCATAGGGTCAATGGTGTTAGCATTTTTTATTTTTTTATATAAACTGCTTGGGATTTTTATTAGGATAACCATGCAGGGAGCCTAGAATTTTCTACTTTCAATGAATGTAATATTTGTAATAATTGTTAAGAGTTGTGAAAACAACTATGAGTCGGGATATTCTTATCCAACTCGGATTCCAAAAGAAGAATGCATCCCTAAAGGGGAGAGTCTTCTTGCATTTGGAAGACTGAGTTGGATGGCTTTAGATATCCAAAGAGAAAAGGCAATACACCCCTGCTGGGGAGAATTGTCTCTTCGTTTGGATATTCAAGCCACGACGGATCCAAGAAGTCCAAGGAGGAGAGTTCCAAGGAGTCCAAGGAGGAGTTATCCAAAGAAGACTAAAGACTTGAAGCCCCAATATCCCACTCAAAGTTGTTGGCGTCTGTCATAGACTTAGAAATCCGGGTTGTTGGCAGTGGTGCCCGGCCACTTTATTTTCTGCAAATTCTGGTTGTAATAAAGGCAGTTTGCCTATGGACATTTAGATGATTTATTTTGGGATTTATATTGCTGTGCTTTCCTGGTTGTGCAGTAGAAATACCTGCTTTTTCTAGGTTTCTTTCTTGCATGTCGATTTTGTTTTCGCCTGAAATCCGTTAGGCTCTTCTAAGGACTATAAAATATTTTATACTCATAACTAATTTCTAAAAAATTAAGTTTAAATAACATAAAAACTTAACAAATCTAGGGAACTGCCGGAACTGTCCGGGGTCGCATGCATATTACTGCATCTTTCTTTCCTTGCTATAAGACATCTCCCTGCCTGCGGGTAGAGTCCGGATAATCTGGCCTATGAGGATGAAGTGCCGGACCTAGGGAGACCCAGTCTTTTCTAAAAATTTATTTTCTATAAGCCTGTTTTTAAAGTTCTATAGCATTCATGAGCTGACAATTTAACTAACATGCATTGCATTAGTAACCAACTAATTAAAATTTAATTGCATTAGCTAGGAACATCTAACCCACATAAGTCCAGGACCACTTAGGAAATTCTCTAGATGTCGATCCTATTTCCAAAGAACTGTACCACCCACCCATCTTTCATAACTGACTTGATAGCATGGTTTTGAATCGATTAGGTGGTTAGCTGGCTCCCCCAATCTAGGCCGAGATAAGTCCAGATTTTGCATTGCATTAGCTAGGACACGGGTCTTAGTGTTTCGTAGAGCACTAAGCCCAACCTAGATTTAGGATTCGAGGCTACTACATTCGGTCTCGTAGTATGCCTTAAATAGTAGGTAGGTCCCTCCTTTTCAGGGACTCTAAATCCTACTTATCTGTGTCACAGGATAATGCCACCTCCATCTCTTCTCTCACGTATGTGATCGAGTGCTTGATTTATTTTCTCCAGTTTTTATTTAGTACCCTAGAGCCTCTGAATGCTGGTATGAGCCACGCATGTTGATTCAACCCTTCGGACCTTTCTTCCTTTTGGATAGGACTTCCTAGTCTATACCCATGTGTCAATCCCACTTTTTGAAATGATAATGTATAATCCTTAATCGAGAGTTTTCTCAGGCTCCGGCCTGGGATGTAATTAACCACGGGGCTTGCGCCCGTGGGAAATTCGATCCCACATCTACTAAACCCCATTCGAACTGTTGTATCAGATGGGGGAAACCCGTGATTAGGTCGTGTATATTGCTACCCATCGGGGTGTGTTGGCGACAGCCTCTATCCTCAATGGTTAGTCGTATGCACGATCCAATCTGTCCCTTCCAATTGACCCATTCAAATGGTGCTCTTTCGGAGGTCCACAATGAACAACAATTTTAGTAAACTTACTATCAAATTAATCGCATCTCTAAGAAGAAACCAACGACACCCAAATCGGTTCGATGAACCATCAATGCCGACAACGATTATGGCTGGCAGTAGTGCATGTTGGCAGCCAATGATGGGTGGTTAAGGGACCCCACAATCTAATTTGGAAGAATTATCTATCTTAAATTATCTAATCACCTACTAAAGTCACTACTAATCATTCATATCAAATTAACACACACCGTGTAAGCAAATTTTTATTTTCATATTCTCAAAATATATACATTTCATTTCATCTTTCAAAAATTATTAACATAAGTCATGAATTTATCATTACAATCAATATATCTCTTATATAGTTATGACTACAAAAATAAATAAATAAAATAAAATAAATAGCTATTTTCAGAATCAAATCTACCTTACTCAAGCGGGTACTTATCCTTCCCTAAAATCATTAAAAAATACATAAGAAGCAAAAACCCATTAGGTCACATGAACCTACTTTTGCGCCCAAAGTAAGAAAAGAAGAATAATATGCATGAAATCATTAAGAATGTCAATATAGTATACATCATTAAATCATGTAAATAAGATGATGTCAGTATGAACAATGAATTAGTATGTACAATAAATTATAATAATGTATTGGATCAATAATCATTGAATCAGTTGCATCCCAACATATTGAAAGGGCTATATGAAGGCTATCATTTAATGCAATCTTATTTGGATTTCTTCAGTTATCTATATAAGTCAACATTATGAATATTCACAATGGCTGTCCAAGAGGGTGTAGTGCAGTTGAGGATGTTGAGCACATAGCGGTCCATTGCTCTTTCATTCGAGAAGTAATAAAGATCATTAATAAATGGGGTTTTAGGATCCTTATTCTATCTGATTTGGTGAATTGTTAAAAGGAGCTGGCGGATATGTCAAAATGAAATCCTTTCACGGGTAACTTATATTGTTCAGCTTTCTTCTTATCTCGGAAAAGCATAAACAAGCTAGTGTATGGAAATAAGGAGGATGGCCTTAATGTTATAGCAGCAAATGCTCTTAGTTTTGCTTCATCTTCGATTAGTTATGATCTAATTTCAGTCAACTGGGAATCTAATCAGCTAAGGCTATTTTCTTCCACTTGGAATCCCCCTCCAACCGATTGGATCAAACTAAATGTTGATGCATCTCTTGACAAGGATTATACTGCAGGCGTAGGAGGAGTAATAAGAGATAGCAAAGGCAGATTTTTGTTTGCCTTTTGATTCAAATGTCTGCATTGGGACTGCACGGTTTTTGAGAAGGAAGCAATCATTGCCTTGAGAAAGGTAGTTCAAGAATGGATGTATGAGGCGAAAGGAATCGTTATCAAGGGGGATAATTATAATGTTATGAAGCACGTCCAAAATGTCTTGAAGGAAGGAATAACTGAAGTTTAACGGCTCAAGCCATGATGATTTTTTCTTTCTTAGAAATTTCCATCAAGTTATTATTTAATTTGTGAATAGGGGGTGTAATAAGTTAGCTGATCGTTGTGCTAACTATGTTTGTCCTTGTGATTTTGTTTGGGATAGTTTGGTTAGCAATAAGGTTCCTCCTCTTTTTTTTTTAAGTGTTGAAGGAGGAATGTGATAGGTTTTACTTCACCTTGGTTCTTATTATTTGACTTATTTTAATAAAATTGCTTCGAGCATTTCATCAAAAAAAAAACATTATGAATATCAATTTTATGTCCTACCATATTATTTATGCAATATGTATAAAGTGTATCATGCATCATTATCATTATGCATCATGATAATGTATCATTTCATGTATTATATAGCTTGTGTATCTTATAATTTATGCATGTTAATGTTATCCTTAATCATCGTGTTATTCATGCATATACACATTCATATGAATGTAAATCTGGACATCTAGCTAATTATATAGTATTTTTCGGGTATCTTATCATGTCATAATTATGTGTTAGTGTGTTGGGTGGCTATATTTTAAGAGTCATCACTCATGTTAGTTGGTAAAATCTTGTCCACTTTGTTGACCTCATTTTTGGATGAGGTCACTTTGACCTTTTTTTAAACTCCAGAGCCTAGGACTTCCTGGATCATAGGATCCTTCTAGTTTCAAGACTCTATGATCAATCTAGATCTTAGGACACCCAGACCAAAATCCAAGGCCAAGGGCTTAGGTCCTGAAAGCCTTATCTAGTGCTTTTTCAAATACTTCAAAACCCAGTTAATTGACCCTCGATTCAGAGTCTATCAATTACATGTTGATAAGACATGTCTTTGGGGTCAACCCTCCAAGTTTGAGCTCAATCTGATGTTTCGAAGCCCAAAAACTAAACTCAGTTCTAAAGGTTATAAAATATTCAAATATTTACGACATATGCCACTAGACTTGTCACATAGTGAAATTTGACCTCGGGACCTTCTCCAAACTACTTGATCATGTCAATTGCCTATCCCATGATATACTGACCAGCAACCTGCACTTTTCCAGATGCAATTTGACTCAGGTTTGACTAGGGGTCAAAATGACCAAAATACCCTTTAAGGAGATTTTTGATCTTTTCAAACTTACTCTTTGATTTGACCTGGATGACCAAGTCAACCATGGTTGACCAAAATATCCTTAATGGATTTAAGCATCCATTTTTAACCCAAATGACCTACCCAATGCATGAGATTACTTCCATTGATCTCAAAACACTCATTGAACTTATTTGACCTAAAATTGACTCATGGTTTGACCACGTTGACCAAGTCAACAATGGTTGACCAAATCAACCTCCAACCTACACACTTGTCAAATTCAATCATTCCACCCATTTGAATCAAATCAACCCTTCAAAATTATTTAATTGGACACCCTTCACATGTCCAAAGACTTTCAAGTCAATCCTCCTCTTGGGTTGACTTGGTCAACCCATTTGGAGTGATCAAAACCCTCTCCAACTTCATGTATATGCTCAAAGCTTTAACACTTTGATTACATACACTTTAGGATAGTTTCCTACAGCTCCCTTGACCTTCTCCAAGCCTATCCCAGTCATTATTGACTGGTTAATAGGTCAATGAGTCAACAAACTCATTTCAATCATATGGAAAGAGGCCAAATCAAGGCCACATCATCAAGCCACCTTGGCAATCCATGGCTTAGGTTAAAAACTGCTCAAACCTACTGGATAGTGACATATTTTCTTCCATAAGAGACCTCAAGCTAGCCCCCAAAACCAAGCCAAGCATTGGTTCATCCAAATGGGAAAAAAGGTGTGGTCCCCTTTTCCATGGACGAAGAAAGGTCATACTCACCACCAACCCTATTCCCTGGCTTTAAACCGCTTAGGGGACACATGTCATGCATCCAAGGCTCTCTTAATTGAATCAAAGCCATCCATTCAAAATTAAGGAATTTAGGAGAGGGGAAACTTGACCTAAGGAATGATTCCCTCTCATATCATCTAAGTCCCAAAACTCCAACAGCCTCCCATCTTCAAGAGAGCTTCCCACACTCTCCAGCACTCGCCAAGGCCTTCCCAAGCTTTTCCCAACCATTTCCAAGCCTCAAATCACTATTTTAATGAGGAGAAATCATTCTAGAGAGAGAAAGAGGAGTTCCAATTACAACTTTTGATCCGACTAGATCTAGCCCTTAATGTCTTCATAAAAGTTATAGAAGATCACTGCAGCTTTCCAACGAGCCTAAGATCACAAATATTCGACGGTTGGATTGTAAGTTATGCTTATTGTAAGTTTAAATTTCATTTTGAAATTATAGAAATTTTGCAATGCATGGAGCCTTCAAACTCTAGATATAGCAAGATTATGTTGCCCCAGCTCCGTTTCAAATTTTATTACATTTCATTGAGTATTTTGCGAGATATGGGCGTTTGAAGCTTCCATTGAAATGAACTACAAAATTTTGGCAGATCTGGACCGTCTGATCGATCGGACGGTCTATATCAAGCCAGACTGCGCGGTCTTCTCCCACAGGACGAGCGCAATTCTTTCAGGGTCAACGGTGCCTACATGGCATGATCACGACCGTTGGTTCAATCCACGGCCGGATCAGTGGTTCCGATTGACCGCTGAGTCATTTTAGTGGCGGGTCTCGCTGCGCCATCATTCACCGCCACCATTTTGGCACCAATCATTGCTAATGATTGGCGTCAGCCGCTGATTTGCCCAGAATTGATTAAAATAATCAATTTTAATGCCATAATCTTCCAAAATTCATAAAAAATTGAATTTTCCACCAAATTAGACGTTTTTTGGCTTGTTGGAAAGGAAATTTAATGTAGTATTTATTAAAATGAAAATTAAGTTTATTTGATTTCTGTATTATAAGATATCTCCATTTTTTTAATTTAGTTTTTTATGATTTTCTCACAATCCAGTGATCAACAGGAGTCCAAACTTTGGTGAAAGATTATTGGGTATCTTAGGTATATTCAATAATTTATCTAGGGTCAGATACTCAATAGATTTCTGTGATGTGAATTTTCAAATTAAATGGTCCATTTTGACCCTAAAATTTGAAAATTCATAAATCCCTAGATTTGTAGTATTTTTCTGTGAAGTTTCTGTGATGTGAATGCATGTATACCAGAGTCATACACACCAAGTTTCAAGCCTATTTGAACAGTAGAGACACTTAAGAAAAATAATTAGGAAAATATCTAGAAAACTTAAAAGATTCCTATAGAGCTGTACACACACCCAATAGGGGTGAAACTTGAACACAATAAACCTAGTGAAATTTTGAACCATAGGTTTAAATTTGACTGAATTTGAAAATCATTATGTTAGAAAATTAGCCATATCAAATTTCAACCCCTTTAAGGACTTAAAAAATTCAATAAATCACCTTAAATTTATATTAATTCTAAAAAATACCCAAAATACCTCTAGCCAACCGTATTTCAACCCTTAATCTATGAAAATTGAAATCCCTTTAATTTAACATTAAAGTCCACTTTAATTTATTTTAAGTTAAAACCAATGTTTAATCAATTTTAAATAATTAAAAATTATTAAAAATCCCAAAAATTCCTTAAACACTTTCTGATCTCTCCTTAGATCATTCTTGATCTTTGGGGATGATTTCAAAGAGTTTAGGACTTATTTGGATTCAAATCATAAAATGGGCTCTCTAATTAAAGCAATTAAATAAATCCTTAAAATACCCAAATTTCCAAAATTCATAACTAATTATAAAAAATTCCAAATCAATCAAACTCAAGGGCTAGTGACTCTAATTAAAATATAGTATTTTCAAAAAATGTCAAACCCCTAAAATCTGGTCAAAGTCAAAAAGTCAACATTTTGGTCAACCTTAGGTCAAAATTTGGTCAAAACTTCTAAAAATCATAAATTTTCATAGAAAACTTCAAATTGAGTGTGCTACCAATCTAACAACTCATAATAAGGTTTAGTTTTTATTAAAAATCTGAAACCTTTAAATTTCTCTCTAATTCTAAAAATTAAATTTTGACCCCTTAGTTAACATATCTAAATAATTTCCCAAAATCATTAATTCATTAAAATTTCAGAATTTTCTAACTTGATTAATAAAATTCTCAACCAATCTTTTAAATTTAGTAACCAATTCTTTTTTATATTAATTTATCTTTTAATTCCAGCCAACTTAAATTAACTTAATTTATCACGATTACTATTAGGTAATCTAGGCCTACGAGGCTGTTAGCTTAGCCCCAAAAAAGGTTTTGATTAGTTATCTCCTCCATATAACTGTAAGCCTGATAAAGGTTCGATCGAAGCAGAAGGTAGCGGAATTGAGGTATCAGGCATTTCAACACATCATAAGAGAAGTCACACTCAAAGAACAGGTGAGTGTGGGATTCAGCATTAGCCTCACAGAATTTGCAAATAGGATTAACAGAGATACCACAACAAATCAGTTGATCCATAGTTTTTAAACCTCCTTTAAAAGCCATTCAGGAAAAGGAAGGAGATCTAAGCAAGAATCTCTTATGCCAAACAAAATCATGCCAGCTAACAGAAGAAATTTCACAATAGAATTCCTTTCTAAAAAGTTTGTGAGAGACTTTGTCAGAATTAAGCCAGAGAGGACCAAGAGCAGCATTAATAATCGGAGTCTTAAAAATATCACAAACAATATAAGGAGGAAGGAAAGAGGGAGGAACCCACTTATCCAATTCAATTTCTCCTTTTTAAGTGACTGCTAACATTGGCAAAATCATCTGCTTATTGCTATTGATGTGCAGGCAAAGCCTTATCTACAAGCAGGCGCATTGGAGATTGTTGATGAAAACTTGAAGGGTGGTTTTGACGTGGAAAGCATGAAAAAGGTGGGTTCAATTGCCGTAAGATGTGTGGAGAGAGAAGCGGCACACAAACCAACAATGTCTGAGGTTCTAATTGTGTTGAAAGAGGTCTACAGTATTCAGCTCACCTTCCTTTCTGCTGGAGGACTCTACTGAACTCTTCTTGGATCTTGTAGCGCTTTTTGTTTAGTGAGACTTCGACTTCATTTGGGATAGTTTTCTTACTGCTTCTTAAAGTAGATTTTTAATATAAAAAATTTAATTTTTGTACCAAAAATTTGCTTTCAGAAACAACAAGAAAGTCCTCCCAAACAAATCATTCATCATTGAAAGGTTTTACATGCTTGACGGTGGAAAACAATATTAACAATATTGTTAAATTAGGTTTTGCAATCTCTATACTTATTATTAGAATAATTGCCTTTCTTTTCCATTACCTTGCGGAGGTACTCTTTTTGATCCTATAACTTCAAATTTCTGACATTCCTCTCAGTTATTCTTTTGAGACAAAATGCAGCAAGTTTCTGGAATATTGAATGCTACTTAGCAGTGCAAATGAGTCAAGCTGGGCACGAGTCTGGAGTCCAGCCTTATATTGATCAATGACTGATGATCTAATCTCAATAAGCCATAGCGTTGATTTGGAGCTAATCTTATGGATCTATTTATTTTAAAATGTTAAATTTCTTCTTCATTTCCACATTTTATGGCTCCATTGTAGCTCTTTAACATTCAATGAACCTATTCTTGAGATAGAGCCTGTTCTTACCTCATGACTCGGGTAGAGATGATTTTTGAAGTTAAATGAGGACCTTTTAAACCTCATCTTGAATGTAAAAGCTAAAAAATTTTAGCAGATGCTTTTGCTAACCCCTATTTTGCTTGGCCTTCGTGGTTTATTCAAAGAGACTAAATTAAATGGTTGACTAAGGGAAAAGAGGATATCAAATTCATTTATGGAGAGATACAATCCTAGAAAAATCATAAATGTATTAGAGAATTATCTATGATACCTTTACAGCTCATCTCTATGCTTATTGCTCTAATTATTGGTGTTGAAATTAATAGTGTCAAGACTCAAGTACATCACGACTCATATCAAACTTCCAAGTTAAGTTGGCTTCCTCCATCGTAGAATCTCTAGTGATAACATAATCTTGGTCAAAGAGATTTTAGTAAATTTTTAAAATGATAAAAAAGAGAGTTTTTTCTATGCTAAATTAGGTATATTCAAAACTATTGATAAAATATAAGATATTATCTTATTAAGAGACTACATCAAAAATGTTTCCCTGATATTTTTATTGGCTAGATCAAATCATGTATTGGAAATATTAATTATTCTATTAGTATTAATAGTAATATTGTATGTTTTTTCAGCTCGTCTAGTTGGTTAAGGCAAGAAAGTTCACTTTCTCCTTGCTTGTTTTGTATTAAAATGGAGTCTCTCAATTCTCTTTGACAATGCCAATCTTTAAGTGGGGATGTTTCTCAATGATTAAGTAGAGAGAGAGGAAGAGGTATGAGGAGGAAAAAATTTTGAATTAGGAGGGATGTTTAGTCTTTTTGGGGAGTTATTTTGTGTTTTATAATGAAGGTTGGAATTAGGATTAGAGTTATCTTACTTTTTTGCTAAAATTCTGAGTTTTCCTTGATGTTCTTGGGCTCTAATGACATCTAGGGAATTAGGAGAGAAAGATCCTCCTCTCGAATAGAGGATCAATTGTATCTTGTTATTTTCTTCTTGCTCTCATTAATTCCTACCATCTATTTGCTGTTTTTTTTTTAGTTTGATTGGAGATTTGTAGTAAAATCTCGCTAAAATTCAAATTTCTTGTAAGATTGCTTGAGATCAACAAGAGTTTCCTATCACATACATCCCTTGGCCTTCAGGCAATCGTTGATGTTTTTGTCACAATCAAGCATACTTAATTTCATGAGTTGGGTAATTTTTTACCATTATAAGCCCACATTTTGAATTTTTCAGATGAAGCTTCAATTGTTTTTTTTTTTTTTTCTTTTGATTCCTTGCTTCTTTTTGAGCCCCGCTGTTTTTGCTACAGCTCATGAATTTTTGTATAATCTGTTTGTGAATTATATTATCTGAGACTATTTCACTTGTCATTAAGCCTTCTAGTGAATGAATAATACTCAACTGTAAAATAGTTAACAGAAGATATCCTGCTCAAATGCACAGTTATGCGTAAGTCTCAGTTTAGGATGCCCAATTATACCATCTAGCTATCCCTGCAAATGGACTGGGCTACCCTATTGCGCCCCCCCAAAAAAATGAGTGATGATATAAACCCAATAAGGGAAATTTACATACCAGTGCTATTTACATATCTAACATCTAAAACATTAATATTACATGTCTGCCATCCATATACAACTTTAATCTCAAATATACCACTCATATAATTCATTTCTACCATTCATACCATCCTATAAACTTTAATATTTCATTTCATGTACCTAAATTTGTTCTATGGGTGGTAGACAAGTAATATTAATGTTTTAGGGGTTGGATATGTAAATAGTATGAAATAAAGTGGTATTTATGTAAATCTCCCAACACAAATAAATGTTTGGTTCACACTGAACTCATCCATGCTTGTTCATCATGAAGACTAGCACCAAAGTTCAATTGACCATTGAAAAGCATAGTGCGTGGCCTTTTATTCATTTGTTGAACTCGGTTCCCAGATTTCGCTTCCGGGGATGCTCCTGTTATTTCAGATAGGAAAGGAAGATGGAGAGGTTCAATTGAGAAGCCCAAGCATCCTTGGGTTTCCCTGTTTGCGAATTCTGGGGATTTTTGTTTGCTTGATTCAATCTCATTTGTTCTAAGATTTTGATCCACAAGAGCATTGCATGCTCTTTCCAGAATAGTTTCAAGGTACTTACCCTGCGCTTCAATCCGTAGTTGAAGGCTTCGCTGTACCTGGAGGGACGGAATGATTAGGTGAAATTAAGATTTCGTTTGGGACGGATTTCTTACTACTTTTTAAAATAATTTTTTAGTACAAAAAATTAAAAAGTTACTTTAAGAAGCAGTAAGAAAGCCATCCCAAACGAAGCCTAACTCTACAATCAACATGTTCTAATTCATTAAGATGCAACGATAGAGAAGCTCTTTCTTTTGGAGAGTTTGCGTACATATCATATAATTTTCATGTAGTTATACATCAAATATTTAAATTATATATATATATATATATATATATATATATATATATATATATATATATATATATATCTTACACTAAAATATATGCAGGAAGATCTATCCTTCATTAGAAGTATTTTTATGTGGTGTAGAGCTTATGATATTGAACGAGTAAATATATAAAAAATTTAAGCATTAGATATATAAATGTATAAAAATTCTGTGGCGTGTTCATAATTTATTTTTTAAATATGTGTTCCTACATGAGCTTTTGGGTGTGAGAACAGGTTCTAAAAAAACAGTTCAGCAACACAAAAAACAAGCAAATGCAAACTTGGGTTGCACATCAGATTAGGTTGTTTTCAACATTGTTGCAGCTATTTAGAAATTTCCAACATAACATGTAACCTTATAGATCATCATATTCATCAGGTTTATCTCGTGAATAAATCCGTTTTGACTTTATAAACTGTTTTACCCTTTATTCCTATTTAGAGCTGCCTTCATTTTTCAATTACAGTTTAATTGAATCTTTTGCCCAACTTCCTAAAATGTCTTTTTTTTTTCTGCTAAGGTTGGTAGACGGAAGAAATTTAAATTTGTTCAGTAGTAGGAATTTTCAATATAACAGATGAGCAAACTAACCTCCAGTTGTTCATGCAGTCTTCTCTGAAGTTCCATTTGTACTCTCATTGCCTCATTGCACCCACTGCCAGGGAAAGAGAGGATTAGAGGTTTTAAATAAGAATTGAAAATCGAATAGAAAATTAAAGTTGAATTTACTCGTTAAGTTCTGGAGTTGCAAGCGTAGATGTTGCGCATGTACTTCCCTGACTTTCCACAGTAGCAGAGACTGCATTCCCTAGGCAAACAGAAATAAGTATAACTACTAACATCGAAGAAAATTAAAAAAAAATTATTCTGCATCTTGAACATTTCAAAGACTTGCATTAAAAAAAGCTCTTAGGCTTCGTTTGGGACGGCCAAACAGCTTTCTTACTGCTTCTTAAAGCAATTTTTTAGTACAAAAACTAAAATTTTTGTACTAAAAACTGCTTTAAGAAGCAATAAGAAAGCCTTCCCAAACAAAGCCTTAATCAGCCTATGCTTTATTAAGCTGTCAATATCACTCCATAAGACTCATAAACTTCATACAGTCTTCTCTTTTTTTGCACCTGAAATTTCACATTTTTGCAAATTGACGTTGCTGCTTGCATGACAAAAAAATAGCAGGAAAAAAAAAGAACTCATAAAATATTATTGTTTAGCTGTTGTAGTTACTAGAGTAGATTTCGCTAACGACGTTTTAACAAATATCTCCTTGATATAGTTTATTTTTTCTTACTAACAAGGAAAATAAAAATAAGCTGATTATGTTTGGTGAAATTGAACAGCTTTTAATTTTGGTTTTTATTAATTTATTCCAGTTTTAGACCTGTAGAGCCTTCCATAAAACTCAGTGATTGTGATTCATCTAGTGATACATATAGTTTATGTTGGAAAAAGATCATACTACTTAAACCCAGAAAAACTGGGTCGCTTAAAGTTCCACATGGCTGCTTCACAAAAAAAAAAGTGTCTTCATAACAAAATTCTCTTGTAGTCCAAGAAATCATTATATCTACAAACATTGAAAAGCAGCAAAGTCGGCATGTATTTGAGAGATGGAAAGTGGGGGAGAGAAATACCATCAATAGAGTTTTCAAGATCCTTTGATGATTGCTTCCCCATTCTGTATTTCTGTAAAATGAGCAATGTAAAATGTTAAGAAAGATGAGCTTTTGTTCCATGCAAAAGTACAGATATCATAGCTTCAATGCAATTTTCACACGGGAGCTTTGTAAGACAAATAGAATTATCATTTTCATTAAAAAATGCAAAATTTTAACTAGATATCATTCATAGAAATTGTCGTCTACTTTGAAAGTCTCTAATGTTACATATATGCAAAGATGAGCCGTATGGACGAATTTGCACCAATAAATAAGCTAAGTTATTTAGTTTCCTTGCAAATTATTAGAATAAACTTAGTGCTAGTTCAGAGGCAACCTGAAGATGACTCTTCAAATGATATAGTGTAAGTCCTTTTACATTCATGATCCTCAGTATGGCCTTTGGTGTTGCTTCTGCAAAAGAAGCCCGAAACGGATATCAGATGTAAAACTCCAACCTTCTCTAGGTTGGAATTAAAAGAAGTTCGATACATGTAAGAGAACTAATTAAAACTGCACACGGAATAACTTGCAAAGGAGAGAAGCAAATGAAGTAAAAATAAATGGCAAAAACAATCACATCAGAAATAAAGTAGTTCTGTTTACAATAAAATCAAAGTCACCCTCAGGAATCCAATGATCAAGTGCCGGCGATAACTTTCTACACAATTAAAATTGATAAAGAATGCAATATTTCCTTCCAATCATTAAACCAACATATATAGTCAGCTTATTTCAGGTAGAATTATCTAATAAGCCACTTGTGTATATTTATTGATACATTATCAAAAATCATGTTGATCGGGCATGAATCACGATGCATATTTAAATTAGAAATTTCCAAAATGAAATTGAGGGGCATCCTAAGTCTAATTATTTCATGCTTATAATCAAATTGAATGCTTCAATGAGATGAACCCAAATATCGAAAGTGGTCTGATCCGAGTCTGAATAAACTAAGCTATAGCACTTGAAGCATAATTGAAAACATCATGATATTAATTGGATGACCAAATGACCTTCAAATTTTGTATGCTTATAATCAAATTGAGTGTCTCGATGAGACAAATCCAAGGAGCCCAATATCATTTAATTATAACATCAATAAGCTACAGAAATGCAAAAAAAAATTGTATGATCAAGGGAATCAATATGGGTCAACTGATAAAGTGTTTCAGATTTTGGCTATATTTAATGGGTAAGCCACTCTAAAAAAATATATATATGTTGACTGTAACGGCTACCCACGACACGGTCACTCCAATCGTCGCCTCTCTTCCGATCCCTCACGTAATCGCCCCCCGGTCCCACCTCACGATCGAAATCACCGACTGAAGCCCCAAACGACACAACCGCTCACCCACCGCCTCACTCACAACATAAAATCCCTCTCTCATTCGATTACAGAGATTCACGCACTCAGAACAGGAGGAAACAGAAGGAAATAAAGAGAAAACTGAGATCCCTTACCAACGTTCGTTTCTCTGCACCGTCGAAGCCCTTCCGACTACATCCCGCCGTCGTGCCCTAGCCACACCGACGCCGCCGCCGACTGCCGAGCCCGCTCCTTGGCCTCTCCCTCTGCCGTGCGTGACCTAGCCCGATCAGGCTTCTTCCGATTTGCTCCTTCCCGATTCCCCTCTCTCCCTTTCTATTATATATAATTATGATATTATATATATTAATATAATATTATAATATGACATAATTATATAATGTTATTTTGATATAGTGTTATATTATGTTAATATAACATTTTAACATTATAATATAATTTCATATTATATTAAAATAAATATATTATATTATAATATATATCTTATATTATGATATAAATATATTTTAATTTAATATAATATATAATTATATAATAATAATAATAAAAGAAGAGAGAAAGAAAGAGAGAGATGGAGAGAAATAAAATGGATTTTCAAACTGGTGTCGAAGACCCCGGCCGTTGTACCTTAGGTCCGACCGGGATGGTTATAAATTTTGAAGACCATACGCCGTCGATCTTTGATCCGGGTATGATGATTTTAAATTTTGAAGATCATACGTCGTCGATATTTGATTCGGGTATGATGGTTTAACTATTGAAGACCTCGCGCCGTCGATCTTTGATCCGGACGGGAAGAATTACGGCAGTGCTGTCCCAATTTCTCCCTCGGTGGGGAGGAGACGCCGGGAGGCTGCCGAAATTTTCAGTGAACAATAAAGGACTTGGACTAAAAATTTGAAAATTAATTTGAACATAATTCAAATTTAAAATCAATTTTAAATAAAATTTGATCAAATAATGCTTGACCTACACTCGAAATGGACTCAAATCTAATTCAATTTGCAATTGACTTTATATTTAATACATTCAAATGTAGATTTTCATCAATATCTCGCATTTGAAGAAATGGCAAAATTATTTGAGCCCTTACTAAATCATAAATGATACTGATTTCTATTGAGGTTCAAATAGACTATACTGATATTTGATTATCTTATCAAATATTTAAAATTTTAAATTAACATTGGTTTAAAAGCTCTTGAATAATTAATTGATAAGATGACATCATATTGCAATATGTTTAAAATCAAATTATTCGATCAAGCTATAACTCTTGTTGCGATGAGAATGAAAATGAGTTCAAGGTGATTCTTCACAATCGTGTACTTGATGATTCTAAGGAAAGTAATTGAATAATTGTGAGAAAGAATGTACACATGAAGAACATGATGATTCTTATGCTAATGATGGAGATGAAATTTTGCACTTGTCAAGTTAATAAGGAGAGAACTTCTAAATCATATTGATGACGATGGTTGCATCCTGGATAAAAATGAGCATTTCAAGAAGAAAAAAATAAGTGGAGATGCCGAAAGTGATTGAACTATTAGTAATCATGTTGATACAACGATGACCATCGAGAAGAGCACTTCAGTCTCTAATGAATACTACAATTCTCCTATGAGAAGGAATAGGGAATTCGTAGTGCCCACAATAACTAGCCTATAAGCAAAGACACGATCTCCTACGGAAAAGAATAGAGGAATTTGTCACGACCCGACCCGGCTAGCCCGAGTTAACGGGGCGGGAGCGAAAGGTCGTACGGAAAAGACATTAAATCATAAACAATTATAATTAAAAACTTGAATATCCAAATTACAAATATCATCCAGAATTTAAAGAGCCACTAACCACAATAGACTCAATTAGTTTCAAACAGTTCAAATGTCTCAAGACCAATAAAAACTTCAATACATCATTACATAAATTTCAATTACTGTTCATACCCAGATACTAACTCAAACCTTAGACTTAAAACATAAAATAAATGGAATCTTTCATCCTGAGGTCCCCTACGACGATACATGTAAGGTCGTCGTACAGCCATTACTTTTCTCCTGAAAAAGATTTCCAAAACGAGGAATGAGCTAAAGCCCAGCAGGTAATTCATAATACAATTAACTTTATAAATTGCTGAAATAAAACTATTTTAATTAGAAACTGATTCTTTAAACATGTCTTAAAGCAATAACATTCTCTTTTACATAAACATTTCCTTTCTTTTCTTTTCTTAATCTTATTCATATGAAATGCAAAGTGCAGATTATGTATGCTTAATGAATCACCCGTCCCGAATGTACCCCATTTCGTACTGATCAGGTACGCAGTCAAATAGTGGCCAAATTCCTTTACCATAAGTTCATAAGAACTTTCCTTTACCATAGATTCATAAGAACCTTCCTTTACCAATGCTCATAAGAGCTCCTTTACCATTTGGGTACATCCGGATCAACATGCAAACATGAAAGGTTACTATTCCCTTAATTCTTTCTTTTTTTTCAATAAAATTTCTTCCATAAACTTTCATATAACTTTCATGCCCAAATATGTCTCTTTATATGATTCGTATGCATAACAAAAGATGAAATCAAATAAAAGACATAAACTTACAAAAGTTACTGAATTTAAAACATAATTCAATTGAATAAAAACATGAATTATAAATGAACTAAAGAATTAAAGCATTTATAATTTTAACTGTTTCTGAACACCTACCTTAAATTTAAGCACAATTCGTCGCTTCAACAAGGTCCTTTCTCCTTAACGATTAGAACCTATAGATGGTTCCAAAAGAGACATATCATTAAGCCAATCATATTTCCTTAACGTTTTTATACGACATTTAGTAGATATTTAATTAAATAGGTATAAATTTTCGGATTAATTAAATACCTAAATTTTTGGAAACCCTAAACCTCCAATTTCATCAATTCTTTGATTTAAAATTGATCCTTAACATATTATAATAATAATATAATAATTTTCGGATTAAAATAATCATGTAAATTAGCGAAAATAAAATTTTCGTCCAAAATCAAAATTTTCGCATTAAAATCATTCCCAATACCCTTAGAAATCATTTTCGTAAAGAATTCTTACGAAATTAAGTTTTAGGTCAAAAACCCTAACTTATAAATCTCCAAAATTCTCCTCAAATCTCTATGTTTTTAATGCCAAAACAATCTTCTAATTATTCCTTAAAGATTTCGTAAAGAAATTGCGAAAGAAAATCGAATTTGGGAAAACCCTAGATTTTTCGATCTCAAATATCTAGAGATTTAGAAGGGTTCGTTTGAAAATAAACATACCGGAGTGTTTCCCTCGTTGACCTCTTCGATTTGACCTAAGTTTCTCGCCGGAAAAACGTCGCCGGAGAGCCCGTCGCCGAAGCCGTCCGTCCGCTCGCTCCCTCTCTCCGTTCGTTTCCGCTCGGTTCGCGTGAATGGGGGAAGAGAAGGGCTCGGTTAAGCCTATTAAGGGAAATTTGGGTTTGTTAATTACTCAAATACCCTCACTTAAGATTTTTCGGCTTAAGAAACGATTGAGGGTAAAATGGGTATTTAGAGACTTCGTTAAATTTTAATTCCTAAAATAGGCTAAATTAAGTATAAGTTATATATATCAAAATGATCAGAATTTCGCGTACAATTTTCTAAAATTAATTTCGTCGAATTTCGTTAACCTTGAAAATTCCACTTAATTCTCGTCGTGGCGCTTTGAAAAGCGTGCGACTACTCAATTACGCCGTTTTTCGGGTTTTACAATTCTCCCCTCCTAATAAAAATTTCGTCCTCGAAATTAAAAGGAAACTAAAAGCAGTAAATCCATACCTTAGTCAAACAAATGAGGGTAAATTTCTCTCATTTCTGACTCTTTCTCCCAGGTAGCATCCTTCTCAGAACTGTGCTTCCAAAGCACTTTAACAAAAGGAATTGCTCTGCTCCTCAACTGCTTAACCTCATACTCAAGAATCTTCTCTGGCTCATTCACAAAAGTCAAATCAGGTTGAATGTCTACCACATCAGTACTAATCCTCTGAGTTTCATCTGAAATATATTTCCTTAAGGAGGAAATATGAAACACATTATGCACTCCACTCATATGTGCTGGTAGAATCAACCTATAGGCCACCTTTTCAATCCTTTCTGAAATCTCAAAAGGACCTACAAATCTGGGACTCATTTTTCCTGCTTTGCCAAATCTTTTCACTCCCTTCATTGGACTGACTTTAAGGAATACAAATTCTCCCACATCAAATTCAACTGATCGGTGCTTGGCATCATAATATTTCTTCTGCCTGTCCTGCACTGCTCTCAATCTATCTCTGATCAATCTGATCTTCTCTGTAGCATCATCAACCAGATCAGCACCAATTATCTTCCTTTCTCCAGTCTCAACCCAATTTAAAGGTGTTCTACACCTTCTCCCATACAAAGCTTCATAAGGAGCCATTCCTATACTTGCTTGAAAGCTATTGTTGTAGGCAAACTCTATCAAAGAAACATATGCTTCCCACTTACCACCAAAATCCAGAACACACAACCTGAGCAAATCTTCTAAGGTCTGGATGGTTCTTTCTGATTGCCCATCTGTCTGAGGGTGGAAAGCTGTGCTAAAGGTAAGTCTGGTACCCAAAGCTTCTTGAACTTTCTTCCAAAATCTGGAAGTAAATCTCCCATCTCGGTCTGACACTATAGTCTTCGGTACTCCATGCAATCTGACAATCTGATCAACATATAAACTTGCCAATTTCTCAACAGGATCAGACTGTTTGATAGGTATAAAATGTGCAGATTTAGTCAACCTATCAATAATCACCCATAAAGTATCATTTCCTCTTCTGAATCTAGGTAAACCAACCACGAAATCCATAGCAATGTCTTCCCATTTCCACTCTGGTATGGGTAAGGGCTGCAAGTACCCTCCTGGCTTTTGATGTTCAGCTTTAACCATCTGACATGAAATACATTTGGACACTGTATCTGCTACACTTTTCTTCATTCCTGGCCACCAAAACACCTCCTTCAAATCCTGATACATCTTATTACTGCCTGGGTGAATGGTGTAACTGGAGTAGTGAGCTTCTTGAAGAACTTATTTCCTCAAATCATCCACATCTGGAATGCACAATCTGCCCTTATATCTAAGCAATCCCTCACCATCAAGCTCAAAATCTTCAATGTGTCCCACACTAACCATATCCAGTATCTTCTTAAAATCTGCATCAAGTGGCAAAGCTTCTCGTACCCTTTCTGGAAATGTAGACATAATTATAGTCTGATTCAACCTTATAATTTCTGCATCATTGGGCTGAACCACTGAAATCTCCAACTTCTCCAAATCCCTTATCAACTCCTGCTGCTGTGTAATCATCCAGTTTGCACTACCTGAATTCTTTCTGCTCAAAGCATCAGCAACCACATTTGCTTTGCCCGGATGGTACTGAATATCCAACTCATAATCCTTTATGAGTTCTAGCCATCTCCTCTGCCTTAGATTCAGTTCCTTCTGAGTGAAGATATACTTCAAACTCTGGTGGTCAGTAAAAACTTCACATCTAACTCCATACAAATAATGCCTCCAGATCTTCAAGGCAAAAACTACCGCTGCTAACTCCAGATCGTGGGTTGGGTAATTCCTCTCATGATTCTTCAATTGTCTAGAAGCATAGGCAATGACTCTCCCATTCTGCATCAGTACACAACCCAACCCTTTATGTGAGGCATCACTGTAAAGCTGAAACCCATCTGTCCCTGAGGGAATAGTCAGCACTGGAGCAGTTATCAAACACTGCTTCAACCTCTGAAAAGCTTCCTCACACTGAGTTGTCCATTCAAACTTCACTGCTTTCTGAGTCAATCTGGATAGTGGCATTGCTATCTGTGAAAATCCCTCAACAAATCTCTTGTAATAGCCTGCCAATCCCAAAAAGCTCCTAACCTCAGTCACTGTAACAGGTCTGGGCCAATCTGATATTGCTTGCACCTTATGTTGATCCACAGATATATTCCCATCAGCAATCACATGCCCCAAGAAGTTCACACTCTTCTGCCAAAATTCACACTTGGAGAACTTGGCATACAAATCATTATCTTTTAAGGTATACAATACTGACCTTAAATGATTTGCATGCATTCTTTCATCCGGGGAGTAAACAAGTATATCATCTATGAATACTATCACGAATAGATCTAATGAAGGCTTAAAGATTCTATTCATGAGATCCATAAACACTGCAGGGGCATTTGTTAAGCCAAAAGGCATCACTGTAAACTCAAAATGCCCGTATCGGGTACTGAAAGCAGTCTTTGCAATGTCCTCCTCTCTAATCCTGAGCTGGTGATACCCTGACCTCAAGTCAATCTTGGAAAACACTGAAGCACATTCCAACTGATCAAACAAATCATCTATCCTGGGGAGAGGATACTTGTTCTTCACTGTCAACTTGTTCAGTTCTCTGTAATCTATACAAAGTCTCAGGCTTCCATCCTTCTTCTTCACAAAAAGTACAGGAGCACCCCAAGGAGAGGTACTAGGTCGGATGAAACCCTTCTCAAGCAACTCTTGCAGTTGCTCCTTCAACTCCTTAAGCTCCTTAATTGTCATTCTGTAAGGAGCCTTAGCAACAGGTTCAGCTCCTGCCACTAACTCAATAGAGAAATCTATTTCTCTACTTGGAGGTAAACCAGGCAAATCATCAGAAAACACCTCTGGAAATTCTTGAACAATTGGGATGTCCTTCAGCTCTCTCTCTTCCTTCTTCTCCTCCTTAACATAAGCCAAGAAGCCTTCACAACCTTTCTTTAACATCTGAAAGGCCTTCAAGAACGACACAATCACTGCAGTTACTCCTCTATCTTCTTGAAATTTGAACTTCTCCGCTCCTGGCATACAGAATTTAACCTCTTTCTTGTTACAATCTATAGTCACGAAATGGCAAGATAACCAATCCATGCCTAAGATTGCATCAAACTCAAATAGAGGCAAAACAATCAGATCAGCCTCAAAGTTCTTATCACAAATCTTCAAATTCACTAGACATCTCTGCTTAGCTTCCAACTGATTTCCATTAGGCATCAAAACTGATAGAGACTTCAACATAAAAGTAGGAAGCAATTTAGCAGATCTAACAAACTCTTCTGAAACAAAGGAGTGTGACGCTCCAGTATCAAAAAGGATTCTAACGGGTCTATCGCACATAAGGATTGTCCCTAAACATAAACAAGTGCAACATTCATTCACAAAACATGTCATTTATTGTTTGTTCATTTCATTTTCATTTATTATCCATTCATATTCATAAAAGAAAATTCATTGCAATTAATTAAACTACGCACCTGTAACCACATCAGGAGACCCCTTAGCTTCTTGTTGGGACAATCCATAGACTCGAGGTTGAACATTCTGGCGAGTCTGACCTTGAGAAGGAACAGAAGCAGTAGACTCCACAGCTCTTGGTCTACCAGCTGTCTTCTGAGTGTTGTTGCCTGACCTCACTTCTGAAGCAGATCTCTGTCCCAAAAGAGGACAGGACTTCGCCATGTGCCCAGGCTGATGGCACCAATAACAAGTATTAGTGCCTGAGAGGCACTCTCCCTTATGCACTCGCCCACACTTGCTGCACAAAGAGGCAGTTGAAGCACTGCTGTCAGAACCACTGGATCTGGGCTTCTTCCAAGTAGAAGCTCCTGACTGAGAAGACTGAGTCATCTGGGAAGGCTTTGACCTGCCTTCCATCTTTCTCTTCTAAAAATCCCTCCTCTTCTGAGTTGTCAGCATGTCCATCTCAATCCTTCTGGCTCTTTCCACTAAAGTAGGGTAATCCTCAATTCCAAAAGGCACAAGAGGCTGCCTTATCATGTCCTTTAACCCATTTAAAAAGCGGTGGCACTTCTCTTCAGCATTGGGTATCAGGTGAGGTATATACCTGGATAACATTGTGAACTCTGCCTCATACTGAGAAACAGATCGATCTCCCTGAATCAATCTGTTGAACTTATCCTGCATCTGTCTCCTGGCGGTCGCAGGTACATACCAATCTCTGAATGCCTTTACAAACTCCTCCCAGGAAACTTGGCTGCTTGGTCTTCCTCCAAATGTTTGTTCTAACTGACTCCTCCACCACCTCTCAGCCTCGCCATCAAATGCATAAGCAGCCAATGTCACCCTCTTCTCTTCAGGGCAAAACATGCCCTCCAGGATCTTCTCAATCCGCATTAGCCAATCTTCAGCTTCTATAGGTCCACCACTTGAGAACAGTGGAGGTTTCATATCCTGAAACAACTTCAGGCTCTTATCCATAGGCCGACCTCCACCTCCACTGCCACTTCCCTGATTTTGGGAAGTCCTAATCATCTGAGTCATCGCTTCCATCATCTGATTGAATGACTCCATACTATTGTTTCTCTGAGGTTCTGCTACATTTGGTAGCTCCCTCCCTTCCTCCATATTAATGCCATCAGTGGCATTCTGCTCAGGATCCATACTCCTGAGATAAAACACATCAATCATAAGGCGCATAATTCATAAAATTACACTTCCTATATATTCTAAGACTCAATCAATTATCCTATAGGCTCTTTCATTGATCAGTATTAAACCTTTGCTCTGATACCACTTTTGTCACGACCCGACCCGGCTAGCCCGAGTTAACGGGGCGGGAGCGAAAGGTCGTACGGAAAAGACATTAAATCATAAACAATTATAATTAAAAACTTGAATATCCAAATTACAAATATCATCCAGAATTTAAAGAGCCACTAACCACAATAGACTCAATTAGTTTCAAACAGTTCAAATGTCTCAAAACCAATAAAAACTTCAATACATCATTACATAAATTTCAATTACTGTTCATACCCAGATACTAACTCAAACCTTAGACTTAAAACATAAAATAAATGGAACCTTTCATCCTGAGGTCCCCTACGACGATACATGTAAGGTCGTCGTGCAGCCATTACTTTTCTCCTGAAAAAGATTTCCAAAACAAGGAATGAGCTAAAGCCCAGCAGGTAGTTCATAATACAATTAACTTTATAAATTGCTGAAATAAAATTATTTTAATTAGAAACTGGTTCTTTAAACATGTCTTAAAGCAATAACATTCTCTTTTACATAAACATTTCCTTTCTTTTCTTTTCTTAATCTTATTCATATGAAATGCAAAGTGCAGATTATGTATGCTTAATGAATCACCCGTCCCGAATGTACCCCATTTCGTACTGATCAGGTACGCAGTCAAATAGTGGCCAAATTCCTTTACCATAAGTTCATAAGAACTTTCCTTTACCATAGATTCATAAGAACCTTCCTTTACCAATGCTCATAAGAGCTCCTTTACCATTTGGGTACATCCGGATCAACATGCAAACATGAAAGGTTACTATTCCCTTAATTCTTTCTTTTTTTTCAATAAAATTTCTTCCATAAACTTTCATATAACTTTCATGCCCAAATATGTCTCTTTATATGATTCGTATGCATAACAAAAGATGAAATCAAATAAAAGACATAAACTTACAAAAGTTACTGAATTTAAAACATAATTCAATTGAATAAAAACATGAATTATAAATGAACTAAAGAATTAAAGCATTTATAATTTTAACTGTTTCTGAACACCTACCTTAAATTTAAGCACAATTCGCCGCTTCAACAAGGTCCTTTCTCCTTAACGATTAGAACCTATAGATGGTTCCAAAAGAGACATATCATTAAGCCAATCATATTTCCTTAACGTTTTTATACGACATTTAGTAGATATTTAATTAAATAGGTATAAATTTTCGGATTAATTAAATACCTAAATTTTTTGAAACCCTAAACCTCCAATTTCATCAATTCTTTGATTTAAAATTGATCCTTAACATATTATAATAATAATATAATAATTTTCGGATTAAAATAATCATGTAAATTAGCGAAAATAAAATTTTCGTCCAAAATCAAAATTTCCGCATTAAAATCATTCCCAATACCCTTAGAAATCATTTTCGTAAAGAATTCTTACGAAATTAAGTTTTAGGTCAAAAACCCTAACTTATAAATCTCCAAAATTCTCCTCAAATCTCTATGTTTTTAATGCTAAAACAATCTTCTAATTATTCCTTAAAAATTTCGTAAAGAAATTGCGAAAGAAAATCGAATTTGGGAAAACCCTAGATTTTTCGATCTCAAATATCTAGAGATTTAGAAGGGTTCGTTTGAAAATAAACATACCGGAGTGTTTCCCTCGTTGACCTCTTCGATTTGACCTAAGTTTCTCGCCGGAAAAACGTCGCCGGAGAGCCCGTCGCCGAAGCCGTCCGTCCGCTCGCTCCCTCTCTCCGTTCGTTTCTGCTCGGTTCGCGTGAATGGGGGAAGAGAAGGGCTCGGTTAAGCCTATTAAGGGAAATTTGGGTTTGTTAATTACTCAAATACCCTCACTTAAGATTTTTCGGCTTAAGAAACGAATGAGGGTAAAATGGGTATTTAGAGACTTCGTTAAATTTTAATTCCTAAAATAGGCTAAATTAAGTATAAGTTATATATATCAAAATGATCAGAATTTCGCGTACAATTTTCTAAAATTAATTTCGTCGAATTTCGTTAACCTTGAAAATTCCACTTAATTCTCGTCGCGGCGCTTTGAAAAGCGTGCGACTACTCAATTACGCCGTTTTTCGGGTTTTACAGAATTTGTAGCAAGTAATATAATTCTCCTACGAACACTAGCACGATCTCCTAATGCCTATTGAACAAGCATTCCCTGTGAAATATGTTGAGAGGGATATTAACAACAAAGGGATATCTTCTATATGCTATAAATGAAACCTGAATTAGAATAACGCCACCGGATCCACAACAAGTGTACAAGCGGACAGAAGGCGTTCGTAGGCCTTTTTATGAAATCTCGGGCCATTTTCTAAACAAAATTACTTTCACAATGGATCATATTTAAATATTTTAAAATACCCCTTATGTATTAAATATTATCCATTAAACTAAATTCATCCCTACATGTGCTCCGATAAATCTATTACAAGTACAAACACAAATAATCGAGAATGCTGCGCAGGGTCAAATGATATCCCAAATCCAACGATTCGAGAATGCTGCGCGGGTCAAATATTCAAGTTTCATCCTCCTTGAAAGGACTGGAGTCGACACAACTTGAATTGTGAAATGCCTCTCAATATCCTATGAAAATATAACTTTGAAATCACCCCGATGATGGCCGTGTTGATCGAAAATCTCAACTGGAGGGGTCAAATCTCAAATACAATAAATGTTTAAATATCTGAAATGAAATCAGTCATCTAAAAACTTAAAACTAAAAATCATCCACCTCCCACAACCGTTTGTCGGGGGTGATAAATTTGAAATTAACCTCAGCTCACAAAGAGCAAATGTTGTGTCAGGTGTATCACTACGATTCATCCTCAAAATAGTCTCTTGCCAACAGGGACGTGGCACGTGCCCTCTGATTGGGTGGTTTTGCCGCAAAATGACACCATTATATTACGATCACGGCCAAAGCCTGTATATTCCCTAAAGGCTTCAAACCCTTGAGTTATGAATCATAGGGTATATTCGATAGGCATAAAGCCCTCTGTCAGCTAAGGTGGATTCATATATATCCCCTTAGACAAACATCAACCCAGGTCTACAAGGTATTCTTGGACGAAGCAACTCATGGCTGCCGACAACGTGCCTTCTATCAGATTGGATCGACTACCTCCTCTGACTAAGTAGACCAGGGATCATGACAGCCCGGGACGACGAAACCATGGGATCTTGATCGAGCTCGTCTTCATTCCCCCCCTCCACCAGTTTTAAGTTTATGGTGATAAACTCTAAATTCCAAATTTCCAATTTCAAAATTCAAAATTTAAACCCTAAATTATTGCTATTATACGATAAGTTCATAACCTATATGAACGCTTGAATGACTAGCCTTAATCGAAAGTTCTCTCTTATTATCAGAATGGGTAATTAACTATAGGGGCTTGCGCCTATAGGAAACCAGAACTCAGATCAAAAAGTCCTCACAAAATGAGGGCGAAATCTCTGGGTAGTGTCTTATCTAAAACCCAATCTACCTTCTGAAAATTCCCCCGGAACCTAATCTCGTTAAAACTTTCTACCGTCATCGTCACACATAACAGAAAAATAAACCGATGGCGCAGAGAGGCCGGGATCACCTAAAATGGAATTTTCGGAGTCCACAATATAGAAATAGTTTCTCACTCTCTACATGAAGGAGTTGGAGGGAAGGGGGCATTGGTGTTGACTTGAAATTCAAGAGAGCTTAGAGACGCTTGACTATAGTCCTCCAATTGCCGTCATCCGGCTACACTCATCTGATAACCATTGCCTGACTACACTTTCCCAATTACCATTGTTCTACTATGGTCCTCTGACCACCGTCATCCACATCTGTCACCTGATTATGCTCCTTAGACCATTGTTGCCCAACTATAATCCTCTTACTACCATCAATCAACTACGATCCTTCGATCATCGTCGCTTAGCTACTATTCTCTGATCACCATTGCCCAACTACATTCCTTTGATCATTATCATTTGGCTACACTCACGCCCTTTGACTTCATTATGTATGCTAATGCTCGACGTCATTTATAAGATCGATGCACGCCATCAACATCAATTAGGACTCCCAACACCATCATTAAAATTTATGCTAGATTACATGGTCTTTAGTCTCCCCTCCTTAAAAGAATTCGACCAATATACAACAAATGATCTCTTGAGAGTAATTCTTATGTCAAAGGGTTCTTCCAACTTCAACCACGAAAATGTACTATACAATGTATGTTTAATAAATTAAATCAATATCTTCCCCCAAGAAAGGGCATCATTTATAACCAATGAAAAACTAGTGGAATTCGTTTAACTAGGGTAGGCCCCGTGATTTTTCTATTTTTTAGATTTTCACATAAAAATTCTGGTGTCTTTTACAATTCTTGCACTCCTCTCTTATCTGTGTGTATAGTATCGTCATACAAATTGTTAAGGTAATTCTCTAGCTCTATATCGCTATGAATGTTCTAGCACGTAACACTTGAGTTTTTAGAACCTAAAGGAAAAGGTTATTCATGAGAAGCTTCAGCCAATGCATGCTCCAGGGGGGGGCTTTGATGCGGACATCCGACGGTGGACGATATTCAAAGGAAGAGTCAAAGATCGACGACCGAGATCACTTTGTTTTATTTGTTTATTAAGTGTATTTTAATTTAATTTTGCACTTTCCTTTTTTACCCTATTATCTTATGTAAGCCCAAGGGGCAAATGTGTCTTTTAATTTCTTTTGAGGCCTATATATAAAGGCCCCTTCTCTTGTATTAGGGATGATGGATTTTTAATAAAAAAATTTGTGTTTTGCACTTGAGTTCTTTGGGAAGAACGTTAGTGAAATCCCTATGGGAGGAAGTTGGAGTTTCCACCAGCCGCAGGATGGGTCCGGGCTCGTGGCATAAAGTCCCTTGGAGAAGGGCAACGTAGTACCCATCAGCCGCAGGATGTGTCCGGGCTCGCGGTTGTATCTTTGATATTTTGTTTCTTTGTTTTTGTTCCTTCTTATTGCTCCTAGTAGTCATTTTCATCTTCTTCCTCCTCCCCATCTTCGTTTGGCCGCCGTATTTTAGCCTCACCCAAAACCCCCTCTTTTTCCCCCGTCCAACACCGCCAACATCCCACCCAACCCCTCCACACCGCCGGCCCAATCCTCTAGCCGCCGGCCACCGTCCACCTCTTCATCCCCATTAAAACCCTTGCCTAATTTGGATGAAAGTATTTTGGGACAGAATTTTGAATTCAAATTTGTTCAATTTGAAATTCAAAAACTTTCCTAAAATATCAAAACTATTTTAGGAAAGTTCTTTAATTAAATCAATTTGAATTTCAAATTCAAATAGGATTTAGTTAATTACTTTCCTAAATCCCCCTAGCCTATTAAATACACTCAAAATCAATTCCCAAATCCTCTCCATCAGCTCTAAACCACCGGCCCCTCCCCCTTAATTAATCCTCTTGATTTATTTCCTAAAGCCACTACTCTCACTTGGAAAGAATTAAAACCCACAACCTTAACCTGGCTGAAATTCTGGAATCCCCTCTTAATTATTCCCTAAACTCAGCCCTTAATCTTGAGAATCCGAATTTCCTTCCTGTATTCCCTGCTGGCCGAATTTCCCCCAAGTTTCCTTTGTTGGTTTTCCTCTACTAATGTCTCCAACAGCCCACAAATCATAAACTCCCTTGCTCCCCAAAGCTGCAGTGGAAATTCTCTGCTATTGGCTGGCATCCTCAACATCTGAAGGCCCTTAGAACTGCTGATTTAGAAGGCAAATCTGCAGCCCAGTACATTTTCCTCAGCTTTAATTCCTATTCTAATTCCCCAAATCAATTCACTGATTTTGGGGAATTGAAATCCATTAAATCTCCCTGTTGTCCCGCCGTCCCCCTCTTCTCCTAATTGCTCCAGCAAACTTCTCTAGTCAAGACCCGTGAATTGGAATTTCTTCTCAGTCGTTCTCTTCTCCATTAAGGATAGACTTCTCCCTCAACTGTCTCTAGATCCTTGTCCACTAAAATCTGAGAATTCCTCTCAGATTTTTGTTAAAAGTCTGAAACTGTTTTCAGATTTAGAGAGAACGAAGTTGGGAGTTTGTTTCCTCTTCAAGTGCAAGAGAAACTTCTTTCTCTTTGCCACCACTCAAGAGGCCTACCAAGTACTAAGGAGATTTGTTGCCAAGCACCCATGAATGGCGGACCCGAAAACTTTGAAGGCATCGGGTGGAAGATCTCCACCTCTCCCTAGCAAAGCCGCTCCCGTTCTACATCAGGCTTTATACTCTGATACATGTTTGATAACATTATCTTATAAAGAGTTGCTACGAGCACTACCTACAAATCACAAAACTTCGTAGAAACCACCAGAATATGAAGATTACAAGTATTTCAGAAACAAATCTAATTAATCATCACATTATTTTAACAAAAAGATGTCTAATCTAACTTAAGACTCATGCAGTTCATCCTTATTTCCTCAAAAAGTTGCTTAGTTTGTTAGTTCATATGGATGCATTTCATTTTTGCCACAGAACAGACTCCGCAGGTCAGAGATAATTAAGGAAACAGTATAAGGAGGAAATCCTGTGATGATTCCTGCAGTCCTGCATATAAACTTCACCAGCAAACTCAACATTGATCATTGATGCCCTCAATAAACATGAGCATGGCACGTACTTTAAAAAGCTTAGGCATACGTATTGGGGGTTCCTGTGGGACGGGCAATGGTAAAAGAGTGATGCTTTACTGACTCAAAATTTCAAATTTACCCTTGCATTAAATAATCATGCATCCTAAATTTAATAATTATTTTTTTACATAATTAAATTGAGCAAAATAGCCAAGCACTACTAGACAATTTTATGCCATTTGTCAAGAAATATATTCATCTATGGGTTCAAGAAAAAAACAAGCAGCTAAACTTCATTCAAAATATTTATAAAAAGAAAAAAAAAGTGGCAAAAAATTTACATTGCCAAGTGGCACAATTGAACTGCCATATAGAACAATTTATACACGGCTCCATGGAATAGAAATGCGCAAAAAAAAAAGATCATGTAGTACTGTAGAATAAAAAGTATTTACATTTTATTAAACCTTTTCTATTTTTTAACACTAATAAATTTGATTTAATTGGGTACTTATAGTTTTAAGTTGAATTTATATTTCAGTACATTTACATTATTTTTATAGAAAATTTCTAATTCAATATTTTTTATCTTATATAATAAATAATAAATAATATCAATATTTTTTTCTTATTAATTACAAATAAGATAAAAATGTCTGCCGGTTATTATTAGCAATTGTAAGAAAAAGCATGCATTTAGGAAATATACAAAATTGCATACTGTTTCAAACCTGTAGAGAGAGCTAAAATACCTTTTCAACTTTCAGTTGAGCAGAACGAATAGTATTTATGCAAGCATTTTATCATTTAACGATTAGAAGGAAAAAATATTACGAAGAAAAAAAATTACAGCAAGAAAAACACTTTCACTCCATAAATTACTTTACTCAGTCATAAAAATTTCCCCTTCAATTTAAAAAATGTACATTTTTATTTAATTATTTCTTTTTACAAAATCATACCAATAATGTCTCTCATCAAAATTTATGTATTTTTTTAAGGAGACAAAATTTTATAATCAGTCAGTGAAAAGGATACATGAACAGACAGTTCCAAAGAACCATCTAAAGAAGCAAGGAATAAAACACACTGGATCGAGATAACTTGAAGCCAAGAGTGTAATATTTATCAAAGAGAAGAGAAACATACATTCAAACAACTACTAAGTGTGGGCTCCGAAATTCCATTTTGTTGTGTAATCCCGGCCTCTCCACGCCATCGGTTTATTTTTCTGTTAAGTGTTTGTGAGACGATGACGGCAGAGAGTTTTAACGAGATTAGGTTCCAGGGGAATTTTCAGAAGGCAGATTAGGTTTTAGATAAGACACTACCCAGAGATTTCGCCCTCATTTTGTGAGGACTTTTTTATATGAGTTCTGGTTTCCTATAGGCGCAAGCCCCTATAGTTAATTACCCCTCCTGATAACAAGAGAGAACTTTCGATTAAGGCTAGTCGTTCAAGCGTTCACATAGGTTATAAACCTATTGTATAATAGCAATAATTTAGGGTTTTCAATTTTGAATTTGGAAGTTTGAAATTTGGAATTTAGAGTTTATCACCATAAACTTAAAACTGGTGGTGGGGGAATGAAGACGAGCCCGATCAAGATCCCATGGTTCCGTCATCCCGGGCTGTCATTATCCCTGGTCTACTTAGTCAGAGGAGCTAGTCGACCCAACCTGACAGAAGGCACCTTGTCGGCAGCCATGGGTTGCTTCGTCCAAGAATACCTTGTAGACCTGGGTTGGTGTTTATCTAAGGGGATATATCTGAATCCACTTTAGCTAACAGAGGGCTTGATGCCTATCAGATATACCCTATGATTCATAACTCAATGGTTTGACGCCTTTAGGGAACATACGGGCTTTGGCCGCGATCGTAATATAATGGTGTCATTTTGCGGCAAAACCACCCGATCAGATGGCACGTGCCACGTCCCTGTTGGCAAGAGACTGTTTTGAGAATGAATCATAGTGATACACCCGACACAACATTTGCTCTTTGTGAGCTGAGGTTAATTTCAAATTTATCACCCCCGACAAACGGTTGTGGGAGGTGGATGATTTTTAGTTTTAAGTTTTTAGATGATTGATTTCATTTCAGATATTTAAACATTTATTGGATTTGAGATTTGACCCCTCCGGTTGAGATTTTCGATCAACACGACCATCATCGGGGTGACATTGAGGTCACTTGTATTTTCGTAGGATTTTGGGAGGCATTTAATTATTCAAGTTATGTCAACTCTGGTCCTTTCATGGAGGAGGATGAAACTTGAATTTAGACCCACGCAGCATTCTCGAATCGTTGGATTTGAGACTTAAATGTGACGATTGGAACACATGCGGGTTGTAGCATTTGACCCTGCGCAGCATTCTCGATCATTAATGTTTATACTTTTAACATGTTGACCGGAGCACATGCAGGGATATATTTAGTTTAAGGGATCATATTTAATATATAAGGGGCATTTTAAAATATTTAAATATGATCCATTTGCAAAAGTGATTTTATTTAGGAAATGTCCAAAATTTCATTTAAGGGTCTACGAACGCCTTCTGTCCGCTTGTACACATGTTGCGGATCCGGTGGCGTTACGTTAAATCAGGTTTGAGTGGTGATATGTAGAAGATCTGTTGTTTAATTTATTCAAGCTTATCGTATCATTTACTATAGCTTGTAAGTGATGTTTATCCAATAGACATTAGAAGACCGTATTCTTGCCTGTAAATCAACTGCATTGGTTGCTACGAATCTTCTGCTATGAGTTGTAGGTGACTGCATTTATTGTAATTCTTTCACATTTGCCTGCAGATAACATATTGAATGTATATTAAGCCTCTTTCAATGATTTGTAGGCATTTACATCTCTTGTATCCATTCAGCATTTCGTTCATAGATATCCTTTTATATATGTAGTGTCTTCTGCAATGGCCCGCAGATGTTTGCATTTACTACATTTCTTTTATATCTCTTATAGACATTGTATTATATGTACGACAAGTTTCCTACAATGACTCGTAGGAATTTGTATTTGTTGTTATCCTTTGGCATTTTGCTTATAGTTGACACATAGGAAGTGTAACTGGTCTTATACGTCATCTCCTAGAGATTTACATTTGATTTGTTGTGTACCATCAGGTGTTTGCCTATATATAACATGCAATGTGTATAACGGGTCTTCCATAACCCCGTAGACATCTGCATTTCAATGTTATTGATTGGTTACAAGTATGTGATTTGGTCTCCGCTTGCAAGGAAGGTTAATGTGTTCGTTGCATTTCAATTTTTTTATAGAAAAGGGGATAGGTATATCTACTTGCATGACTCAAGTCAATCCCTTTATTGATTGTTCATTTGTTAAAAGTTTGGTTCCATTCGAGCTGGAGTCCTTTTCAATTTCAAGTGTAAGCCTCGCTCGAGTTGAGTTTGAGTACAAATCCAACATTATTTGATCGAATTTAATTTTAAATTAATTTATGTTTAAATTTCGTTCAAATCAAATTTTCAATTTTTTTTGTCCAAGTCCTGTATTGTTCAATGAAAATTTCGGCAACCTCCCGGCATCTCCTCCCCACCGAGGGAGAAATCGGGACGGCACTGCCGTAGTTCTTCCCACCCGGACCTAAGGTCGACGGCGTAGGGTCTTCGATTTCAAACCATCTCACCAGGACCTAAGATCGACTGCGTGAGGTCTTCAAATTTTAAAACCATCTGCCCGAATTAAAAATCAACGGCGCAGGTCTTCAATTTCAAACCATCCCGGTCGGACCTAAGGTACGACGACCGGGGTCTTCGACATCTGTTTGAAAATCCTTCTCTCTTTTTTTTTATTTTTATACTTTAATAGTTTTATATTATATTACAATAAAATATTTATCATAATATAATATATAATATAATATATTTATTATAATATATATTATAATATATTTATTATAATATATAATATAACATTATATTATAATCTTATAATGTTATATCAATATAATATAATAACATTATATTATACTGTTATAACATTTGTATATTATAACAATATATATTATATTATTATATTATATATAAATATAACAGTGTGAGAGAGGCGGAACAGACAAATCGGAAGAAGCCCGATCAGGCTAGATCACGCACGACGGAGGTTTGGGAGCGGAGGCGGCGGCGGGCTCGGCAGTCGGCGGCGGCGGCCGGAGGCAGGCGGGTCCGGCGAGTTCGGTCGGTGGCTTGCTCCACGGAGGGTTCGAACACGGTGTTGACGTCGGAGAAGGAGACCTGAGGGCTGATTTGCTTCGGCCGGAGGGATCGACACCGGAGCAGGAGGTGGTAAGCCGGCTTGGTTGGAGTCGGCAGGCTTCTTGCCGATGGGAGATCGAGAGGTGAGTTATCTGAAATTCCTTTTTTTTTTGTGTCTCTGTGTGCGTGTGTCTCCACCGAACAAGAGGAGCATTTTTTTTTTTTTATGTTGTGAGAGGCGACGGTTCGAGCGATTATGGGCAGTGAGTCGGTGATTGAATAGTTGTATCCGATCGTAGGTGAGTCGGTGGGATCGGGGGCGGTTTTGTCGTGAGTTTGTCGGTGGGGAGAAGTTATAGTCAACACTAAGTCAAGAATGCCAATATCATCAAGAGATTTATTATGTCTAGCTTGAAATTTAATAAACCTCATAGAATGAAGTAAAAATATATATTTGTATGTGCTTCCTCGGGAAAACACGAGTTGAAACATTTTATCCATTAAACCAATTAGACGTCTGATAGAATCTTGAGACTGAATAGAGCATGAATCATCAACAACCTCCAATTCAGAAGAACCATGAATAGCATTGCGGAACAAAGCTCTAACGTCAAGGGATAAGAGAGAGTCGGAGTAACTAAGGGACCCTCAATAAGCCAAAAATATAATCCCCAAGAATGACACTTGAAGTATCAGTAGGACCAACAAACATATTTGCTATACAAATGAAGGGGAGTAGTGAAGATACTAACATCAAATAGACTAATAATAGCTACAAAAGGCATAGACTTTAAAGAGGAATTTGTAGTTTCTAGAGCATGAAAACATTCTTTTTGGGGCCAAGGCTAAGAGAGCATCTTCTAGAAAGTTGTTCAGTTCAATTTGATCATTAATATTTATCAAACATAAATCTTATGTGTTCGTAACACAATCAATAGTTATCCTTAATAAAAGGGCTCCTAGAGGAGAAGTTTCTAAATTCCGAATGAGCTCTAGAGGCAATTAGCATAATTATGACCAAGGTTTTGGAAGGTTATATGCAAAACCTCAAATTTTACTTTCTTCCAATAACCACGTGAAAGGTATGAATGCATATCTTCTCAATCAAAGGGGCATAAACGTATATTTCAATAAGAACATAGCTACAAGAGAGTGATCAATGTCGGGAGAAATAATAATAACATTCACTTGTATTGGTTTGCCAAGAACGGAATCGAATGGAAACAATGTAGATTGAACAATGTTGTGGACATAAATACCAGAAAAATAACCCAAGGTGGGGTAATAGATGGCTCCTCACAAGTATCAAAATAAGTAGATCTATGTAAAATATGAAGAATAAGAGAAAAGTTCAAAATAATCTACTTCTAAATATAGTTTGATAAGGACATGATGTTGATCAGGAACTCCAATAAGCATATGAGCATGATTAATTGAGACAATCAGAATAAGAGAGGCGTGTTGGGAACAGGGCTTATTGTTGGTGGAAGGAGTCGTGTTTGGGCTTGTTTGCTGGCAATGACAGCATAGAGTTCTAAAGTGATTCAAGAGGGATGCAGGGGCACATTTTCTGATAAGTGGAGAATAGAATCTAATGGGAGAAGAGGAGATATGGGACAAAGAAGGATAAAAAATTACTGAAATCAAGTGTAATTTTTTATCCTTCTTTCACAGGGAGAAAAGAGAGGGTAGGATGTGGTGTGGGGCAGCTTTTTTTTTTCCTAAGGTCATATTTCATGGCATCTTACTTTATTATCATCAAAAACACAGGCAAAAGAATGGGCAAAGTCCTGACTCCGAATCAGTAAAATCAACATGATCGCAAAAGACTCATCAACATAATCTAAAAAAGGTTTTCCATTTCTACCAAAAATATCAATAAAACAGATAAGTACTTGGGAATTCGGCTTTCTAAATCTTCTCTGAGTACTGCAGGTTAATAAAGCATTTAAAATGTACGAAAAAAAAAACACCATTCAATTCAAAAACACAGATGCACAAGCTATGCCATGGGATCAATATATATGACTTGAATATTTTCCTTTCCAACATATAAATAAAAGTAGCATAAAGTTAGAATTAACTTATGGTAACAACCGACGAACTGAAAAAGAGCGAAGCTAGATTTCACTATTCTCAGTAATCGACTGTTGATATGTTGACTAGAACAAATACGATCAACAGCCAAGATGATGAATTGAATCAAAGGTACAGTTTAATCCATGAACCAAGAAACATAACTGAAAGCAAATTAAAGCGATATGAAACAATCAAACTTATCATTCTGAAGTCAAAATTATTCCTTGTAGAAAATGGCTACATAAATCAGACAATAATCAAATTACGACAGGAAAGTGAACGCATTGGAGGGAGGGAGGGAGCAATAAGGTACGGGCTCACTGTCGGGGCCTCCGAGCTGGGCGACGGAATCGACGAAGCGATCGTGGAGCTCAGCCGTCCACCGGAGACGGGGTTTGGGATCCGAGGTGAGAACCAGGCTGGCGTCCGCCGGGAGACTCGTTCCTTCCAATCCTCCTCCATTCAAGTACATTCTCCGAAACCCTAAAATGATTCAGTGAGCAGAGGAGGAAATTGGAAGCGAAGTAGAAAAACGAGCTGAGGAAGGAGACGAGGGCAGTTAGGAGAGTTGGCCTGGCAATTTATATAGAAAACATTTTAGCTCCACCTCTTGCGCTTTAATTTTTATTATAAAATATATTAAGATTAATTTTAAAATTATAAAAAATATTAATATAAATGGGATGATTTAAATTTATTTTATTATACTATATATCTAATATAAATTTAAACAAGATTATATCAAAATAATTTAATATAAAAAATTAATAGAAATTTAACATAATATTTTTTTAATTAATATTACATATAAAATATTTATATTACAATACAGCTTATTTTTCGCTATTAAATAATGTGTAATAATTAGGTGAGGAGGGCTGCCAGGAGTTGCCGCCCGCGCTCGTACTTTTATTTTTATTTTTTATTTTTGTGATATAGTTTATTATAAAATCATAAAATTAAATTAGTCCGATTCAAACTGACAAAAACCTTTATAATAATTTTATTATTATTATTTAATTAATCAAGCTAACTCACACCCGTGCTCGTACTCTCTCTCCTTTATTTATTTGTTAATAAAATTGTAAAATATGACAATTCTTTTTGTTGTTTTTTCGTTATTTACCAAATCACTATAATGTATTTTTTTTATTATTTTAATATTTATTGGACTCCGGCTCTCAATTCTCAAAAAAAAATGAAAATTTGTTATGGGGAATTTTGTAATATGATCATAATGTTTAATTGTTTATTGGTATTGAAGTTTTACCATCAATTTTTTTTTGTTATTTAATAGTTTGAGCTAATTTATAGACGAGTTAATAAATCTTATTAAATGAGAGTTGTGTGAATAGAGGCATAATTTTATAGCTTTAATTATGAAAAATCGACATCACGTAAATTTTATATGAAAACATAAGAAACGAATAGTTATGAGATGCCCGGTTAAATAATTTTTAATATAAAGTGATATTTAAATTATATTAGGTGGTTTTAGCTAAACGGGAAGAAGGAACCAATGTAAAGGTGAGAGACAATTATTATTAATTTTGTCAATATTAGTGACAAAATAAGATTGAATATATAAATAGTCTCATTTTTTAGGGCAAAAATATAATGATAGGATGCTGCAGGTGGAAAGTCAATGTAACTAAGGATGGTCGATATGGTCTCCATTACGAGGTGAAATAGACATGAAACTAAATACAACAAATTAAGCTATTTTAGAGGGTTAGGTCAGGTTAGGGGTATCAATATTTGACACGACCCAAAAACTTGACTCAAACCTGACTCGACCCGAAAATTCCGGGTTAGGGTTGACCCGATTCGACCCATTTTGGAAAATTAGGTTGGGCTCGGGTTGACCGGAAACCCGAACTCAACCCGGGAAAAGCATGCATGCTGCTTTCTTGAGCCGCGCTTACAGCATCTCATCGCTTGCATATCGCCATGACTGCAGTCACAGACTCGTCGTCGTCGCCAACTAGTTGAGCAGTTGACGCCTCACCCCGCCTGCGCCCTTACGGTCCCAATTCGCCCTAACTGCGGTCACCAAAGTAGACTCGCATGCTTTCATTTTTTGAATCAAAATGTGTGCATGGGTCGGGTCAGGTCAACCCGCGCGATTTGGGTTTGGGTTGAAATACTTGACCTGTTTGCAAAAATGAATCGTGTTCTTGTTGGGTCAATTGGTGTTGAGTCAGTTCCAGGTTAAACCCGAACTCGACCTGTGACCTAATTTTGACAGCCCTTGGTGAGGTCACTACTGTTGGTTGGAATGTTCATCTGCCTAGAGATGATGATAAACATCATAGGGTTGAGGTTGCATGATGTGAAGGTGGTGAATAAGATAACTTAACAAAATCATGATAGTGATGATGAGTAGTTAGGACGATACTCATTCTAAAGCTATAACATGAAGATCATGAGTAAGGGAAATATAGAATTTAAATTTGAAGGTACTTGATGGCAATCGAGATAAATCAGATGATACATGACAAGCTAACAAATCCATGACTAGATTCATGATTAAAAGCATAATAATTAGCCTATAATATTATTTTATTTTATTTTTATATTAGCACATAGAGGTGGCGGCTATATATTATTTGGAGGGAATTTCAATATAAAAATATAATTAATATTTTGTTTATTTTGTTACGCAATCAAGAATTTTAATATCTTTTTGCGGCATAATATCTCTTTGCTCGCTTAACAAAAGAATTTTAAAATTCTTTTTTTTTCTCTGAATGAAACTCTACAAAATGGCCATATAAGACCATCTCTAACCGAAATCCAAACAAGCGTTTGGCGTCGTTCGGTCGCTCCAGCCGAACACCAAAACTTCCGCCATTTGCTTGCGGGTGAACAATGCAACGTCAATATTGGTGTTGCACTGTTCACCCACGCTATTTTGCTCTCTCAACCAGAAAAACGCTCCAAAGGAGAAGGATCGTTACCTTCGCGCAGAAGTAAAAAAATGATGTTCGATTGGAGCAGTACCACGCTATTTTTGCATTTTGCGGTATTTTGACGTGAAAAATGGAGTCCTCCGTTGGAGTTGCCTTAACTACATAAGACGACCCAATGTGCGAATAGTTTAATAGCTCAAATATTTTAAGAGATACGGCATTTACACGCATTATTAGGTCGTGGTTTATCCGTTTATGTTGCTGAAAATTAGTGCAGTTGCGTGATTGACCACTGTTCACAAATAGTAATTACGTCTTGAATATTAATATTTGAGCTATATTTGAAGGCCATGTATTGTAATATGTCCAAATCCAAATTTAGGAAATGTTTGGGATGGCTGCAGTTGTAGTGTTTTAAAAAGTTAATTATAATGTTGTTATGAGAAAATAAATTGGGATTATAAATAGTAGCTTTTTAGCATTAAAAAAAAAAAGAAATAGTAAAAAAATAAATTGTAGAAAAATAAAATTATGTTTTCAAATTTACAACTAATAAAAAAATTGTCCCAAATAGAGGTAGGGTTATTTTGTGCGGATATTGAACGCTATCTGGAGACCAAACAAAATACATCACGTCACTCTCTACTCGGTAGCCGGCTCGATACTGCTCGGTACCGCTAGGTACAGTTGACATGACGCATTATGATTGAACTGTGTTCGGAGTCCGCACAGAATAATTTCTCCGTGCAATGGTTGCGTGACTTGAGTGGGATGGCTGGCAGCCCAGTCAATCAGTTATGACATGTCAATTTATTCTGTAAAATTAAACAAAAAGTTAAATTGAATAACATGAAATAATTAAAAGTTTTATTTTATTATTTTTACAAAATATTTTAAATTAGGGGATATAAGAAGTATTTTTTAAATAATTCTATTGAAAAAATATAATTTAGGTTGATAAAGTTATTAATTATTTTAATCGTTACCTTAAATTATAGAAGTAGTGAGGCAGATGAAAAGTTCTGGCTATTTTTAAGGAAGATCTTATATTTTTTTTAATTCAAGAAAATAAAATTGTTGTTTTACTATATAGATTAATAAAATTAAAAATAAATTTTAAATCTCTTTTTAGTTGAATAAAAATATATGGTATTTATTTAATAAATAATTATAAATTTAATTATATGTTATTAATTATAAAACTAATAAAGCATTAGTAAATCTCTAAGAAAATTATGTCTTTCTATTTTAAATCTTCCCAAATATAAAAAGCCCAAAGTAGTCAGAAAAAAATCGCGAGCCTTTCCAACCTTTGGTTCTGCTTTGTGAACAGATGTGAGTAGCTGTCGATGTTAGGTGTTTTCGCTTCAAGTCTCCAATCTTCCATCGTCGGATGTCCTGATTGCACGAATCTAATCTAAATTGAGGCTGTGACGTATTTCGCCGGTTTTGAAAATAGCGAAATTGATATGAGGACACATTTTTAAAAGGACAAATAAATAAAACTGAATTAAAAAAAGAAAAAAGAAAAAAACTGATGCCAGTCGTTAACTACTGGCTTTGGTGAGCTGGCAATTTGTCCACCGTGATGGGCTTGCCTGGTGTGCTGGCCGGTTTGGCGGCAGGGTTAGGCGAGCGGGCCAGGTATGCGGGCCGGTTGGGTTGGTCATGAGTGAGCGGGTTATCAATTATTAATTGCATTATTTGCTATGAAGTAATTATTTTTAAATAACTTATAGTTATTTATTGGTGGAGTACAAGTTGATGTGAATAATTATATTAAGTGGGGTAATTATATTATTTAGAAATGAAATAATTGGGAAGGAGCTTATGAAGATGTAATTATATTGGTGAACCGTATAGTTGTTAATTAATTTGAATTAGAAAATTTTAACTATGTATTACTTCGTGATTTAAATAAATTAAATGTTTAACATATGTGGGTTAGTACATTATTAGGGAATTAAAATTACAAAGAAAAGTCAAGTCACTCCCAAAAAAAAATGTTGTTTGTGAAATATAAAGTCAATATATTTTGTATGTTCTTATATTAATTTAGAGGCGCATATTTTCAATTTGATTGACATTTTAAGATAAAGCGCAAAATTAAATGATGTATTTTGTGAAATATAAAGTTAAGATGATAGATATTTTCCTCATAGGTTTTTTTTTGTCCATATTCATCATTATGTTATAGATTTCGCCAACAAGTGCATGGTAGTTCTTTGATGGTGTGGAGTCAGGCAAATCACGTGAGCATGGACATGGGTTGGTCGGGGTCGTTTTAGGCAGAAGTGCGGGCTGTATAAGAACTGGGACAAGTCGCAGGAGATGAACCGAGCCAGCAAAGTCTTGTTATTCATTTTGAGGTGGTGTCGAGCAAATAAGCAAGCAAATTAGATTTAGTGTGTTTGAGCAATGGATCAAGAACGACAAGATCATGAACCTCGGGGCGATAGGTTTGTTGCAGACTCGAAATAGGATAGGGCGAAGTCATAGGCTGGAGCACGCATGGGTGTTTGGGGAAGACTAGCAAAATGGAATGTGTTAGATGATAGAGCATGATCGTGTCATGAATGAGCATATGTGTGGTCGGAAGCACATGTTAGCATAGGTGTATAACGGCCAACGGTCACTGTACTTCTTGTAGTTAGTTTTATTTCTTGCTCTCAGCTCTCTATTAATACCTTACTGTATTCTATTGACAAAGTGTAATACAATCCATCTTATTTCCTATCCTCCTGTCGTGCTCTGGCTCTCGAACCTTACATGGTATCAGAGCAGGTAATTCTTTCCTCTGCTTTCTTTCCCTGCGTTTCTTCGTCAAACAAGAATCATGGCCGCCACCACCAACGCCTCTTCCAATCTCTCCTCTACGGAAGAAACCCCATCCTCCAATCCACCACCAATTCCGGCATCTCTAAAATTTCTGATGAGCCATCTCAAAAGCGTCGTCGCCCAACCCCTCAGCGCCGAAAATCACCCACTATGGCGCTCACAGGTACTCAAGCTCTTCAAGGCTAACGGCTACCAAGGCTTCTTGGATGGGACCTCCCCTCCGCCACCACCAACGACGGACGCTGACGGCTCCATTTCACCCAACCCCTTATACGAAAACTGGCTCTTACAAGATCAAAATCTTGCCGCCGCCATGTATTCCATCATCTCGCCTACAATCCTGCCGTATGTTCTAGCCGCCGAACACTGCTCAGAGATCTGGGCTATTCTTGATCGTCGCCTTCAATCGAGTACACGGTCAAGAATAATTCAACTCCGGCATGAACTCCACTACCTCACAATGAAAGATAAAACGATGTCTCAATATCTACTGGACATCAAGGCCAAGGTAGATGCTCTTGCTGCCGCCGGCGCCATCATTCCCATCGAAGAAGTCATCCACTACACCTTGGATGGTCTACCGCAGACGTATCAAGCCTTTAAAATAGCTATACGCACCGGTCGTCAACCCATCGATCTTGACGAACTATATACGCTACTTTGTAGCGAGGAGCTCAACATTGCTCATGAAGCCACCCGTGAGCTTCAATCTCTTCAAATTGCCGGTAATGCCACGGCGCTTGCTGCCCCTCGCGGTCGAGGTCGCGGCAGATCTTCATCCAATCGCGGACGGAACCCCAACAATCGATCCAACACCACCACCAATCGCGGCCCAAGAAACGCAAGATCCACTATTACTTGCCAAATCTGCGGCAAGAACGGTCATTCAGCCGTTAAATGTTGGTATCGTCATGACGAAGACTACAATACCGAACCTCAGTCCGCCGCTCTCTTCACTTCTCCGGCCGCTACCTCCTCCACGGAATGGTTCCTTGACAGTGGTGCGTCTTCGCATCTTACCTCCAACCCGAGCCATCTTCAATACTCTCAACCTTATACTGGCACCTCTCAAGTCACTCTTGACAGTGGTGCGTCTGCCTTAATTGCTCTTATTACATCACATCCTATCGATCTCACATAACTCAAGTAAAAACATATTGTACTGCTTAACAATTTCATCATTATAATTCAATTTTTAAAAATAATACATGCTATGCAAAGTTAATCTAAAATTAAAATAGAATTACAATTTTGTAAAGGCAGCAAACAGGAAAATTATGTTTGTTCCAGACAAAGCTAAACCAAGACTACAATCTTGTTCATAGATTACAAAAATTATATAAATTTTATAATGATCATAGGAAAAAAGAATCTCACAAACAAACTATTCACAATCATAATTGATTAATGCACACAGACATAAAAAAAAGCGACGAAAAGAACAAACTGTATAAGAGATGGCGGATCTAATCGTCGATGCGGAAGCTTAATGAGCAGAGAAGGCCGAATATCACTATATAGGTGTTTCGTAAGAGCGAAGAAAGTGAAAGGGAAAGGAGTCGTCCTTAATTGGAAAGAGGAGAAGAAAATCATGTGGATCATGTGAACATTCTGCTACCTGATCTCCCCACTCGAGCAGCCCGATTCAGCGTTCGGACTTCCCCCCCAACGTTCAGGGGCGGATCCATCCTTAATTTTCAGTGGGGCAAAAAGTGTAGAGATTTTTTTTTTGCCTTGAAGTCGGCTCGACCCTTATTTGTTCATATACTTGATCATTATATGTTTTGCAGATATGTCGGGGGTCCAAGGGGGCAGCGCCCTTTGGCGGGGTTCGACCTGCCCAGTCATGTCACGGGGTCAAGGGGCAGCGCCTCTGCGAGGGTTTCCGGAGGCAGTGCCCCCAAAAAAAATTTTGGTTGTAGGGATATCTTTTAATTTTCTTTATTATTTCTCTTTGTATTTGGTTCATCGTTTGATTATATTGGGCAATTGCCTAAAGATTATAATAATTTTAAAACTTTTAGGGGGGTAATTGCCTACAAATCTATATAATAAAGACTAAAAATTAGATGTAGTGGGACAAATTATCTAGATAATCATATAATAAAACGGCCATGTTGGACAGTGCACCACCTCAACTGGCACTACTTACATATATTTTTTTTTCTCTGTTTTGTCTTCGACTATTCATTTACTTCAGGTTTTCCTTAATATAGATAATGCGAGAGATTGAGAGAGAAGCAAGTAAAAAACATTTACGTTTCCATTTGATTCCTACAATCTATCGATGTCATTCTCTCAGCCTGAAGAGGCGTGAAGTTGCCAGGAAACGATCTTCAAGCTCGCGAGGAATATAGGCTTTGTTTGTTGCAGCTGGAACAGGAATCTCTGTGCCGTGTCCTGGCAAAACAATGTTATTTTATAAGAACCTGTACAATATGATTGCAAATAATTGAAAACGATTTATAGCTTTCAATAAGTTTTTGAAAAAACATAAGGGATGAGTTATAATGCCTACAATATTTAGATTAAAAATAAAATTGATAACCAATATATCTAAATTCATACACACACTTAAATCCATAAACTAAGGGTGTCAATAAAAGACACGATCCGAATCCTAACTGAAAATTACCGGTTTAGATTGACCAATTTAAGAAAATCTGTCAAATTCAAATCAACCCACCCAAAATTAACCAAATTTGACCCGCTTCACTCGTTTTGCATTTCAAATTCGCACGATTATACGATCACGAATTCAGAATTCAGGTTCACGATAATGGCATCTCAACCGTTGGCTTTAGCTTTAATATAATATGAATATCATGTGTAAATAGCGATTCATTCTGGCACGATATTTTTTTTTTCTTTGCCGTAACTTGTAGGCCGCAGTTAGGGGCAGAACCAGCCTCTTTTTTAGGGTGAGCAAAATATGATTGTGAATTACATAATTTTACCTATGAAATAAAAAAGTTATATATATATATATATATATATATATGTCCACCCTTAGCCACCCCTGCCCGCAGCAGCTGCTTCTCTCTCGCTCTCCGTCGTTCATCACCGGAGGACGACGTTTTTTGAGTGTTCGAAAGCTGACGACTGGACGCTAGGGGTGTTAATTTCGGGTCACGGGTTGAACCCGAAACTAACACATCACTATTCGGGTCAACCCAAACCTGACCTGTTTTTGCAAACGAGTCAGTTTTTCGGACCCGAACCTAATCCGTTTCGGGTATGGGTCAACCTGACACGACCTGATGCCAACAAAAAAACTGCTAGTTTTCGGGTCCAAGACAGGTCAATCTCCGCTTTTAGGGCAAAAAAACTTGTCAATCTATGGTTGTCGTGTCAAAAACGGGTTTTCGGGTCAAAACAAGTCAATTTCTGGTCAAAGGGTCAACCAGAACCTGACTCTTTTTTTTAATGGGTCGAATTGTTGAACCCGAACCCGGCCCATTTTGGGTTTGGGTTGACCCTAACCTGAAATTTTTGGGTCGGATTCGAGTTGAATTTTGAGGTCGTGCCAAATATTGACACCCCTACTAGACGCTCCTTGCCATTCGCCTCCTTCTTCCATCTCCATAGTCCATACTCATTCCTCCTCTTTCCAGCAGCCGTAGATCGGACTCGCCTGGCCATTTGCCCGCAAGCCCGCAGCAGTTGCTGTTCCAATAAGACCCCTCCTCCTGCTGCAGACCATCAAGTTCTCATACAACCCAAATTCAAATCCTGCTAATATTTGTTCTTAGAGGCACCCTTGTTATCTAAAATCTGAAATGAAATGCATGATTCTAGCTATATGCTAAATTTTTTATTAAAAAATATTTCACCTGTGCTTTGGCGCTTTGGCCTTTTTGTGTTCATTGCCATGCTCTGAAATCTGAATCAGGTTGCAGATTCTAATTGATTTTTAAATCGCACTGTTGATGAAATCTTGTATGAATTCCAAGTAGTTATTAGGATTTTTTAAGCTTTTTATATGTATGATGAGCAATATACAAAACTACATTCTGCGCATTTGAATGCCATTATGAATTTCTTGTACCTTTCCGGTTGTTGAATTCAAACTACTTGTGCGTTGGTGATTTACTGTAAATCAATATAAATAAAAATAAAATTAATGGCAATATTGTATATTGCTTCTTCTTTTTTTAATGAGTTAGCGGGTCGGATCAGGTCCAAACGGGTTCAGATTGGGTGGGGTTTGAATTTATGATTTTGACATGTTTGTTAAATGGGTCAGTTGATTTAGTGTGGGTCAACTTCGGGTAAGACTCGAACCAGACCAAAAACATGTTTTGACACCTATAACATAAACCTCCAATATGTAATTGATATACCACCAAAGATTCCACCATATTGAGCATGATTATCAATGCATATTGAAATTTAAAAATTTTTAGAATTTAATGATCATCCAAAATTTGATTTAAGTTCACTTATAATCAAGTTAGAATTTGCTTCTCATCTTATAAAATTTTTAAAACAGTAAGACAACAATCAACAGACACATGTACAACAACAATTTGAAAGGAAAAGTAATAAAAAAATTGTCCCAAACAGGCACTAAGGCTTCATTTGGGACGGCTTTTTTACTGCTTTCAAAAACAGAGTTTTAGTATAAATTTTTTTATTTTTGTACTAAAACTCCGTTTTAGAAAGCAATAAAAAAGCCATCCCAAACGAAGCCTAAAGCTTTGTTTGGGACGGCTTTCTTACCGCTTCTTAAAGTTGCTTTTCAGTACAAAAATTTTAATTTTTGTACTAGAAATCTACTTTAAGAAGCATTAAGAAAGTCATCCCAAACGAAGCCTAAGGCTCTCTTGAATTTTATCAGCCCAAAAAAGGAATGAAAAAAAAAAAAAAAGAAAACAGAACTCATGAAGTTAATGATACTTATATTTCATTAGAAAATTTTGTGGGATGTTAAGCTTGTAGCAGATCCCTACCTAACCTTTTAAACTTATGAAATCCCCTAATATTAGATATTATTAGGACATCTCCCATCTGCCTTCCAATATTCTGAAAGGTCTCTTTCTTGGCGTGCTGGAGTTCAACAAAGCCCTCCAAATCATTATTAACAAATATTTTAGTGACAACATAGTATAAATGTTCATAGAGTTCCTCTTCCCAAATTACTTTGATGATGAAATTTCAAACTTCTACTCAACAAAAAACATAAACGATTGAAACCATTCACCATATCCACAACACTCTTATGAGAACTCATAAAGGGATAGAGGAACAAAGATCAGCTGAGAATGGATATTTTCTTCTTTAAATAAGTAATAAGTTCTATATTGATTAATGCAATCAAGCTTGCGCATGCAGTGTAATATCCATTAATATCTATATTCTATAGGAACAAAGTTAATACCTCAAGTGTTTTGATCAAGATGGATCTCTGGATTTATTTTAAGATGAGTGTAATGTATATTCTGATTGATTCTCTATATATGTTAAACTCATCTAAAAGTCGATCCAATAGCTTTGAAACCCATTGTGCTGACATTTAGGTTTCATTTGGTATAGCTTCATTACTGCTTCTTAAAGCAGTTTTTTAGTACAAAATTTTAATTTTTGTATTAAAAATCTGCTTTAAGAAGCGGTAAGAAAGCTGTACCAAATGAATCCTTAGTGAGCATATTCTTAACAAAATTTTCTCATTTCAGTGAGTGAGTGAATCAAATGAGAATCGAATATGGACTAAATACGTTACTGGTTAAACATATTTCAATTGAGAAGTTTAAACTTATGAGTATGAGCAAACTATTTGTTATTTCTATATTAATATATTTTTCAACTATATGATTTAGACTTCGTTTGGGACGGCTTTTTTATTGATTTCTAAAACGGAGTTTTAGTACAAAAATAAAAAAATTTGTACTAAAACTCCGTTTTAGAAAGCAGTAAAAAAACAGTCCCAAACGAAGCCTTAATTAGTGCGCACAAATATTAATAACTTATTCTTCACATGATCACAGCTTTCAACATTAGTCATTATTCCTGCTCAAATAGAAGTTTTTTTAATATCAATAACAAACATACTAGATCATATCTTCATCTATGAAGAAAATGATTTAATGTTCTCGCTCTATAGGTTGTCATGATCAACTCATTTAAGCCGCAATTGATGTAAGTGACCCATCAATAGTGCGTTACAAGCACCATTAATAAAGTTCTAAGCTTTACAAGCACCACAGATAAAAAATCTAAATATCAGAGTTGTCCAAACAATTTTGGAAGCCTTATCAGATTGAATTTAGAGCTAACAAAGAATGGAGACAATAGAACACAATTTTGATATTGATTTTTTGCCCTTTAACAACAATCCAATGCCACCAATAGTATGCTAGCTAATTGAAGTTCTATAGGAGATGCAATAATTTTGATGTGAGCTTGGGATCTACTTTGGTGTTGTGAAAAAGTGAAGAGAGTTGATATTATTTTTTAGGCAAACCACTCATCTTCTTAATGGCAAAAATGGACAGTGGCCTCAATATGAAAAATACATTATAATCATTTAGAAGGAAGGAGGGAGAAGATAAGAGATAAGGAGAGCTCATTAGTATAATTTTGCTTCTAACCACTTATGCAAGCTCATTTGTACTATGATTCAAAATTTATTGATATTATTAGAATCATTTCGAGAAGGCGAGTTTCAAATATAACTGTATAAAAATATAAAATTTGAAGTTCATTTGATCATTAAGATTTTTTTCTAATTCTGTCGTTGTTTATCAAATTCAATGAAAGTAACTTTGATGATTTCATTTTAATCTAAAAAACTCAAAAGCTCGTTGGCCCTATGAAATAGTTATAAAAATTTTTAGTTCAAATATTTGTAGATTTTTATTTTAAAAAATTATATCATACTTTTTAGTTGAATTGGATGAAATTTTAGTTTATATTTTTTGGAGGAATTTTTAAAAAGGAGCTTGTTTAATGCGTAAGTAAGTAAAAGAAATATGATTATTAAACAATTTAAAAAGAAGCAAAAACATCAAATTTTTTCTTAGAAAATGTTAATTAATTAAAAAAATGTAAAATCATTTGGTGTTTTCTTAAGAAAGTATTAAAATAAATTACTTGACTTATTTAATAAATAAATAAGTGAAGAATATTTTACAAGTTTTGAACCTGTTGTTTTTTTGGAATTGCTTACCTTCTACCATATGAAGTGCAAGAAGAATATGTTTGGCATTTAAATCATTTTATAATTATTAATAATCTCTTGTAATTTTTTATCTCTTCCTAAGAAACACCAAATGATTTGACATTTTCTTAATTAATTAGTAATTTTTATAGAAAATGTCAAATGATTTTACATTTTTGTTCCTTTTTAAATTATTTAATAATTACACTTCTTCTACTTAATTATGTATTAAATATGCTACTTTTTTAAATTTCTAAAAAAAAAAAAATTTAAATGTTATGCTGTCCAATCTATAGCATAAAAAATAAATAAATAAATCTATAGCGGAAAAATAATGATAGAGGGGGAAAGAATGAGTTTTTTTTTTTTTTTTGTTTATATCTGTATTTGATCCTGCAATCATCATTCCCTTTTGACCTGGTTGAGAGGAATTTTTATTGCGTCCTCCCACCTGACGTAGAGATACGTCCTCCCATCACTAAAAAACTGGATTTTTGCTCCGTATTGCTAGCTATTATTTGGTATTAAAGAAAAATATCATCATGTGAAGACCAATACCGAGTTCTACCGAGCTATACCGAGCAATACCGAGCAATACAAAAAAATACCTAGTTTTTCATAGAAAAAATTGGGTATTGCTCGGTATAGCTCGGTATAACTCGTTATTGGTCTTCACATGATGATATTCTTCGTTAATACCAAATAATAGCTATCAATACCGAGCAAAAATAGAGTTTTTTATGGGTGGGAGGACGTATCTCTACGTCAGGTGGGAGGACGCAATAAAAATTCGGTTGAGAGAGCACCGAACATGAATGAAAAAGTCTGACAAGAAATATAAATAAAATTTGAAGGTCTTTTAATTTTAAAATATTTTCAATTGAACTGACTTTTACAAATATTAAATTCTTATATTTGTATAGTAAATATTGATATTAAATTTTAATAAAATAAAAATACACTATTAAATTTTCATTAAAATAAAATATAATATTTATATATATAACTGACCGGTTCAACAAAATTAAGATAAGCGCATTTCAAGCAAATTAGACCCGGTTCAACCTGAATGTAATTTTCAAATTTAATTGAATCGAAAACTTAATCCTATTTTAAAAACATTGAAAATTTCTCTAAGTATCTTTTTCTTTTTTAAATAAGTCTATCCAAACTAATTTCTATCACATTTTAGAGTTTTTTTTTTATTTTTCCGTTAATTTGAAAACAAAAATAGTTGATTGCTCTGTATGTTTAAAATAGTTAATAATTCTTTATGTAATTAATTTTGATATTCTTTACACTATAATTATAGTTTATTTTATAGTATAAAATTAAGTAGCTATCAATATAACATATAACTCATAATAAAATCATAAATTCTTCTATAACACATATTATTTTTTAGTAATTAATATTTCAAAGTATATATTTTTATTTTCCATTATATATAAACATTTTAATAAAATTAATCATTGATAAAAATTCCAAATTGAAAAGATTTAAAATGTAGGCCACATAATTTTTTGTTATCATAGTTTGCCCATTATATAATCCTCCACTAATTTGTTTGGCAATATACAATGAATCCACTAACCCAAAGCATATTCTCTATTGAACCTCTAATTGACATTATTCTATCACATATAATTTCTTGCTAGGAAAAAATAATATTACTTCGTAATAGAAGAAATTTAAAATTAAGTGCTCACATTTTTTTTTTATTCCTTTATAATATCCTCCCTCTACACAATTGGATCAATAACAACAAATGAATTAATAAACAATGATGAGATTCACAAAAGTCATGATTTGATGTGATATTATACGCATGTCCCGATAAATTATGTAGCTTTGCTTCAATAGTGATTGAATTTTATAACAAAATTTGTATGATTATACAAAAAAAATAAGATTGTTGCGCCCTGGAATATTCACGGCGATAGAGAAATATAAAATTTGAACGTCTTAGTTTTGTATGAATATTTAGCATACAATCATATAAAAGAGAGGATGTAGCGTTCATAAGAGACACCATACTTTTTACGTGGAAACCTATCAAAATGGAGAAACACCATGGGGCATGGCTCAGTCTGAATGAATCCACTAGTATTTGCAGTCAATTACAAATGAGGCCCTTCCTTGGGGGAAGGCATTGGATTGATGTAGCAAATATACATCATATAGAGTGCATTACATGGTGGCCTTGGTGGGAATAAAAATAATCAATATTGACATGTTCATTTAGCCGGCAGAACCATAGTCGACGGGCGACGGAGGTTGGAAGGACCGTAGTCAGCAAGCGATGGAGGGCGGAAGGATCGCAGTCAGCAGACGACAGTGGTCAGAAATACTGTTGTCCGACGACGGTGGTAGGAAGGACCGTAGTCGATGGACAACAGTGGACAGAAGGACTGTAATTGAGTGACTTCTAGTTGCCGGGAAGAAGCCCGACATCAATTTGTAGACGAGTTTAAGTCCAACAATAAATGAAAGATCGGTGGAAGTCCAACATCAATTGGTGGTCAGATAGAAGTTTAACAGAATTTCGGCCTCATGCAGAAGTTTGATGGAAGTTCGGCGACGGGCGATGATCCGGCATAAGTCCGACGATAGATGGTGGTTCGGCGGATGTCCGGGCTGTGGTGAAGCTTGGTGGCAAGAGAGATTTTGGATGTCTCTTCCTTCCTCCTCTCCTTCTCCCTTTTCTCCTCTTTGCTTGGGTAACCCTTCAATGAAGAATGAGATGTCTATTTATAATTTTCTTAGAATAAGATGACCAATAAAAAGGAGGGAGATTAAGAGTAAGTTGGGAGTTGTTTGGATGGACATACGATATTGATCCCCTTGATATTGGATCGTTTAATTATCTGGCTTTTGAATGTCTTAATGATATCAGAATTCAGTAATATTGATTCGTTGGATATGTCTCGTCGAGCCGCTCGATGCGGTCATAAGCATGCCACGTTTGAAATTTTTTTGGTAATCCAAATTATGGTTTGAAGCATCCAAATTCTTTTGGGTTCTTGATTTGAACCCATTTGGGCTCAGATTGAGTCGAATTTGGTGTCATTGAGTTCATATTTTCAAGACGTTTAGTTTTACTATAAATTTGTTAAAAACGGAGTTTGGAAGGTCCCAATTTAATTTTGGAGGTTTCCAATTTGATTTTGCCTTGAGATTCACGTGGTTCAAGATAAATTTTTGATGATATATGAAGGGTATATACATATCTAAGTTAAAAAAATTTAATAGTTATTTATATATGTCTAAATTTTTAATTTATATAAAAATATTATTGATTGAAATATAAAATTAAATAGAAAAAAAAAATTTAAATATATAAAATTATATGGTAAGAATGTAAAAAAGAAAAATCTTTAATTTTTAAGAAATGTTATATTCACAAGTTGTCTTTGGCTTCTTTTTATTTATTTTTCCTGTTTTTATATATAATTTAAATTTTACACAGCACAAGTAACTAATTCCCTTGTTCATCTTTTTATTTAAATAACCAAATAAATTAATTCCCTCTTCATATTTTTCGTTATTTCATGATTCCGCAGCTCTGCTGGTCACTGCCGCCACGAAGCTTCATTCTGCACGACCACAGGAAGTAGAGCACATCCATGGAGTCTAGCAAGACCTGGCCACCTCCCTCTCTTCCTTCTCGCTTCTCCCCTGTTCCGCACCGCAACCCTCCCAGCTCAAACAAGAAGATTTTTGCAAAACCTAATCTTTTCATTCCCGCCTTATCTCTCCAACATCAGCGAGGTAGAGGAGAAAGGGCGAACGTTACTTCTAAGATGCCTGCTCCTGCGCTTCAATCTACTGGAAAATTTGCGGACTTACCTTTTGATGTACTGGCCCGATTAGCGGCGGCGTTCGATATCCCGGAGCTTTGGGCGGCCAGTACGGTTTGTAGGCCGTGGAGAGAGGCTCTTAGGCCTCTAAGGGAGGCGATGGTGCTTCTGCGGTGGGGAAAAAGGTTTAAGCACGGCCGCGGGGTGCGGCCCGATCCTAAACGGGCTCTTGAGTCCTTTCTGAAGGGGGCGGAGCGGGGTTCCGCTGCTGCGATGGTGGATGCGGGGCTCATGTATTGGGAGATGGGCCGGAAGGAGGAGGGCAAGAGCTTGTATGCTAGGGCTGCGGAGCTAGGGCATCCCGCGGGCCAGTGCAATCTTGGAATCTGCTTCTTGGAAGGTATGTTATTGTGAAAAAGGAAAAAAAAAAACTTTTTTCTTGTTAAATCTCATTACTTTACGCTTATCAGAAAGTTTTATGTAAGTTTGAGAGGCGGTTTGATTGGTTGCTTGCCTTCAAAATAGCTAAAATTAAAGGCAGGGAATATTATTTCTTCGTGTTTAATTTTGTTTTTAACTTGTTGCATTCACATTAGATCAGTGACGCAATGCTTTCTTTGGGTTATTCCTTTTCATTATTCCCTGCTGCCAAAACTGGCTAAATTCCAAATTGTGGTCATTTTTTTGAAAGTAAATTTTGCTTCAAATCAAACATCAATTTATGTTACTGTATAACAAGAGCCAAAGTTTTTCAACGGACATCTCCTATATTAAATCTTGTTATTTTTAATCTTTATTATTATTTTTGGAAAGTTTAGAGCAAAGCCCAAAATTATATAAAAAGAAAAAAAGAATTGAGTGTTCAAGTGGTTGAAGCAAAATGGTTTGAGTGTTCAAGAGCAATCTTGTTGATTGTTGTGTGCTTTTTAAGTTATACGTGTAATTAACTTCATATTCTAGAATTTACCCAGCTACTTTGGTCTGTTGGTTGGGAGCTTAGGCTATCAATTAAGAGGTCTTGAGTTCGAGTCTTGTATATGCGATATGTGTGTGGCCACATCTTTATTTTTTAAACTACAATCACAATTTTTGTTTGGCCACTGCTTATTTGTTACTTTCAAAAGATTTTTATGTAGAAATTTTTTTTTTGCAACAATTTAAAAAAATTTACTTTCTATAACAGCTTTATAAAGCAGTAAGAAAGTTATCTCAAACAAAATCTTAATCTACATTTCTTTGAGTTTAACATGCTAAATGAGGTCACATATAGCAAAAGATTGACATACTGCATTATATCTCCTCCAATTTGTTGCAGCTGATCCAGCTGAGCCGGAGGAGGCTGTAAAATGGTTCTTTCGGGCGGCTGAGTTAGGAAATGCGCGTGCTCAATATAGCTTGGCACTTTGCCTACACAAAGGCCGTGGAGTTAAATGCAATTTACGGGAAGCTGTATGTTATGCTGTCAAAAATCTGTATGCTTTATATTTCTTCACACATGTTATATTTATGGAGAATGTATTAATAGTTAAGCATCACATGAACATATTCAGCCTGAGCAAGTCATAATTGAAAACCTCTACTCTCACTTTATATTGAAGTTGTCTTGTTTGAGTTCTTTACCCTCGCATGCAATCACTAGTAGCAATGTTTAAAATTGCGTATTCGGGTATTGAGGCGTTTTTAATTCGTGAGGCGAGGCGTAAGCCTCAAGGCGTTTTGAGGCGTAAGCCTCAAAATCAAAAGATTGCGTAAACATAAAATGATAAATTTGTTATATACTAATGAGTGAATAATATAAAACATAAGAAAGCATAAGATATGAAGTGAAATCAAAATATCTCAATAATAAGACAACATGAAATATAGTTCAACTCAAAATTCTATCTTTCCGAAATCCCAGTATTCTTTTCATTAACATATAATTCTGATTTCCAAAAATAAATAGCAATGACATATCACATAAGAACTCATAAGTCATCAACACCGTCATCACTAAGGGGTTCTTCATTTGAATCATTATTATGGTGAACTGCTCTCTCCCCTTCCTCCTCTCCTATAGAGTTTAATGTCGGGCATTTACTTCAAGATTTATGTAAGTTTTAATATATATAGAGTGAGGCGTAAGCCTCATGCCAATGAGGCGAGGCGGGCCTCAATGCGGACCTCAACTAAGTTGAGGCGCAAGCCTCATAAAAAAAACTCGAGGCGTAAGCATCGAGGCGTTTTTTACTGGAATTGCGCAAAGGCGGGCCTCAAGGCGAGCCTCATATTGCGCAATTTTAAACCATGACTAGTAGTATAAATATCGTAACATTCTTCACACAGAATATTGAGCTTGGAAATTTTATTGACGACAGCTCATTAATGATGATCAACTCCTTTCTAGTAGCTGGAATTTATATCCTTCGATTTATTGAATGTTCAGATGTAATAGAGTGATTGATTCATGAGTGCTGATCAATCTGATTATGATGAATCATTCATCATCATCTTGTTTCCATGTTCATGGAGATGAACCTCCATAGAGATGGCGAGATGGCCATCTTTTTACCATGTGTTTGCTATTGAAGATCTATGAAGTTATGGAGAAGGGTTGAAGGTCAGATGGTTGCTGCTGTATGGAGATTAGAGATGAAATTTGAAAGGGGGGCAGCTATGAGGAGTATAGGTAGCTTGATTTGTGTTGGATGGGATGAACAGAAACTATTGACTTTACTGTAGAATAGAGGAGGAAGAAGGGGGTTTTTAGATAAGAGAAGAGGAAAGAATTATTGGGGAGAAGGCAGATGGCAGCTGGCCATGGTTATAGGAAAGGAAATGAGAGGGAAGGGGAGAAAGGGAAGAGAGAGCACAGGAGGGGAAGGGGCTGATTCCTTTTTGTTACAGGCCATCATCTTCTATTTATTAGAAAGTGCTCTTCAGTGCTAGTATTGAAATGAAAAGCTACATAAAGCACAAAAAGAATCATGATCATCAACGCAAAGAATGGTGGCCTCATCATCATATGGCTTATGATTGTTCTGCATCTTTCTCTTAGATCGCAAAAATGCATATTGAAGAGTTGAAGGTGGCAGTCTTGCTGGATTGGAGCAATAGAATTGACTAGTGTGATGGGCGATGGTTTTTGTATTAACTCCTTTTAAAGATTTGTAGGTTTTGGCATAGGAAACTCCAAAGGAGTCTATTTAAAATCATGAGGTTCATACTCAAGTTTGTGTTTTGGATAAAGATCTCCAAGGTGGCCTTTTAGCAACAAATGGTCTCAACATAGATGAGGGAATGTGACAAGTATGGTGGCAGGATGAACTATTGACTCTATATGAAGAATCTCAAGTGGGGAGATCAATGGTCTAGGGTTGTACGTTGAGCTGTAGGTAGGATTTGATGTTTGGAAGGTGGTGTTATATTAAGGTTGGGATAGCATTTGTGGTGGAATTGGTAAGGTAATTTTATAGAGAAGAAGATAATATTTAATAAAGGAGAGCTCTCTTCCCCATCTTTAACTCTCCTACTATCCTCTCTTCACCTCTAGTGTTCAACTGGCCTAGCAACTCCTTCCCTTCTAGTGGCTAGCTGGCCTAGTTCCTTCCCCTGTTTTAATCCTCCTTTCCTCTTTATCTTATAAATCTCAGTCTATTCTTCCATAGTCTCCTTTTTCCCTCTAGCTAATAGTTCACAAGGCCTTTTCTTTACATTCAACAAGGCTAAAGAACATCAAAGACAACAAACTCTCCGATTGCCATGGCCATCTCCTTTCATATCCATGGAGTTTCAAGGCCATAAGCATGGATGGATGATGATACAGAATTATTGCTAGCCATTAAATTGTTTAAACTTGCATCAATTGATATCAAAGGGAAGGACTTGCAAGAAGGAAAGCTCCTTGAATTTTTGACCTTATTTTTGGTTTTTTGTAGGATTTTGCATGCAAAATTTGTTGGTTTGCCTCTATAGTTTATGAATTTTGCTGCTGTAATTGATTCATTGCATTTGTTGCAAGATTAGGTCACTAAATCCCCATGCATGCACATCCCTTCTCCGTAATCCTTGAGTTTATGCACCTTGCACATTGCTTTTGATGATCACACATCGCTTGCAAACTTGCATCGCTGGCCCTTAAAAATTTGCTCAAAGCTATATTTTCGCCTGTAAATCTTTTTTACTTGGATCATTTTTGCATAATCTACAAGCTATGATGTATAGACACGACACAAATACAACACGACACAAATACAAGACACGTCAATTATTAAAAATATAGGGCACAAACATGAGTTGGACACAATATTATAATTTTTATATCTTAAAAATAGTGTATAGAAATTAAGTAAGCATAATATTAAAAATAATTGAAAAGTAATAAATTATTTAACTAGGATTTGTGATTAAAATTATTAATGTTATGATGTTGAGAGTTGGGCGACAAGGTCGTGTTTCAAGCATTGAGAGAGGAAATTGTTGATGTCAAACTTTGATTTTTAGATGGTTTTGAAACATTGATATTGTGACAATGTTGGACGTCGATGTTGTGATAACATAAATGTGTTGTTGTGAAACCTTAACCACGATATGTTTGGGAGAAATGAAAATTTTATGTTTGAGGAATGAGATATTGAGTGCGGGCAATTAATTTGGGGTTGTTGAAAAGAAATAAGAAATTTAGTTTTTATTTTTTTTTTATAAATAAAAATTTGATATCTAAGAAATTATATTAACAAAATTTATAAAATATTTAAAACACACGTTTGACATGCGTGTCAATTTTTTTTTTTTTTTAATCAAACAAGTCTTTAGCATGTCCTATACATATCACAATTGTGTCAGACGTATGTCTTGTCCGATACGTGTCGCACATTGCATATCTCAATAAGGTGAAGTGTTAATGCATCATAGCCTACAAGTTTTGTCTGTCCAAGCATCTGCTTGCATTCTTTCCTACCTGATAATGCTGCATGCACACTCGCTTGCCTCTTGTGTAAACCACATACTCCAAATGTCCAGCATATGATACGCCATTTCACAAATTGTTTCTTTTTTGCAATGCTCATCACCCCCGCCTCACAATCCTGTGCAGGCAACGACTCCTCACCTCAAGTTCCTCACTACAAATATCCATACAATTACTTACAACTCTTGCATCTCATGGTTCACCATGCATCGCATGCCAATATGATATAGTCTATGTCGATCTAATTATGATTGATCGTTTGTTCTCTAATTATAACAACTTTCATGACATTTTCTTACTAGTCGAGCTATCTTTTTATGCATGTTTTGACATGCATCATCGATTGTTGAATTTTAATGAAGCAGTTCTATTTATTTAGGCAAGATGGTATCTAAGAGCTGCAGAAGGTGGCAATGTACGTGCTATGTACAACGCATCTCTATGTTATGCTACAGGTGAAGGATTCACACGGGATCTCCGATATGCTCGGATATGGCTGAAGCGTGCTGCAGATTATGGCCACAGGAAAGCACAGTTTGAGCATGGCCTTGAACTTTTTTCAGTATGTTTTCGTTTCTCCAGTATTTCATCTCTTAGACCTTTTAGTTTTTTTTTTCTAGATTTAACGTGTTCTTCCATTTTTTTCTGCTGTTAAAGAAAATGTCTTTGAGTGCCTGTCTTTTGAGTTCTACTTGCTTTCATCTACCTTAGCTATTTGAGCTGTCTCCTCAGGTCTCTCCTTTGCTAAAGCGAACAGCAAATGGAGAGTCCTTCAGGGATGCAGTGATGTGCATTGTTTGTTATAGAGGTGTTGTGAGCATTGGTAGTTTTTACTGTTATTCATAATTTGTTGGTTATTTTGCTTGTAAGTTACGGACTCATTGGATTATTCAGCATTGTAAAAAAATATGTCTGCACTTGTTCCTACAGCTTAAATCTGCAGGATCAACCATATCCTAAAGATTAGGGCTGTCAAAAGCGGATTTCGAGTAGCGTTCAGGTCGAATCCGAATCTAACCCAAAACTTTTTAACTTGACCCGAACCCGACCAATTTTTTGCAAACGGGTCGATTTTTCGGACTCAAACCCGACCCATTTTTGCAAATTGGTCGATTTTTTGGACTCAAACCCGACCCACTTCTGGTCCGGGTCAACCCGAACCGGACTCACTTCTTTTATGTTTTACTAAAATATTTTTATTTAATTCGATTTATTTAAACCTAAACTGAATTAATGTAAGATTTACTTCAATCAGTTTAAAATAAACAAAGCTTAATTCAATTTAAGCAACATGGTTTATTATTTTTTGGAAATAGCATATATTTATTTCATAACAATTTTCTAAAATTCTCCTAAATCAATTAAAAACGGGTCAAACTGAGTTGATTTCGAGTTTCCGGGTCTACCCGACCTCGACCCGGTTTTACAAACAGGTCAAAATTCCTAACCCGACCTCGACCCGGTTCGGGTTTAGGTCGGGTCGGGTTCGGGCGGATTTTATGGTCGTGTCAAACATTTACACCCCTACTAGGCTACTACTGTTCCTACCTTATACCATTTAATATCATGAAGTAGAAGGCAACAATTTCAATTCTGATCATCATAATATCCCACAACTAATAAAATTTTACTCTTTTATAGTCAGGAGAGACAATGAAGGCGCTCGTCTATGTTGAACTGGCTTTTCGAGCTGGAGAAACCGCCGCATCACATATTAGGGATGTGATTGTCCAGGCTCTGTCCCAACCCTTACGAGATTGTGCGATGACCTCTGCCGATAAATGGAGGCCACAACACTTCCATCGTTAAATTGGTGGCAATTTATTCTCTTGAATTCATGCAAAGGTGAGCAGCGGCGAAAGGAACGGTTGGCTCTCTCTCTTTTAGATTTGAGAAAATCTTATGTACTAAAGTTCGAGTAAGGTTTCGTTTGGGACGACTTTCTTACTGATTCATAAATCAGCTTTTTAGTTCAAAAATTTTATTTTTTGTGCTAGAAAACTACTTTATGAAGCAGTAAGAAAGCCGTTCCAAACGAAGCCTAAATTCTTTCGCTTTCCCTCACTTGAAATCTTTTTTTTTTTCTATCGCTGAAGGTAACATACATCTGCCACCATTATTTCGGATTTCAGTAAGAAGAAACCAGCAAAAAGTTGAATGCTTGCCTCTGGAAGGTTTGAAAGTACTTTTTATTCGCTTTCTAAAGAATCACTTTATGATCTCTTCGGCAGATGGTGGTACTTAAAAGTGATTTCGTAATGCAAACGGCATTTACTTGGACTCTTGGAAAACGAAGAACAAAGAGTAAGAGTTTACTGTATGTTATGCAGCTGTGTGTAAACTGGTTATAACCAAGTAGAAATATTTGGCTCATTCAGTGTAACTTGATAAAGCTCGAAGGTGCCATGCCATTAGGCAGCCTTAATAATCCAGAATCTGAATTCGAGCTACCTGTGAACTATATTAAGTATATTGATGTAGGCTTATATTTTGTTTGGGACAGTTTTTTTACTGCTTTCTAATGTAATTTTTTTGTACAAAATTTTTTTGTGTGGTGAAGTTGATTTTTTTTTCTTTTTTTTTAAAATTAAATTGAGTTTATTGCTTAGTAGAATATTTGTTATTGTACTATAATTAAATAGTGAGAGACTCTAGCTTCATTCTAGGATTGCTGATGCCCACACCTTTTTGGCTTTATTTTTGATGTTAGAGTTGTGTTCTGTTTACCAAACGTTCGTCTGTTGAAGAGTTTGAGATAGATTGAGTGGGCATGAAATAAAAGCATAAGAAAACGGTCATTTGCCTGTGAGAATGAATAGAAATTTTAAATTGTGGTGAGGATGCAAATGTTTTCAATTGTGTTGCATGTTGAAATATTTTGATCCTTCAGTTTCTTTTGAAAGAGACTCTCTCTCACCTAGGGCTCTTAATTTGATCAAAAATTAAAAACCTCTCAAAATTGTGTGTGTGAGAGAGAGAGAGAGAGATTGATCTTGATCTTTAAGGTTTCATTTGTCATAATTTTTTGTGATTATTTTTGTTGTTTTTAAGATTGTTTTTTAACTGGAAAGCTGCTTTAGAAAGTGGTAAAAAAATTGCCCCAAATAAGGTTAAGGCTTAATCAGGGATGGTTTTCTTACCGCTCTTTAAAGCAGTTTTGTTAGTACAAAGATTTTTTAAATTAAAAATTTTTGTACTAGAAAGTTGTTTTAGAAAGTAATAAAATAGTTGTCCCAAATAAAATTTTAAGTCTACTAATTGCAGTCCAATTTGTATATATTATGTTGGTTAGGGTGAATTATGTTGGTTTAGCTAAATAAGAGAGGTTAAAAAATATGTTTACATAATTTTCATAAATGTATTATATTTGTTGCATTTAAAATTTTTATTAGGTCATCTCGTGCGAAGCTATATTGACATTGTACTAGGGGTGTCAAACACGACCCGAACCTGACCCGGAAAAATTCGGGTTCGGGTCAACCCAAACCCGAAACGGGTTGGGTTCAGGTTGAACAAATCAACCCGTTTTAAAAATCGGGTCGGGTTCGGGTTGACCCAGCAACCCGAAATTGACCCGAAAGTGACACGAAAACTCATATTTGACATGAAAACCCGAGAATGATCCATTTTTTACTCGATTTTGACCTGAAAATCGAATATTAACCCTATTTTGACCCGAAAATTAGCAATTTTAGGTCAACTTCGGGTCATTCGTGTCGGGTCGGGTTGACCCGGACCCGTATCGGGTCGGATTCGGGTTGACCCGAACAGTGCCGGGTTAGTTTCGGGTTCGACCCGAACCCGACCCGCTGACTCGAATTGACACCCCTACATTGTACTATTCATATTAATGCATTTTTTGTGTAGAAAAAATGGAGGTTAGAAATTGAGATGTGAGAATATTAAATATATGCAGAATAAATATTTTTTTATTAGAAATGGTGTTCAATTTGAGATGAATTATTATTTGATAAGACTCTTATTATATTTTGAAGTGAAAAATGAATTGTTCGGTTCAAGATGCCCTTAGTAGATAGAAAATAATTTAAATTCAATAAAGTTTTAGTTAGAATTAAAGTTCTACTTATTTTTTTGACTGAATTCTGGCTCAAATCCAACCAATCCATAAGCAAACTTAGTTAAATTCAGATCAGCTCGAGAATAAATTTAATGATTGAGAGTCCATATGGACTGAGCTTAATCAACTTAAGATCATTTTATTAGCCGGCTCTAATCTCATTGGTTCCATATGGCTGACCTTCCAACTATCAAAGCATAGAAATATTAGCGGGGGAATATTATGTATTTGGTGATCTTTCAAGTGTTGGGGTTGAAAGTTTATCGAGCAACCAACACAAAACAAGAAGAATCGTAGTCAGGCGACAGAAATCAGACAGACCGTAGTTGGGTGAAGGTGGTAGGAAAGACCATCGTTGGCGGGTGAAGGAGAACAAAAAGATCATAGTCGGGTTACAACTGGTGGCCGGGCGAAAGTCCAATGATGATCAGTGGCCAGACATAAATATGGCGTCAGTTGGTGTCCGACCGACGACAGGTGGTGGTTGGGTGAAAATCTTGTGACAGTCGGTGGACGAGCATAAATCCGGTATCAATTGGTGGCCGAGCGAAAGTTCAACAATAGCTGGTGGTAGGGCAGAAGTCCAAAGACAATTGATGGTTGGGCAAAAATCCATAGAAAGTCCGGCACGATCAGTGGCCGGGCAATAGTCGATGAGTATGGTGGCTAGAGAATCCAGATTTCTCTTTATTTCCACTCTTCTTTCTCTTTCTTCCTCCTTCCCTCAATGAAGAATGAGAGGTCAATTTATAATTTATTTGGGAGTGACATAGCCAGTAAATAGAAAGAATATCAAGGGCATGTTGGGAGTATTTAGAATGAACAACCGATATTAACTTCTTTGATCGTGGATCATTTATCTAGTATTTAAGTGCTTTAATAATGCTAGAATTTGGAGATATTAAGCTCATTGGATTCGTCTCGTGGAGCTACTTGATTCAACTATAAGCATGTCTTGATTGCCCAATTTATGGTTTGAAACTTCCAAATGTGCTTCAGGTTCTTAATTTGAACCCATTTGGCCTTGAATGGGGTCAAATTTGTTGTCGTTTAGTTAGTCTTTTTTGAAACTTCAGTTTAACTATAAATTTGCTGAAACCAAAGTTTAGATGCTCCCAAATTTAAATTTTGATCAAGATATTTTTTTTTATAATATACCACGTTTAATTATAAGTTAATTAAATAAAAGAAGCACAATTATTTGAAAATTTAAAAATGAACAAAAATTTCAAATAATTTAACATATTATTAAGAGAATATAAAAATATATTACGTGATATAATTTATATATAAAAAATTTATTAAATTTCAACGGCACTTGCATTCATCTATTGAATATTTAGCTCTATAAGAAATCAACTCCAGTTCTAATTCTAGAGAAAGAAAATATAAGTTTAAATTTTATTTAAAGTCAAAATTTAATTTTTTTTTATTTCAAGTTCTAATTAATATATAATACAATGTCCTTTTAAATACTTAAATATTTAATACTTAATCAAATATTATATTTAAAAAATAAAAATAATTATTATATAATATTTATTTGGACTTCATCTAAGTGCATCAGGATAATTTTTTATTACTTTACTTTGAAAACAACGATCATAATTTACATTTGACCACTACTTCTTATTTGCTTCAAAAAAATTTTGTACTAAAATATTACTTTTTACAATAACTTTAAAAAGTTATTTTCTTTATAACAATTTTATAAAAAAATAAAAAACTATAAAAAATGAAGCCTAAAATTTTGTTATGAGGCAATTTAAGCTTTATTTATTTATTTATTTTGCTTTTTAAAGCTCTTTTCTTAGCCACTGTTTAAAATTATTTTTTTCAAAAATAACTTTTTAAAAGTAAAAATATTTAAAAAAAAACAATGAAAAAAAAACTATTTTTTTTCTAAAAAAAGCTTATTATTATTTTTTGTTTAATGATGATGGAGAAATGAGAATGCTTACCAGGCACAAGACAACAAGGAGAGATTATTCTGTGCAGACACCGGACGGTAAAACCGTCGTCTGATTAAGCTCGGTACAGAACGTGGTATATTTTTAGGGTAACATGGTTCATTTTTATTGATCTTCTGACACATCCGGACCCTGCATAGAATAATAAATCGACATCAAGACGTTAATACCATAAAAGAGAAGTTGATGTCTTCCAGCCATGAAAATACGTATCCTTTCAAGCTGAGAGCTCATTAAAGGCCTCCTGTAGAAGCTGTAGAAGCTGTGGAGAAGAAGAAAAGTAAGCAAAATAAGTGATATTCATTTGTAACACCAGCCGAGAAGACGATAGAACTCTTGCATGGACTGTGCCAAAACCCAATAACATGGCAGAAACTGCAAGTAGTATTTAACAGACATCCCAAATTGAGAGTTTGAGAGTAAAATCATTGAGAAAATGTGAATAAGCGACTCCCGTCAGCACAATTTTAAGAGGAAACGGCAAAGCATTGCATCAGGTTAACAAAATCTTTAAGAAATTTTAATATCTTATCTGCCAATGTGAAGAAGGGAAAATGCTGGCATTATCAACAATACCTACAAAGATTAATGGAATCTCCACAAGCTTAAGTACTTTTCATTGTGAGCTGAAACAATCTTCTTTAGCCCAACAGCAAGGCAGGTAATAGGAGGTCTTTGGTTCCTGGGTATATTATGAATCTCGATATCTGAAGAGATGGCTTTGGCATTTATCTTCATTTTGAAAGGTGAACTGGTACTGGTAGAACCATCCAATTTGGTGCTTGGGTTCAATATGAAGCGTGAAAGAGTTTCACCTGTGTTTTGGTTAAGAATCCGGAGAATGCCATCAAGCCCACCAACTGCTAAAGTGGATGAATCACACGCTAGATGATGGATGCTGTAGATGACGTTTGGGCTCACCCTGGTCTCCCATAGGGGACGGAAAGTCCTGCAAGTAGGAAGATTTGAAAATTTGGAAATATTCAAGGCGATTTATTATAGATAAAAAAAGCTTCATTTACTCTCTTATGGTTGGGATACTGAACATGATTATGGTTTTGGTTTGGGACGGCTTTCTTTTTGCTTGTTGAAGCAGTTTTTTAGCACAATTTTTTTTTTTTCATTAAAAACTGTTTTAGAAAGCAGATAGAAAGCCGTCCCAAACGAAACCTGAATCCAATGTCAAAAAGATGATATGATTTCTTTTCGAGGTATTCAATTGAGATTCAATTGAAAAAGGAACAATTGAACTTGGGTATCAAATTGCTGGACTGAAAAGGCAAATGAACGATTTAAGGCAATGCATTTTTCTTCTAGAAATAAAAGGGTCTGGCTATTCCGGAATGTGAACTCAGAAAATTCTGCCTTCCCCTCCCCAAAATGTTGAATTGCAAACAGCCCCTTGTTAAGTATGTAACTTCGTCCATATTTATATAGAAGTTAAAAAAGGGCTGTCAAAATAAAGTTCTAAATTAACCTTCTACTATTAAGGAAGCCAAAAATTAAATGGATTGACAAGTAGCCTACTTGAATGGTGCATCGAGTTTATTTTTAAAGAAATTGTTTATGAAGTCATTTCCCAGTAAAAAAATACATAAAAATGTGACGCAGAGCAACTCCAATCTGCGCACAGGGCGGTGATAAGATCACAAAATAAGATTCAATCATCTAGCTTGAGATTTGTATTTAATTATTTAATATTTTTCAAAGCAAGTTGTATGGATTTAAGTTGTCTGACATTTATAAGATCACAAAATAAGATACAATCATCTAGCTTGAGATTTGTATTTAATTATTTAAAAAAATTCAAAGCAAGTTGTATAGATTTAAGTTGTCTGACAATTATGTGTGGAATCTGATTGTGTAGATCAATTTGTTTATTTAGTTGTTTCAGGCCTCAAAGCTACAACAGCCTGGCGATATGTACCAGAGCGCCCAGGCGCTATAGTCCTGAGCGGCCCATCGCTGAACGATAGATAGCAGAGCGCCGCAATGATCGAGATATGGCGCCGCAGCGAGTCAAGGTAGCGGCTGAGCACTGCAGCGCTGACTGTTTGAGCGATGCAACATTGTCAAATAGAGACTGGGCGCTGCAGCGCCCCAAACTAGCGCCGCAGTGCTGGGAGACGGACTAACATTTATTTTTCTCGTTCTTCTCAAGGGTTGTTTTCTTTGGGGGTTATAACTTACTTTTTCTTGTATCTTTTGAGATTATTATAAATTGAGAATGGTGCATGAGAAAAGAGAGGAAAGGAGAGAGTGAGAGAGAAGACAAATATGTACTTAATTCTCACATTTTTCATAGAAGATTTCTTGGTGTGGTGTAGTTCCGTGATTTTTTCCCTATTTTGGGTATTTTCATGTTAAATCCCGATGTCATTTGTTTTTCCACTGCTTTTACGGTGTTTACTCCTCATTTCTCCCCAACAATCCGACACCTACCCCTCCTCTCTAGTGATTCTTCAGTGGCACCGCTTGTAAAAACTTCGCCTCTTAGTCTCTCCTTCTCGCCAAAAACCCTAAAAACAATCTGAAGTTCTTGTTCCCATCCAAGCTCCAAGCTAACCTTTCAAGGAATCCCCCATCATCCAGAAAATAAAACCCAAGCATAGCCTCACTCTTGACCAACCCCCTTTAGGCCTTTAACCAAAGAAATAAAAAAAACCTTGCCTCACTCCAAGAACCACTCATCATCAATAAATCTGGTTCCGATCATCAATTATACTTCAAGTCCATAACACCACTTAATCTCCAAGTCAACACCTACCATCATCATCAATAGGTCACTCACTTCTAGTCTTCTTCCTCATTACTTCCTTCTTCCAAAAATATGTTCTCCTAGGAAGCAGGTTGGGAACCATTGTTGCCTTCCAACATACCACAATAGCTCCCTATTTTCAAACTGAGGAAACGGCGACCACCATCAGTATTGCCAATCAAACTTCTTCCTTAAATTCTCATAAATTTTTACGTGAATGATTTTTAAAAAAATAATGGTACGATTTAGAATAAATAAACTCAAGTATTAAAATTGAGCCTTGTGCAGCTAAGTTGTGCATCTCAAAAAACATAAGAGATCTATCACCTATAACTCGTTTTCAAAATAGATCTTTATTTAGATGTTGTTTGATTTCTTGAAAAAGGAATGCAAAATATCCCAAATGCATGAGATTTCAAATTTTGGTTGTTTGGTTTGATGAAAAAGAAATATGACGTAAAATTTTAGTGAATTTCTTTTTCATTCCCCAATTCATATTTGATGTATTATAAACTCATCCAATTTTGGCCAAATTCATGTTTCACCGTGGACTGATTGAGATATTGTCGCCAACCGCCATCCACCACTTGTTGCCTACCTTCAACTGTCGCCAACCAACACCAACATTTGACTTTACATTGCTTTCATTTTACTTTAAAAAAAGAAAGAAAAAATAATCATCTGCATTCTTTTACATTCACCTAAACAACTTCAAACATTTTAAATACACCAACACTATATTCTTTTTATACTACATTCTTTTTACTTTGCGTGCCTTTTTAGCAAACCAAACAACCCCTTAGAAGAATTCAAGTTGGATGGTTGAAGTGGAAGAATGCATCGGGCCTGGTGTGTGATAGAAAAGTACCCCTCAAACTTAAGGGAAAATTTTATAAGATTGTGGTGGGACCTACAATGCTTTATGGTGCAGAATATTGGACATTAAAAGACACGCATAAATTAAGTTGTGTTGTAGAGATAAGAATACTCAGATGGATGAGTAGCTTCACTCTTAGAGATAAACTGCGAAATGAGTATATATGTGAAAAGCTTGGAGTAGCTCCTATGACAGATAAGATAAGAGTGAGTTGCTTTAGATGGTTTGGTCATATAAAACGTCGGCCTTTCGATGACGCGGTAAGAAGAGTAGATGTATTAGATTTGACCTATGTTAAGAAAGTTAGAGGTAGAGCTACAAAGACTTGGTTATAAAATATTAAAAATGATTTTTTTATTAGATTTAAATGAAAATTTGACTCTTAACAGAATACAATGGAGAAAACGGATTCATGTAACCGATCCCACATAGTGGGATAAATGCTTCATGTTGTTGTTGTCGTTGTAGTTAGAGAATATTATCACTGAATGTATCATCGTTTTATGAAACAATATCATTTGGCAAATTGCTTTCGGAAAGCAAATTAGGAGAGAATAGCACATTTTTTTAGTGTACAAAATGCCAACCTTCTCTCTGATGGGCCACAATAAAGTGAACCAGAATGAATGGCAGATTAGCCTTTTATATCCCAACCCCTCACACCACCAAAGTGGAGGACGGGACACCACTGTTTCTACGGAAAAATAAGCCTCTTCTTGAAACTAGTTATCTCTTCTACATTTTCAAATGAATGAAATCTTCGAACTTAGAAAGAGAAAGACTCAGCTTCAACATTATGCCATATAATGCATTACTCTACATGTATATACTACGTTAAAGATCGCAAGGGCATCAGATAAAACTAACATAACTTCAACTTGTTCAAGCAAGCCCAGTACAAAAGTTAATCCATGCATCAAGGGCTTGCATAATGTAACTCAAACTCAACACTCAACAGCAAACCAGAATAAAAAAAATCGTAATGCTGATGGCCAACAAAAACAAGTTTTTAGCAAAAAATTATTCAGATATTATTCACTGACCTAAGATCCCAGCAATGAACATAGCCAGAAGTTGATCCCCCATACAGCAAATGTGAACGAGTACTAAAACACAAACTTTTCATACCTGTCAAAAACAAAATGACGAGGACAAATCAGATCACAATTAAACATAGAAAGATCATGTACCATTCCCCAATCATGACTTTATCCACGTAACTAAATGGTCGTATGAACTGATACTTAATTTGGGTTAGTGAAAAAAAGTCTCGTAAGGAACCAACTAGATTTGTGTCTTGTAGAGATGCAGTTCATCCGCTCCACCCTGACTATTCATGCAAGTTCAGATTCAGATGAGATTTTAAGCCCATACTGAGATCCAATCAATAAACAATAAATTCTCATAAGAACATCACATATTATTTCAATTAAAAAATGTTTTTATTTTGGTGCTCTTTCACTACTGATGGCTTGCTCCAGCGCCCATTGATCCACTCTAACATTCAAATAAGTTCTTAATTAAAGAATTCATGAAAAAAAATGGTTAAGTTAGTGATGCTCTTTCACTTCGGTGCGGTAGGTGTGACGCGGATGCCATTAATTCCATTCAAGATTAGCAAGCGGGCATGTGAATAATGGTTGGTACTCTAAAGCCAGTATTAGTGGACCATTTTCCATCATGGCTGGCGAAAACACCGCTTAATAGGAAGGACGTGGGAATGTTGACCATGGGGCTACCTTGAAAGTATGAACATAAGATTTGATCATTGTTCTTGTGAATGGCATCAATTATTTTATGCTATTTGTACAGTAAAGTTACTAGGGTGCACCGTTAGTAGTGGAAAGAGGATTCAATTGCAATTGCATGTTTTGCTAGTTTGACATCTTATTAGCAGGTGTATCATTCAGACTTAATGTTTGATTGATGATATCTATATATCTTTCGTGCATGCTATATAGTAAGAAAGATTGCAAGTAGCATGTTAAATATCCTTAGCTCAATAGTTGGAGGCAAAAAAAAAAAGTATTTAGTAGTGGTTTTCTCAATTATTATTACAAATATTTTCTAAATGATCACATCTTTTGTTTAGTTGAAATTGAATGATTTATATCAAAGTTAACAAAGTAGATGCTTTTGAGGTTACTGAGGTTAATTTTCTTGTTCTACAACTTTTAATTATTCTTAGGTTATTTTCAATACGGTTTTGTACAGATCACACAGGAACACAACACGGAGATATCATGCAAAACAATTCTGAACAGAGTATTATTGCCCTTGTAAACGGTTGGGTGAAAAATGTAAAATGTTCCAAAAAAAATTGTCAGCAGTAGATATTCCTTTTTTTTTTCTTTTTGCTTTCAAATAAGAGGCTAACTTGAAGGCATTCGTTATTCTTTAAGCTATAATTATTAGTTTGACTGCTAAAGCAGGATCTCAGTATGAAAATAGCTTTTTTTTAAATTTAATAATTGGCTTTAATGAAAACCCAAAAAAGAAATTTGCAGGCTTAGAAACACTCAAAAAACTATTAGATTTTCTCTTAAATGTAATTTGACTGAAATTTCCATTGGGACACATTAAGCAATGACCAGAGGCAATGACCTGTGTGAGAAAAGGATGACTTCATCGATGCCAACTGTTCACCAGTTGAAAAATCTGCGACAGTTACAGTGCCAAAATTAGATCCACCAAATACCAATTGATCTTCAGTTAACGCTAAGCATGAAACTGGTGCACCGTGCATCCTGCAAACATCAGGTTATATGGCATTACAAAATTTTGTCAACAATATAAAATCTGTAATAGCTCCTAAGGTTCTACCAAGTCATATAAGTACATAGCCGAACAGCTGGTATCATTGGAAATAGAAATAGAGGGATGAGAGTAAAGCAAAAAACAACATTTTTCCAAAATAAACAGAATAAATCCAACCTTTTAAGCAATTGAAAGGACATATAAGGTTTACATGAGCCATAATATTTACCTAATTATTCGAGTGCACCTCCCACTATACATATCAAATACACGGGCACTGCCATCATCACATCCAACCACAGCCTCAGGGTCGATATAACTAAAAAAAAGAATGTTATCAGGCCAAAAATTCAAATATGACAGCAGAAGAAATCATCCTGCAGTAACAATTTATGGAAACATATACAGCTTTATATTTCAAGTGCCATATAATAGCATATAAAGAAAGGGATTGCCAGTTCATGAAGGCTTATCAGCATCAAAAGTAGCCAGCGTGCCAATGTTCCTAGCCAAGTCATAATAATCGCTAAAATTTTAAAAAAGTATGTGTGTGAAATAATCTTTAAAAATGAGACAAATTTCATATTTAGCTTTCATTACTGATCCAATACGATCATCAACAAACAATACAAAACCACCTAGCCTCCAAGATATTAGTAACCCGAGAAGGTAACCATATATCTGTTGACTGTAACTGTTGTCCCCATCGACTGAAGCCCCAAACGACACAACCGGCCGACCCCGGTCCCACTTCACGCAGATGTTCGCCAAAACGAAGCAACTTTTCGTTCAAAAAAAATGGGGAACCGCCTCTCACGGCATAAAAGCAACTCTCCCTCTCTCATACAAAAAAATACGCTCTCAGAACCGCAAGGAATCGCAAGCAAGGAGTTCGGAGACTTACCTTTCTGACATCCGTCTTCTTCCTCTCGCCGTATCTGTGACTGACCCCATCTGCTCCGGCCATCTCCGACCTCCAACTGCCTACTCTTCACTGTTCGAACCCGACGTGCCCTAGATCCGGTCGAATCCACGTCGCCGAGCCCAAAGCCGACCGTCGGCCGACCTGCCTCCGACTTCGCCGCCTCCGTCGTCGACCAAGGAATCCCGAGCCCGTGCGTGATCCCTCCGATCCTGCCTCTAGCCCGATCGGACTTCTTCCGATTTGCTTCTTCCGCCTCCCACTCTCCATTATGTAGTATTATAATATATAATATTATATATTATAATATAACATCAGTTATGTATATATATATATATATATTATTTCTGTTATAACATATATGTAATATTATAAATGTATAATAATATTATTATTATAATATTATACATTTAATTTAATAAAAAAAGAGATGGAGAGAAATGAGAGAATTTTCATCAGGTGTCGAAGACCCCGGCCGTCGTACCTTAGGTCCGGCCGTCGTACCTTAGGTCCGACCGGGATGGTTTTAAAATTTTGAAGACCCCGGGCCGTCGCATCTTAGATCCGGCCGGGATGGTTCCAAATTTTGAAGACCTCACGCAGTCGATCTTAGATCCTGGTGAGATGATTTGAAATCGAAGCCCCTACGCCGTCGACCTTAGGTCCGGGTAGGAAGAATTACGGCAGTGCCGTCCCGATTTCTCCCTCGGTGGGGAGGTGACGCCGGGAGGCTGCCGAAATTTTCAGTGAACATTAAAGGACTTGGACTACAAAAATTGAATTGATTTGAACAAAATTAAAACATAAAATCAATTTTAATTTAAATTCGATCAAATAATTTTGGAATTGAATTTAAACTAAAATATAAAGAACTTGACTTGAATGACCAAATCCATCATACACATTGAACCATCCTTAAAGACAAAGGATTTGTAATTATAATTTGTTTGCAAGAAATAAAAGCTTTGGACCTTGATAGATCACTTTCAACATTGAACATGATACATCCCTAAATAAAAATTGAGGAAAAACATTTTGAAATGTAAGTCTCTAATCGATTATAACACTAGTGTTGTATGAAGATATGTATAAGCCTCATGCAATGAACACTACGACTTCTATCCAGTCAATAATAATCTGCAAACAAAATACATTAATCTTTTGTAGACTAGTAGTCCGCAAGCAAGGACAAGGAGTTTATATCAAAAAAATTAGTCTACTTATGGGAGAGAATATGAGAGCTTATAACAAATAATATAATTCTCCTACGAACACTAGCACAATCTCCTAATGCCTATTGAACAAGCATTCCCTATAAGCTATGTTGAGTGGGATATTAATAACAAAGAGATATCTTCTATGTGCTATAAATGAAACATCAACGCCACCGGATCCGCAACATGGGTACAAGCGGACAGAAGGCGTTCGTAGGCCCCTTGAATAAAATCTCGGGCCATTTTCTAATCAAATTATTTGCATAAAATGGATCATATTTAAATATTTTAAAACGCCCCTTATGTACTAAATATGATCCTTTAAACTGAAACCCCTGCATGTGCTCTGACAAATGCAATAAATTTCTAAATGCCAATGTCCGAGAATTCTGCGCAGGGTCAAATGCTACAACCCGCATGTGCTCCGATCATCAAATATAAATGTCAAATCCAACGATCCGAGAATGCTGCGCGGGTTAAATATTCAAGTTTCATCCTCCTTGAGAGGACTGGAGTCGACATGACTTGAATAATAAAATGCCTCCCAAAATCCTACAAAAATACATGTGACCTTAATGTCACCCCGATGATGGCCGTGTTGACTGAAAATCTCAACCGGAGGGGTCAAATCTCAAATCCAATAAATGTTTAAATATCTGAAATGAAATCAATCATCTAAAACCTTAAAACTAAAAATCATCCACCGTCCACAACCGTTTATCAGGGGTGATAAATTTGAAATTAACCTCAGCTCACAAAGAGTAAATGTTGTATCGGGTGTATCACTACGATTCATTCTCAAACAGTCTCTTGCCAACAGGGACGTGGCACGTGCCCTCTGATCGGGTGGTTTTGCCGCAAAATGGCACCATTATATTACGATCACAGCCAAAGCCCGCATGTTCCCTAAAGGTGTCAAACCCTTGAGCGATGGATCATAGGGTATATTCGATAGGCATAAAGCCCTTTGTCAGCTAAGGTGGATTCATATATATCCCCTTAGACAAACACCAACTCAGGTCTACAAGGTATCCTTGGACGAAGCAACCCATGGCTGCCGACAAGGTGTAATATCAAGAATCTGCTCCAGGATCGTCCAGGACGATCTGGATCGTCCTGGGACGATCAGTGGAATTTGCTCCAGAATTTGCTCCAGGTGATTTTCTGTACACATCGTCCAGGCCGATCGGCACTGTAGAAAATATCGGCCTGAGAATAGTCCTGGGAACCGTCCAGGACGATCATAAATGGTCTGATCGTCCTGGGACGATCTGGCGATCGGCCGGGCCGATCTGAAGCTTTTAAAGATGAATTCAGCTCATTTGGAGGAGAGAGAAAATCAAATTAAAACGAAAATATCAGCCGAGGAGAGAGAAAGTCGAGGGCAAATTTGGAAAAGTTGATTTTCGGACGACGCGGAGCTGTTTTCGTCCGAGGAGACTGTTCGAGATATTGCTGTACGCAAGGTAAGGCACATTCCGCCTTTCTCAATTTTCAGAACCGTCGTGTTTGGCGGTATATTCTGTCCGGATTTCGTTTCCGTTAACGATTTTCGTCCGTATCTTTTGATTGGCTCAGTTTTTACCGCGTAACTTTCCGTATATTGTTGACGTGCCGAGTGTGCACATTTTGGTTATTTTCTGAAGATTTTTGTCCGGGTATTTTTGATTCGACGGTGTTTTTCGTCGATTAGATTTTTCTGTGTATTCTGAAATTATCTGTGCAGTAGAATAAATGTTCTGAAATGTGATATCTATATTTTGTGCGAATTTGGTGAATTTTGATTTTCAGGAAAAATTGTGTAAATTCCGTATACTGCCGTTGTGCTGCCCGATTTTTTGTCTGATTTCTGATTTGCTTGGATTTATTCTGAATTGAAATGCTATCTGTATATGATATAAAAAGGGAGTTATAAGGGGCCTGGATCCTATGAGATTCAGTTAGTGTCTGGGAAATCTGAAATGAGCTCAAATATGAAATCTGATATCTGTTCTGTTCTGGATCCGAGGACATCTGTTTAGGTGCTATAAGCACTATATATATGTATTCTGGTACGATAAGTACATTTGTTCTGGTGCTATAAGCACATCTGTTCTGGTGCCGTGAGCACAAAGGGAGGCATAAGGGGCCGGAATCCGTAGAGATTCCGTCAGTGTCAGGGAATTTAGCTATTAATTATATATATATCTGATATCTGATATCTGAGAAATGATCTGATTCTGATATGATTCTGATTCGATTCTGATACGATTCTGTTTTGATACGATATGAGCTGAATTTCTGATTTCTGTACGATTCTGACTCTGTTAATTTAATCCGTTCTGATTTGTACTCTGATGTGATTTGATCTGTACGACGCTGATTCTGATGTGATATATGTCCGTATAAGTTCTGATTTTGATTCTGTTCTGATTCGAGATACGATTCTGTTCCGAATTCTGTACGGATTATTGTCTGATGTGTTTGGTTTTGGATTCTGAGAGTTTTGATTGGAGGTTTGTTGCTTTGCTGAGCTGTTGAGCTCACTCTTGTTTTCTGGTGATTTTTCAGGTTCTGGGAAAGGGAAGGAAGTTCAGGACTAGATTTCAGAGTCTGATCAGTATAGGTATTTTGTACTTTTTGATTTTTGTACAGTCATGGCTATTTCTGTTTATTTTTCTGTCAGCCATGCACTGTATTTGTAAGATGATTGTTTTGAGGAGAAGAAAGAAAATATAGATGATTTGTTCCGCTGCATTTGATGTTCTATAGTAGCTCTGTGTGTTTGTTTTGTGTATAACATTTTGGAAGATTCAGTTTAGTAACCAATTCCAAAGCTAGATCCTGGTTAGTCTGTTAGGCTGGTCGCAATCCGGCTCGGGCGGGATCCGTCCCCGTCGGGTCGGGTCGTGACACAAGGTGCCTTCTGTTAGGTTGGGTCGACTACCTCCTATAACTAAGTAGACCAGGGATCATGACAGCCCGAGACGATGGAACCATGGGATCTTGATCGGGCTCGTCTTCATTCCCCCCACCACCAGTTTTAAGTTTATGGTGATAAACTCTAAATTTCAAATTTTAAACTTTCAAATATAAGATTTAAACCCTAAAACTATTGCTATTATACGATAGGTTCATAACCTATACGACCTCCTTTACGACTAGCCTTAATCGAAAGTTCTCTCCTATTATCAGGAGGGGTAATTAACTATAGGGGCTTGCGCCTATAGGAAACCAGAACTCAGATCAAAAAGTCCTCACCAAATGAGGGCGAAATCTCTGGGTAGTGTCTTATCTACAAACCCAATATGCCTTCTGAAAATTCCCCCGGGATCACACGAACCTAAAATTGGAAATTTTCGGAGCCCACAATATCACTACAAAAAAAGTTTGTGAAGCATTATATGGATGGCTTGAAAAAATGTTTTTAGTGTGCTTAGATAGTTTCGCAAGGTTCACATGGAAATGATTCTGAATTTTATTGATGAAGAAAGAAGAGAACGTAATATACATAAAGTTGGAAGGACAAAGCCAAAGTGCCATAACATGATCACATCTTTAGAGTGGGATATAAAAATTGTGCATATTTCATTTGTAATTCAAGGTTTTCTTTAACATTCAAGCAATAAAGTCAAAATTTTTTCTTAGCATTGCCAATTGTTCTCCTTGAGACTGAATCCTGTAATTCATAATGAGTGGGGATAAGTTTAGTAACACGGTTCAAATCTCTGGTTATTTTACTAATAGATAAGAGAGCAAAAAAATTTTGAACAAAGAAGGATGGTTTAAACAATCGTGCTAAAGATGTTGATTGCCTAGATGTTGGATACTGATATGATTGGACCAATCCAGGAGGGACCGATCTAGCTGGCCCAAACCACCGGCAGGCTCCTGCAGTACAGTAGGCACAAGCCTGCTGGTTGGCAGGCTACTGATTCCGCCGCCCTTAGGGTAGGGACCGCTATCTAGGGTTAATTGCTTGAGGGACTTTTAGTCGGTGTTAATTTTATGTTTTCTTTAAGTAAGAGTAAGAGTTTGTATTAGGGTTAGGACATTTTTTTTGTGGCTAATTTTCTGAGTGCTTTGGTGTTCTTGGGTTCTAGCAGCATCTAGAGAGTTTTAGAGAGATTGAACCTCCTCTCGAATAGAGGATCATTTGTATCTTATTGTTTTCTTTTATTCTCCAACAATCAAGAGTGCTTTTCTTATGTTCTTCATCCATAAAAACCCTAAATTCTGCTTGCTCAAACTGCTAAAATTCTGATTTCAGCTATTAAATTCCTATTTTTCCTATTGTTTCTTATCAAATTGGTATCATAGTAGCTTTTGAGACGTTTTTTGGGCTGATTTTGTGAAATCCGCCGGCTGATTTGTATCCAAAGAGGAGTTGTTTTGCTGTTTTTGGGGTCAAGATCCAAATTTTTTAGTTCTACGAAAACCCGGTTATTGATGGCGGTCAAGAAAGTGGATGCGTTGGAAGAACGCCTTAAAGGGGAGATGAGCCAAATGAAAGCAACGGTAGCGAATCGAATATCGTCCATGGAAGGCAAAGTATCTAATTACATGAGATGGTGAAGAAAATATTGGAAAATGAAAAACAAATGGCAACATTGGAGACGAGAGGTCCAGTAGGGAGAAATATGAATTCTAAAATTCGTAGGAGAAAAAACGATGTAGAGCTCATAGAGGAGAGAGATGGAAGGTATGGAGAGAGACGTCATTATGGGGGGCATGAACTACGGGGTGCTGATTGGGAAAGAAAAGAGGGGGATTATGGTAGAAGAGGTGGTAATTTTGAAGGAAGGAGGGGAGAAAGTGAATATTAGTATGGGTATGAGCGTGGAAGGGAGTATCGGGACACTTGGGGAGGACTGAACACTTGAGGATGGAAAAATAATAGAGGAATAAGGGGAAATGGGAGAGACCCGAAGGTCCGGAAGCTGAAGATGCCCATTTTTAAAAGGGAGGATGCACATGAATGGATCTACAAAGTAGAGAGGTATTTTGTCGTCAATGGGTTGACGGAGAAGGAGAAATTGACGGCAACTAGCTTTTGTTTAGAAGGGAAGGAGTTGGCTTGGTACCAGTGGAGAGACATGAGGCCCATACAGAGTTGGAGAGAGTTCCATGAATGCTTATTTGGAACATTTCCAAACTGACAGAAGAGGTAATTTTTATGAGCACTCTTTGCACTAGTACATGAAGGCTCAGTGGCAGATTATCGCGAGAGATTTGAGTACCTGTCGAGTCGATTGGATCGACTATCGAAGACTGTTCTGGAGGGGGTTTCATGAACGGACTCAAATCAGAGATCCGGGCGGCAGTGAGGGTCATGAGGCCTCGCGACTTGGGAGAGGCTATAAAGCTGGCACAAGTGGTGGAGGATCCGAAGTATTAGGAGAGGGGAGCCAGAGGAAGTAGTTCAGGCGGCTCTTACAGGATGACCACCACTCTCTTAGCACTCAATGGGCCGACATTGGGCAACATTCATGAGATCCCAAGAGAGAAGCTAGTAGGAGGAGGAAGTGGGGTGAAGGGGCTATGCTTCAAATGTGATGAGATGTATAATCCAGGGCACAGGTACAGGGACCAAACTCTTCAGGTTCTCACCGTCTATGATAACGAGGAAATTGAAGGAGGTGAGGGTGAGATAGGGGGAGAGGAGGAGGACAAGCTGTATTTTGACATGGCAGAGGTCTCCCTGAACTCAGTGGTAGGATTCACTCCGAGTCATATCATGAAGGTAAAGAGATAAATGACAAACAGAGAGGTGGTGGTGTTGATTGATAGTGGGGTTATCCACAATTTCATCTCCAAACCAAGTCATGCACCAATTGGAGGTGACATTGGTGGATGCAGGGTGTTGTGAAATGATGATGAGTATAGGAAAGGTGGAGACGGGTCAAGGGATATGTGGGAGAGTACTGTTGACCATAGGGGATTCAGGTGATGGAGGATTTTCTCCCATTGGAATTAGGGCGCATTGATATCATCCTGGGGATGAAGTTGCTGCAGACCTTGGGGGGCACCAAGGTCAACTGGGGAGCACTGACAATGGAGCTGGTGGTGGAAGGGAGAAGGGTAGTGATCAAGGGAGATGCTGGACTCTCCATAGTTATGGTATCACTTAAAACCATAGTGAGGAGCATACAGGGGGTGGGGGAAGCTTATCTGGTGGAGCTGTATAGACTGGAGGGAATCAGATTGGAGGAGGGTGGGGACATTCCTCTTTTAGCGCGGCCATTAATTCAGTAGTTCAGTGAGGTTTTTCAACCACCTCAAGGATTGCCACCGCCAAGGGGGCAGAAGCACGCTATCACCTTGAGAGAAGGTGTGTCACCCATCAGTGTTAGGCCCTACAATTATCCTCAATTGCATAATGATGAAATTGAGAAATTGATCAAAGAGATGTTGGAAGCAGGGATTATCAGGCCCAGTTTGAGTCCTTTCTCTAGCACAGTGTTACTGGTTAAGAAAAATGATGAGAGTTAGAGGTTCTGCGTGGACTACAGGGTGGTGAATAAGGAAATTCTGCTATACAAGTTTCCCATCCCAGTGATGGATGAGCTGAGTGTGGCAGTGACTTTTATCAATATCGATATGAAGTCAAGGTGCCATCAGATCAGAATGAAAAGGGAGGATGTGCCAAAGACTGCTTTCAAAACTCATGAGGGGCATTATAAATTTGTAGTGATGACTTTTGGCCTCACTAATGCCTTAGCCACTTTTCAGTCCCTCATGAACAAGGTTTTCTGACCCTATCTCAAGCAATTTATGCTAGTATTTTTTTTATGATATTCTAGTTCAGCAGGTCGGAGGAGCACTAGGAGCACTTGAGGAAGATTTTAGAGGTGTTATAGGAGCATCAACAGAGAGTTAATCTGAAAAAATGTTGCTTTGTCCAAGCCAGTGTGGAGTACTTGGGGCATGTAATCTCTCAGGAGGGTGTAGCAGCGGATCAAGCCAAAATTAACGCTATGTTGAGATGGCCACTGCCCAAGATTCTCAGGGAGTTGAGGAGATTCCTAGGGTTGATTGGCTACTACAGGAGGTTCATGAAGGGTTATAGCACCATCGCATGGCCATTAACAAAACAGTTGAAGAATGATGGTTTCTTATGGGGGGAGACGGTCACAACAGCTTTTGAGAGATTGAAGAAAGCTATGACCATCATGTCGGTCTTAGCCCTACCCGATTTCACTCAGATCTTCATAGTGGAGACAAATGCCTCAGGATATGGATTGGGAGCAATACTCATGCAGAACGATCGACCCATCGCCTACTTCAGCCAGGTGTTGACAGCTAGAGCCAGGCTGAAGTCAGTCTATGAAAGGGAATTAATGTCCATTGTGCTAATTGTCCATTGAGCTAGCCATCTAGAAGGGCGGCCCTACTTGTTGGGTCGGCATTTCATTGTCAGGATGAACCAGCGAAGCCTGAAATACTTGTTAGAGCATAGGATGGCGACAGAGGAGCATCAGAGATTGCTTTCAAAGTTATTAGGATATGACTTTGAAATTCAATATAGGCCGGCGACAGAGAACAAGGCAATGTATGCTTTGTTTTGAGCTTGCACTTCATAAGCAAATGATGTGCAGGGTCAACGCATCATTACGCTTCAAGTGCACTTTTAAGAACATTAACCGATAGTCATTTTATTTGAATATAATCCAAAACTTACAAATTGTATGGATGTTGTACTTCTTCGCACTTAGAAACATTTTTGTAAAGAAGCTAAAAAGAGATACATAAGATAAATCTTTTTATCTCTGTGAGCAGTTCCTTCGGGAATTCTTTAACAAGCTGTGACAATATTTCTCAAGGCAAAAATCACCTTAGTGAATGTCCAAAAGATACAATTCAAGATACCGATTATGAAGTTAAAACTTTCTGATGGTTGGTGTATAAATTAACAGCTTCTGAAATTAAGTTTGGATTGCTTATGCTTCGTTGCTCAAAAATCTATGGCGCAAAAAGGACAAGTAGAGAATGAACAAAGAGTGGTGAATTGCACAGCAAAAATAACTAAACTTTTGATCTATGTGACAATAGCAAACACTCCAATACTGGAAGATAGTTAAAAAAAAAACATAATTGCCATAATTGTACGGAATCTCATGTATTATAATGTTGCTGGAGAAAAACAATCTCTGGAATAAAAATGTTCAATTCAGATAATAGACTATAAAATACCCCATGCAAATGCCCCGAGTGAAAATGCCTTCATGAGACCGAAAGATGCCCTTTCCTGACTTAAGGGCCCAAATACATATTTGAGAATCAGTCAATCCTACAATCTTAAAGAGCAAAAATGAATTAGAATTTGATTCAAAGTTATAACATATTCACATACTAAAATAATATTACTATGAACAAGGAAAAACAAGCTTTATCAAGTTAAATTTTGTTGAAGCTTCACAAACATAAAGTTTTCGCCAAAAGTTCACTTCAAATCCAGATAGTACAATATCCAGTGTGATCAAAATATACTACCTATTGTTATTCATAGAACACCAAGAGAAAAGGCAAATAGTTCCGTTACCTTGTTAACATTAACATATAGGTATGTTTGTCCTCCCAAATTCCATCGGTTACTAAGTCATGCTCCCCACTCCTGTTCTCCTATTCATATTTTTTATGAACATTTTGGACCCAACTTCATCCACCAGCAACGTGCAAGATGAAAGTAAATAAACCAAAAAACATACATCCTTATTGATTAAAAGAAATACTCAAAATATATCAAGTTCAATGAGTTGGAATGAAGTGCTTTACGGATGGTGGTTCATAGGTACTCCTAGTTCCGTATCCCAAGCCAAATTTTCTCAAATTCGTCTCCAAAATTTTGTTCATTACTACATATAATTCAATGAGAAATTAAGTCCAATATCCATATGTCTCCTTAGAAATTCAATTGGCAGTAAACAGTTAAAAAATCAAATCTAACATGATTTCGTTTGCCATTTTCTAGAGAAGAAATAACTCTGACGTACTATAAAAAAAATGGAAAGCAATGCCTAAGGTATTCACGCATGTTTTTGCTTGAATTAGTAAGAAACAGCCCACAAATGAAATTAAAATGGAAACAAGACGAGGATGGTAGATGGTCAGGCCAATGCAATCACGGCATATAATGGTTAGATAACACAGTTTTTATAGCCACTTCATTGTCTTCCCGAAGAAACTATGAAGGACTCATTCCTTCTCTAACCTGGTGATAATGATACGCTTGGACCAGTCTAGCCAGCCCAACTTGTGGGCCAGCTCCTGCAATACAGCAGGCGCCTAAGGTTTGAGGGATGGTTAGTTCTTTTATGTTATTTTTGGATTTGTTTTAAGTAGGAGTTTGTTTTAGGGTTAGGGCATTTTTTCTATGGCTAATTTATGAGTGATCTTTGGTGTTCTTGGGCTCTAACAGCGTCTAGAGAGTTTTGAAGAGATTGATCCACCTCTCGAAAAGAGCATCGATTGTATCTCATTATTTTCTTTCATCTTCTAGCAATCAAGTGTTGTCCTTGTGTCACTTTTTTTTCACGCTTTCGCCCTAGCCGCTCTGCTAGGGTTTCCTGGCTCCGGGGTTTTCTCCCGCGCCCGGCGGAGTTTTCCTCTCCGGTGATCTTCCGTTTTCAGGGAAGTTTTCTTCTTCGCTGCCTCCTCATGTTCGTTTGGTAACTTTATTTTTCGGTTTTTTCCTTTTTTCGCCGGTTGTGCTGGCATGGCGACTTCTAAGCTTAAAGACCCTGATTTTTTTGGGGGGGTTGCTCATTCGCGTTCATTTTTGGAAGCTCTCGCTGGTTCTAAAACTCCTTTTCCATATTTGCATGCTTCTACTTTTCGTGGCCTACCGTCTCTATGGATTTCCGATCAGGAAATCAACGAGCTTGCTGCCCCTTTTCAGTTCTCTTTAGTTGATTTTTTTCCCTCTAAAAGACATCCTTTAGATGCTATTAGTAAATTTTTTTTCAATTTGAAGTTGAAAAATGAGGTTTCTGTTACTGTTTTGGATCCTTCTCACATTTTGATCAAGCTATCTAATGATCTCGATTACTGTAGGGTTTTCTGTCACCGTTCTTACCTAGTTTTCAATTGCTATATGAAATTAACCAAGTGGTCACCTACTTTGGATATTGGTGTTGAGTCGCCGGTGATACCTATATGGATTTCTTTTCCTCGTCTTCGTCCTCATTTCTTCTCTCCTCACATTCTCTTTGGACTTGGCGGGTTATTTGGGAAGCCCCTGAAAATAGACGAAGAGACTGCTGTTGGTTCACGTCCTTCCATTGCTCGTGTTTTAGTTGAGCTTGATATAACTAAATCCTTTCCTAAGCAAGTTTGGTTAGGTTCGGAATCTTTAGGTTATACTCAAGAGGTGGTTTTTGATGAGTTTCCTCAATTCTGTGCTGGTTGTAAATGTATTGGTCACTCTCAAGGCAATTGTCGACCTACTGCACTTGTGGTTCCAACGTCTTCTCCTCCTCCTAACGCTAATTTAGATGTTGGAAATGTTGAAAATGTTATTTCTCATACGGTTGTGGAGTCTGAAAATGCTATTGCTGTTTTTGCTCCCGAAGTTTTCCCTGTTGTTGAATCTCCGTCCGATACCCCTGTTGTTGGTGGGGTTTCTGTTTCTTTGACGGAAGTTAATTGTGAGGTTACTCCACCTGTTAGTGAATGCCGACCTATTACTGTTGCTGTGGAATCTTGTGCCCTTCCCATAACTGCAGAATCTGCTCCTATAAATGATGAGCCTGGTTTGGACTCTAATGAACAAGATGCGTTAAATGTGATTGATCGGGATCTGGTTGTCCCAGGTTTAGCTAGGGAGGAATTGGATGTGGGTGGAGTTAATTCTACTGCTGTTACGAATGTTTTATCTCCAAATGCTTTACCCTTTTTTCCTCCTGTTTTGGTATCGGCTAATAATGTGGAGAATTTGATTCCTGTTGTAGCTGAGGTTGTGATTCCTTCGTCCGGTGCTAAAGTTGCGTGCAATCCGGTTGTCAATAGTTTTATTGATGTCCCTGTTAATTTGGTCGATACCCGTATTATGGCTAATTGTTTAGGTGATAGTTCTGGATTGGATATTAGGAACCATCTAAATTGGTTGAATGGTTCATCGGATGGTAAATCTGAATCCGATTTTTCTGAATGTGGCTTGGATTCTCCGGATTTTTGTGGGGGTTCTAACCCTGGTAATGATTTCAATCTGGTTAGGGCTAGACCTGCTTTAACTGTTGCTTCTCGTGGGATTTCCCGTGGTAGAGGTCGGCGTAGACGTTAATGTTTTGGCGCTCGAGGGGCTTTGGGCTATGATGTGGTCGGGGCTCGTGTCCCTGTCGTTTAGCTGGTAGCAACCTTTGATTGGATGGTCCGTGCGAGGCCTCAGGAACGCTGGTAGTCTTGGCCGTCTACTGAGCCCGCCTTTTTCTTTGGATGTATTTTCTTTTGCTTCTTTTTATTCTCTTTCTACTCCTGTTGTAACCGTGGCTTTTTATTATTAATATATCTGTTTTTTGTTTAAAAAAAAAGTGTTGTCCTTGTGTTTTCCACCATAAAAACCTAAAAATTCGCTTGGCGAACTTGCTGAAACTCTTATTTCAGCGATTAATTTGTATTTTTCCCTATTGTTTCCTATCAAATTGGTATAAGAGCAGTTTTTGAGACTATTTTTGGGCTGTTTTGTGAATTACAGTGGTTGAATTTTGCCCGAAGAGGGGCTATTTTGCTATTTTTGGGGTTGAGATCCAAATTTTTGAGTCGAACAAAATTCCAGGTATCGATGGCGACCAAGAAAGTAGATGTGTTGGAAGAACGTCTTGAGGGGTAGATGAGCCAAATGAAAGCAATGGTGGATGATAGAATATCATCCATGGAAGGCAAAGTTTAAGATCTTCATGAGATGGTAAAGAAGATACTGGGACAATCAAAATCAAACGGCGGCATTGGAGCAAGAGATCCGATAGGGAGAAATATGAATTCTGAAATTCATATGAGTGAAAATGATGTGAAGATCATAAAGGAGAGAGGTGGAAGGTATCGAGAGAGGCATGGTTATAGGGGCATGAACTAAGGGATGCTGATTGGGAAAGAAAAAAGGGGGAATATGGTAGGAAGGGTGCTGATTTTGAAGGAAAGATGGGAGAAAGTGAAAATGAGTATGGGTATGATCGTGGAAGGGAGGATCGGGACACTTGCGGAGGACAAAACATTTGGGGAAGGGAAAATTATTGAGGAATCAGGGAAAATGGGGGAGATCCGAAGGATCAGAAGCTAAAGATGCTCATATTTTAAGGGGAGGATGCACATGGATGGATCTACAAGGTAGGGAGATATTTGGCTGTCAATGAATTTACGGAGGAGGAGAGATTGACAGCAATTAGCTTATGTTTGGAAAAGAAAGTGTTGGCTTTGTACCAGTGGAGATACATGAGAAGGCTCATATGGAGTGGGAGGGAATTCAAGGAATGCTTATTGAAACGTTTCCGAAACAGCAGGGGATGGGACTTCTATGAGTAGTTCTTTGCACTAGTGCAAGAAGGCTCAGTGTCAGATTACCGCGAGAGATTTGAGTACCTGGCGAGTCGATTAGATCGACTATCGGAGATTGTTCTGGAGAGGAATTTCATGAAGGGACTCAAATCAGAGATCCAATCAGCAGTGAGGGTCATGAGGCCTCGTGACTTGAGAGAGGCTATGAAGCTGGCACAACTAGTGGAGGATCAGAAGTACCAGGAGAGGGGAGCTAGAGGCAGCAGTTCAGGTGGCTCTTACAGGATGACTACCACTCTCTTAGCATCCAAGGGGTCTGCATCGAGCAACATTCATGAAACCCCAAGGGAGAAGCCAGTAGGAGGAGGAAGTGGGGGAAACTTCAAATAACTGACTGAGAGGGAGATGCAGAAGAGGGCGAAGGGATTATGCTTCAGATGTGATGAGAAGTATATTCCATGGCATATGTGTCGGGACCGAACTCTTCAGGTTCTCACCGGCTGTGATGACGATGAAACTGAGGAGGGAGTGAGAGTGAGACAGGCAGAGAGGAAGACAAGCTGCATTTAACATGACAGAGGTCTCCATGAACTTAGTGGTAGGATTCACTCCGAGTCATACCATAAAGGTGAAGGGGAAAACAGCAGGCATGGAAGTGATGGTGTTGATTGAAAGTGGGGCTACCCACAATTTTATCTCCAACTAGGTCGTGGACCAATTAGGGGTGAAATTGGTAGATACAAGGTGTCATTGAGTGATGATAGGTACAAGGAAGATGGAGACGGACTAGGGGATCTGTCGGAGAGTAGTGTTGACCATATAGATGGTTCAGGTGAGGGAGGATTTTCTCCCATTGGAGTTAGGGAGCACTGATGTCATCCTGAGAATGAAGTGGCTGCAGACCTTAGGGAACACTAAGGTCAACTAGAGAGCATTGACGATGGAGCTGGTGGTGAAAGGGAGAAGGGTAGGGATAAGGGGAGATGCAGTGGTCTCCAAAGCCATGGTATTACTTAAAACCATGGTGATGAGCATACAAGAGGTGGGGGAAGATTATCTGGTGGAGCTATAGAGGCTGGAGGGGATCAAATTTGAGGAGGGTGGGGTAATTCCTCTTTCAGTACATCCATTGATTCAACAGTTCAGTGAGGCTTTTCAGCTATCTCAAGGATTGCAACCACCAAGGGAGCAGGAGCTTGCTATCACCTTAAGGGAAGGTGTGTCACCCATCAGTGTCGAGCTCTACCACTATCTTCAATTTTAGAAGGATGAAATTGAGAAGTTGATCAAAGAAATGCTGGAAGCAGGGATTATTAGGCCCAGTGTGAGTTTCCTTTCTAGCCCAATGTTACTAGTTAAGAAAAAAAAATGAGAGTTGGAGATTCTGCGTGGACTACAGAACGAAGAATAAGGAAACTGTGCTAGACAAATTTTCTATCCCAATGATAGATGAGTTGTTGGATGAGCTGAGTGGAGCAGTTATCTTCACCGATATAGATATGAAGTCAGGGTACCATCATATCAGAATAAAAAGAGAGGATATATCGAATATTGCTTTTAGAACTCATGAGGGGCATTACAAATTCCTAGTTATGCCTTTTGGCCTCACTAATGTTCCAACCACTTTCTAGTCCCTCATGAATAAGATTTTTTGACCCTATATCAGGCGATTTGTGCTGGTATTTTTTTATGATAATCTGGTTTACAGCAGGTCAAATGGAGAGCATTGGGAGCACTTGAGGAATGTTTTAGAGGTGTTACGGGAGCATCAACTAAGGGCCAATCTTAAGAAATGTTTCATTGTCCAGGTCAGTGTGGAGTACTTTGGACATGTAGTCTCTCAGGAGGGTGTAGCTACGAATCAGGCTAAAATTGAGGCTATGTTGAGATAGGCACTTCCTAAGAATCTCAGAGAGGGGATTCCTAGGATTGACTGGCTATTACAAGCGATTCGTGAAGGGCCATAGTACCATCACATGGAAACTAACAAACAATTGAAGAAGGATGGTTTCTTGTGGGGGGAGGAGGCCACAACAGCTTTTAAGAGATTGAAGAAGGCTATGACCGCTGTACCGATCTCACCCTTGCCAAATTTTAGGCAGGTATTTGTAGTAGAGACGGATGCATCAGTATATGACTTGGGAGCAATACTTATGCAGTGCCACAGACCCATTGCTTACTTCAGCCAAGTGTTAACAACTAGATTCAGGTTGAAGTCAGTCTATAAGAGGGAGTTGATGGCGATTGTGCTAGCCATCCATAAGTGGCGACCTTATTTATTAAGCCAACATTTCATTGTCAGGACGGATCAACATAGTCTGAAGTACGTGTTGGAGTAGAGGATGATAACAGAGGAGCACTAGAGATTGTTGTCAAAGTTATTGGAATATGACTTTAAAATCCAGTATAGGCTGGGGATAGAGAAAAGGGTAGCAGATGCCCTTTCCAAATATATAGAGGAGCTCCAGGAGGTGGTCTTGTTGATACCTCTGATGTTGGATTGGGGGGCCATTAAGAAGAAGAGTGCTCGGGATGAGGAGCTGGGGAGGATTAGGGCAGATTTATTGAAGGATGGGAGTAGCCACCCTAGTTATTCTCAAGAAAGGGAGAGGCTTTTGTACTAGGGCCAATTTGTGATGCCCAGGACCTCTGTTCATATTCCACACCTACCCCATGAGTTCCATGGGAGTGTTATTGGGGGTCTCAAGGGGTGCAAAAGATATACATGAGGCTTACCTCAGATTTGTATTGGAAGAAGATGCACAAGGATGTGGAGAAGTTGATCGCTAATTGTGAGGTCTGTTAGCAGAATAAGAATATGGTCATGCCACCAGGAGGATTACTGTAGCCCCTAGCTCTACCAGATTGGGTGTGGGAGGAGGTCTCCATGGATTTTATAGATGCGTTACATCGATCTGAAGGATTAACAGTGATTCTAGTGGTAGTGGATAGGCTGAGCAAGTATGCTCATTTCATTCCCCTACGACACCCCTACATGGCAGTGACAGTGGCATCGGCTTTCAGCAGGAACGTGGTCATACTGCATGGGATACTAGAGGTTATAGTATCCAAAAGGGATAAGGTGTTCCTCAATCATTTTGGGAGAGAATTATTCAAACTACATGGAACAGTACTAAAAAGGAGCACCACCTACCACTCATAAATCGATGGGTAGACGGAGGTGGTAAACAAAAGCTTGGAGACATACCTATGATGCTTTTTGTCGGAAACCCCTAGGCTTTAGGCCAAGCGGGTTAGCATGGGCATAATTTGGTATAACACTTCATATCATTATGCTTCTCAGATGATCCCATTCAAGGTGTTGGACAAGAGAGATCCACCTCACCTGGTGCATTTTAGGTAGTCACACTCCAGTTTCTTCAGTAGAAGCATTCTTGGAGGAGAGGGATAGGGTGTTAAAAGAATTGAAGAAGAATCTGTTGAGGGATCGACAGATTATGAAGAAACAGGCGAATGGGCATAGGAAGGACATCCAATTTGAGGTTGGTGAGAAAGTGTTCGTAAAGCTAAAGCCCTATAGGCAAAGGACAATCACGGTGCACTGATAAACAGACGAGAAAGTAGTGCAAATGGGAACGTGGGCATGGACTGGTGCACGAGAGGCTGAGCGAGATTGCACACACGTCAGCGGGATGGGAGGTGGGGGGTTGTGTGCGTGCAATGCCATCCGGGTCAGTTTCGGGTTGATTTTGAGTTTCCGGATCAACCCGACCCGTCTGACAAACGGGTTGACCTTATCCAGAAATTTTTCGGGTCAAGTCAAATATTGACACCCCTAGGGCACATGTTGTACATTTGGTTCCAAAAATGTAGTCGTTGTCCAGTATGAAGCTCTTGAATTGCTACCCTTACTGCTTTTCTCACGTGAGCTTTTGTCCTCCACTAACTGGGCTTGCTCCATAGCCTCCCTCAACCCTCGTGGCCTCAATAACCGAACAACGGCTCTGATCTTTGGCTTGAACCCCTTCATGAAATTTTCCTCCAACACTATTTCGGATAGCCTCTCCAATCGACTAGAAAAGTACTCAAACATCTCCTGATAATCCATCATTGTCCCTTTTTGAACTAGAGCAAAGACCAGCTCATAGAAGTCTCCTTCTCGATTGGTTTGAAAAATATTCTAATAATCTATCTTTGAACTCCCTCTACGATCGGATTGAATCTCTCATGTCTCTCCATTGATACCAAGACAATGTCTTCCCCTCCAAGCATAAAGTCGCCGCTATGAGTTTCTACTCCTCCTTCAACTCATTCACCAGAATCACCACAAAGTATCTCTCCACCCTATAGATTCACCCATGAGCATCATCCCCCTCAAAAAGGGCATCTTCAGCTTTCTCACTCTGAGATCCCCTATGCCCCAACTTCCTCTTCCACCTTTGGCTCCTCCCATGTGACGGCATTGTGATATCTCCAATATTCTCTCCCACCCCTTCTCCTTTCATAGATATCCTCTTCCTCAAAATCATCCCTCCTTATTTCTTCCTCCCAATTTCTCCTCATGTCATATCCTTCACCCATTTTCCTCCTGGTTATCGGTTCAAGAGGGTCCTATTTTTCCCGTCACCCAAGATTTCTACCTCTCAATCATCCCTCATTATGCCGATCTTGGGGTTTCCCCCCACTTCTTTGGCCACCCGTCGATGCTCTTGCCTCCAATGTTGTCGGTTGAGTGTGAAATTGTAATATTTTCTTCATCATATCCTCTAGGTTAGAAAATATTCCTTCCATAAATAGCATATGTTCCTCAACTTAAGATTTGAATCGGCCAACTTCTCCTTCAAGTTTTTTTTTCCCACTTTCTTTGGCGCCATAAGTCTTAAATCGTGCTTTGATACCAATTTGATAAGACTTGCTGATCAAAACAGCACACAATAATAAAGAAAACAACAATTACTCCTAATAGATCGAGAAATAACACCAAGAGGGCTGTATTTACTAATCTTCAAATAAAGAAAGACAATATACAAGTTGATTCACTGTTCGAGAGATGAATGGTCTACCCCACAATTCCTATGAGCCACTAATAACCCAAACACCCAACAAAAACTGCTACAGAAAACAAAACTCAACATAAACCCTTATCCTCCAAAATCCCCCCACACCCCGCGCCTAATCAGCCTAAATCCCCTAATAAATGCCCATTACATCTTCTCCAAAGAGCTTCCCCCCAAAGCCTCTTCTCCTATAGGTAATAAGGATATTGGGCCCAATCTAGGCAGCTGAGCTGTCAGCAGCTGTATCAACTTTGAACAAGATGACACACTTGGTAGTAACTCACCAAAACTCCTACATCAACTTCGAATCAACAAAATCAAACTCGATTCCTTGGCTTATATACCTAATCAACCGAGTCAACACTATTTGCATTTGAATTGAAATTCAAGGGGTGTTAGTATGCCTTGCACATATCGATGTACTTGGCATAAACATTAATGGATTAACATGGCTCAAAGTTAATATGTGATATTTATGAACATGTGGAATATTTATAGGAATGCCTCGACTTATTGGAGCACTTTCAAAACAAATTCAGACGTCTAGAGCACTTGCATATTTTATAAAATATTCAGTAGAGTCGATTTAAAGTTGATGATTATTTTATAACCTTTTTTTATTCATGTATTATATATATGATGGCCTACATTGTGAGATTGTTTGTAACATCTTACAAAAACATATTTATTTTGTTATTAAAACTACAGGCTCTTGCTAGCATTGAATAGCATTTTACCTTTTAGATTTATGAGCATTAGGTTTATAAATTAATATAATTAAACCAGTTTGACTTTTTGAACTTACTAAACTAGCTGTGGCCTATCTCAATCTTTTGACTTTTTGGCTTACTAAACTAGTTGCGTCCTTAATGTGAAGGCTAAATGAGAAGGTCATGAATGATGTAAGAGGATAATGAGCCAATAAAGATGTTAGCTGTTGGGCATTGTTTAGCATGCACAATAGCTTATAGCCAAATCCGTACAATATTTATTGAGGTGCTTATCAATAGGAAGCATAGGCTTTACACTTTCTTTATGATTAAGTGTGTAGGTTCTATCTTTATATATCTTTTCAATAAAGAAGGTTCAAGATGCGTCCGTGTTCCATACCTTGTTTTCATCAAAATCGTAATCAACGATTGTGTTCTTATTGAAATTGAAATACTCCTTCAAACATTTACATCTCTCTACGGACCATAGTCGCATTACCTGCAATGGCAAAATAGAAGATTTCCTCTTACAGGTTAATAAAAGAATTTACTACTCATGCAAGATCTAGAAATCACTTCATGACTGATGCCATAAAAAGCCTTTTTTAATCGCTTTTTAATTATTGGTATAACACAGAATATTGGCTAATAGAAAAGTAGAAAAAAGTATAAAAATCAAAATAAGTGATAATTAAAATGTAATTTAGAGAAAATAAATTTAAAGACATCTAAATTTTGTACTTCACGTGACTTAGCATGACGAAACAGAAGTGAAGATAGTGGTGGACTTCAATACTTATAATTGTTGAGATGAGAAAAGATGTGGAAGAAAAACGCAGGTGATGGGAAGAAGGGTATTGAAAAGAATGGAAGAATGAATGTCTCTAGAAAGGGAGGCCAGTGTAGAGAAAAGAAGCCAGGATAAGGGAGGATGATCAACCAAAAGAAAGAATGCCAAGCAAATGTCATTTATCAATTCATTAATCAATAATACTCACTTTTAACCAAAAGCCTACTATTTATAATAGTAGCTACAAACTCATGGACATTATAACACTGATAACATTAAAATAATGACAAATAAAATCCATCTAAATGACCCATTGTAATCTTGAGAACAAACAAAAGGATAAGCAAGAACGGCATAAAATAACAACACGACTACATAGCCACAATTAAGATTGAGTTCTATTAATTAGAAGCAGTCCTCCCGTATTACAATTACCCAAGCTACAAAAGTTAGGGATGTCAATTTAATTTGACAGGTTCCATTCAAGTCTAACCCAAAATTTACCCAACCTGAATCTGCTTGTTTTGAACCCAACCCATTTATTACATAGTTCAAATTATTCAACACAAACCCGACTAGGCCCAAACCCGCCTAACCCTACCGCAACCTGTCTAGCCCATTCATTATATGGACCTTAAACTTTTTGGATCAACATGAACCAATTAAGTTGAATATCACCCATTTAACCTAACAATGTACATGTTTATTTTACAAAGTGTTTATAACTTTTTTCATCATAAATAATAATCTGGTCAATTTTAAAGTGATTTCAAGTTATTTAGATTGATCCAAACTCAGATTTTCAAGTTGGATTTATGTTGAGCCATTTATTGAGACCTCAAACAAAGAACTCTACCTAGAAAAAGTGAAATGTTACTCGATAAATAATTAGAGGTCCTCAAATATACTCTTAAATAATCAAGATCATGTGAAACTGTTACGGCGGTTCCTCCTGAACCGCCTCTTGAGGCGGTTCCTCTTGAACCACCTCAGCCCAAAAGGGAAGGGCCAGCCATGGTTTATCAAAGGAGGCAATTTCGCCTCCTTTCTTGCCCAAATTGAATTACCGCCTAAGGGTGGGGTCCACGGGATTTGAATTTATTTGAAAATTATTTTTAGGAAAGATTTGAGGAGGTGGAAAAAGTCTTTAAATAGGAGAGGTAAGAGGAAGGGAGAGGCATGCAAGTATTGTTTTCTTCTTAGAGTTTCTTGGGTGTTTTGGGCTCTAGACTTTCTCGTCTAGAGATTTGGGAGAGACGATCCTCCTCTCGAATTGAGGATCACTTGTATCTTGATTTCGTATTGCTTTTGCTTTGTTTCCCTTATTGCAATTTAGTGATTTGGGGCAGATTTCGCCCAGATTTTGATTGAATTCTCGCTGTTTTGTCTCCAATTAGTGATAGGTTTGCTTGCGAACTCAAGTATTCCCTTGGGGTTACTTGCGAACTCAAGTATTTCCTATCAAATTGGTATCAGAGCGAGTCTCGGGGCCGGTGGAGGGCTGATTTCAACAAATTCCAGCAGTTTCCTTCTCTTCAAATAGAAAGAAGTTGCTGAATTTTACTCCAAAAACCTGTTTTTTTGGTGAATCTACAAAAGCCGGATTAAGATGGCGGCCAAAAAAGTGGATGCATTGGAGGAAAGACTTGAAGGGGAGATGAATCAAATCAAAACGACGGTGGAGGAAAGGATTTCCTCCATGGAAGGACAAGTCGCCGACCTCCGAGATATGATGAAAAAAATGTTGGAGATTCAAAATCAAACAGCGGCATCAGTGGCAAAAGGGATGGAGGGAAAAAATAAGAACTCTGAAATCCGTCGAGAAGAAGATGAGGTGGAAATCATGGAAGGGGAGGAAAGAAGACCCCATCTGGAGCCTTTCCAGAGGGAAGAAAGAGGAGGATATGGGGAACGCCATGAGGGATACTACGGCCGCCGAGGTGCTGATTTTGAAGAAAGAAAAGGGGATTTCGAAGGAGGTTGGGGATATGGTAGAGTAAGGGAAGATCGGGAAACCTGGGGTGCACCCAGCACTTGGGAGAGGGGAAACTATGGAAGGATCAGGGGAAACAGTGGTGACCAGAATGTGAGGAAGTTGAAGATGCCCATATTTGAAGGAAAAGACGCATATGGGTGGATTTACAAAGTAGAGCGGTACTTTGCCGTTAATGGGTTGACGGAGGAGGAGAAGCTGACAGCCGTAGGACTATGCTTAGAAGGGAAAGCCCTGTCATGGTTCCAGTGGAGAGATCAAAGGAGGCCGATCAGAAACTGGAGGGAATTCAAAGACTGCATAATAGAACGATTTCAAACCGATCGGGGAGGAGACTTCTATGAGCAGTTCTTTGCTCTGACACAGGAGGGATCAGTAGCAGACTACCGGGAACAGTTTGAGCATCTAGCCAGCAGGGTGGAGAGACTCTCCGATATAGTATTGGAGGGAAATTTTATGAAAGGGCTGAAGGCGGAGATCCGAGCAGCAGTTAAGGTTTTTATGCCCCGTGACTTGGGGGAGGCCATGAAGTTGGCCCAATTGGTGGAAAATCAAAAGAATTTAGATAGGGGAGCCAGGAGTAGCAGCACCGGTGGCACTTACAGGATGACGACCACCCATCTAGCACCTAAAGGTTCTGCAACAGGAGGGAACCGAGAGGCCACCAAGGAAAAGACAGGAGGAGGGAGCGGGGGAAATTTCAAGCGGCTAACGGAGAAAGAAATGCAGGAAAAGAGGGCTAAGGGGCTGTGCTTCAGATGCGATGAAAGGTACACACCAGGGCATCGGTGCAAGGACCGAACTCTTCAGGTTCTCACCGTCTGTGATGACGAGGAAACTGAGGGGGGAGGTGAGGAGGAGATAGAGGAAGAGATGGATGAGAAGCTACACTTGGATCTAGCTGAGGTTTCCCTGAACTCGGTGGTAGGGTTCACTACGAATCACACCATGAAAGGGAAGGGAGAGATAGAGGACAGGGAAGTAGTGGTGCTGATTGATAGTGGGGCTACTCACAATTTCATTTCCACCCAGGTCGTCGATCAATTGGGAGTGAAATTGGTGGATACCGGCTGTTACGGGGTGATGATGGGTACAGGAAAGGTGGAGAAAGGTCAGGGGATTTGCAGAGGAGTGCGACTGATGATCCAGGGGATACAGGTGAGGGAAGATTTTCTTCCGCTAGAATTGGGAAGTACAGACGTCATCCTGGGGATGAAATGGCTGCAAACGTTGGGGGACACCAAAGTGAATTGGGGAACACTCACGATGGAGTTTACGGTGGATGGGAGGAATGTGGTGATTAAGGGAGATGCGGGGCTTTCCAAATCCCTAGTTTCTCTTAAAACAATGGTGAGGGATATTCGGTTGGTGGGCGGAGGATATCTAGTAGAGCTACACAGTTTGGAGGGAGAGAGTTTGGAGGAGGGAGGAGACATACCCCACTCCATTCAGCCGTTGATTCAGCAGTTCCAGGAGGTGTTCCAGCCACCTCAGGGATTACCACCGCAGAGGGAGCAGGAGCATGCCATAGTATTGAAGGAGGGAGTATCGCCCATTAGTGTACGGCCTTACCGCTACCCTCAGTTCCAGAAGGATGAAATAGAAAGGTTGATCAGAGAAATGTTAGAGGCAGAAATCATCAGACCCAGCATCAGCCCCTTCTCTAGTCCAGTTCTATTGGTAAAGAAGAAGGATGGCAGTTGGCGTTTCTGCGTGGACTACCGAGCGCTCAACAAGGAAATTGTACCTGATAAGTTTCCTATCCCAGTTATTGACGAGTTGCTAGATGAATTAAGTGGCACAATGATCTTCAGCAATATAGACTTGAAATCAGGCTACCATCAGATTCGAATGAAGAATGAGGATGTACCCAAGACGGCCTTTAGAACTCATGAGGGACATTATGAGTTCTTAGTCATGCCTTTTGGCCTCACCAACGCCCCCGCTACTTTTCAGGCTCTTATGAATAAGGTTTTCAAACCTTATCTCAGACGGTTTGTACTGGTATTTTTTGACGACATCCTGATCTACAACAGGACAGAGGAGGAGCACTGGGGACATTTGAAAAGGGTGCTAGAGGTACTGCAGGAGCACCAATTAAGGGCCAACTTGAAGAAATGCTGCTTCGCACAAGCCAGCGTGGAGTACTTGGGCCATGTTGTATCAAAAGAGGGGGTGGCAGCAGATCAGTCCAAAATTGTGGCAATGCTAAAGTGGCCAGTGCCGAAGAATCTGAAGGAGTTGAGGGGATTTTTAGGGCTGACGGGTTACTACAGAAGGTTCGTAAAGGGGTACAGCAATATAGCATGGCCACTCACTGAGCAGTTGAAGAAGGATGGGTTCCTATGGGGAGAGGCAGCTACAACAGCATTTGAGAGCCTAAAGAAGGCGATGACAACGGTCCCGGTCCTAGCCTTGCCAGATTTCACTCAAACCTTCTTTGTGGAGACAGATGCGTCAGGATACGGGCTTGGTGCAGTACTTATGCAGAATCGTAGGCTCATAGCCTATTTCAGCCAGGTTTTGACTGCTAGAGCCAGGTTGAAGTCAATCTATGAGAGAGAATTAATGGCCATCGTTCTGGCCATCCAAAAGTGGCGACCTTACTTACTTGGGAGACATTTTGTTGTTAGGACAGATCAACGGAGTTTGAAATACTTGCTGGAACAGCGAATGGTGACAGAAGAGCATCAAAGGTGGTTATCCAAGCTGCTGGGGTATGATTTTGAAATTCAGTATAGACCAGGAGTAGAGAATAAGGCGGCAGATGCCTTGTCCAGATGTATGGGGGAGCTGCAGACAGTGGCACTTTCCGTTCCTTTAATGCTTGACTGGGAGGCTATCAGAGAAGAAAGTGCTAGAGATGAAGAACTGGGAAAAATCAAGGCATCTTTGCTAAAAGAGGAGGGAAGCCATCCAGAGTACTCATTAGAGGGGGACAAACTACTATATCAGGGAAGATTTGTGATACCTCGGACCTCGATCCACATCCCAAATCTACTCCAGGAATTTCATGGGAGCGCAGTGGGGGGCCATTCAGGAGTGCAGAAGACCTATAAAAGATTGGCGGCCGAGCTTTACTGGAAGGGGATGCGTAGAGATGCAGAAGAGATGGTAGCAAGGTGTGAAATCTGTCAAAGGAACAAGTATTTAGCAATGTCACCAGGAGGACTACTACAGCCATTGGCACTACCAAGACGAGTCTGGGAGGAGATATCCATTGATTTCATAGATGGGCTGCCTCGTTCAGAAGGCTTCACAGTAATCTTGGTAGTGGTGGATAGATTGAGCAAGTATGCTCATTTCATTCCCCTCCGACATCCTTACATCGCAGTGATAGTGGCTTCAGCCTTTATTAGAGAGGTGGTCAGATTACATGGCATACCAGAGGCAATTGTGTCAGACAGAGATAAGGTATTCCTCAGTCATTTTTGGAAAGAATTGTTCAGGCTACAGGGGACAGTTCTAAAAAGGAGCACCGCTTACCACCCACAGACAGATAGCCAAACAGAGGTGGTCAATAGGAGCTTGGAGACTTATTTGAGATGTTTTGTGTCGGAGACACCCAAACTTTGGGCCAAATGGCTGTCATGGGCAGAGTACTGGTACAACACCTCTTTTCACTCAGCTTCATAAATGACTCCATTCAAGGTGCTATGCGGAAGGGACCCCCTCACTTAGTACACTTTGGGAGTAGCAGTACTCCAGTCTCTTCCGTAGAAGAGTACTTAGAAGAAAGGGATCGAGTATTAGAGGAATTAAAGAAACATCTACTGAGAGCTCAACAGATTATGAAGAAACAGGCCGATGGGCATAGGAAGGACATCCAGTTCGAAGAAGGAGAGAAAGTGTTCTTAAAACTCCGACCATACCGGCAGAAGACGGTGGCCAACAGAAGAAATGAAAAGCTCGCCCCAAGATACTTTGGACCTTATGAAATATTGGAGAAAATCAGAGCAGTGGCATATCGGCTAAAACTACCACTCACAGCAACTATTCATCCTGTTTTTCATGTGTCACAGCTGAGAAGAGCTATTGGAGATTATGCAGCTAGCTCAGAGTTACCAGTCACACTCACAGAAGATTTAGAGGTGATTATGGAACCCTTAGAATTGATGGGGGTTCGTTAGAAAGGAGAAGGGGCAAAAGAAGTACTGATCAAGTGGAAGAATCTTCTAGAATACGATGCCACATGGGAGCCGTATGAAAGGGTGAAGCAACAGTTTCCTAGTTTTCACCTTGAGGACAAGGTGATTCTTTGGGAGGGCGGTATTGTTACGGCGGTTCCTCCTGAACCGCCTCAGCCCAAAAGGAAAGGGCCAGCCATGGTTTATCAAAGGAGGCAATTTCGCCTCCTTTCTTGCCCAAATTGAATTACCGCCTAAGGGTGGGGTCCACGGGATTTGAATTTATTTGAAAATTATTTTTAGGAAAGATTTGAGGAGGTGGAAAAGTCTTTAAATAGGAGAGGTAAGAGGAAGGGAGAGGCATGCAAGTATTGTTTTCTTCTTAGAGTTTCTTGGGTGTTTTGGGCTCTAGACTTTCTCGTCTAGAGATTTGGGAGAGACGATCCTCCTCTCGAATTGAGGATCACTTGTATCTTGATTTCGTATTGCTTTTGCTTTGTTTCCCTTATTGCAATTTAGTGATTTGGGGCTGATTTCGCCCAGATTTTGATTGAATTCTCGCTGTTTTGTCTCCAATTAGTGATAGGTTTGCTTGCGAACTCAAGTATTCCCTTGGGGTTACTTGCGAACTCAGGTATTTCCTATCAGAAACCCATCCCATAGTAAATCCATCCTAAAAATGACAGAGGATGGTAAAAACAATCTCAAAGAAAATGTGACGAATTCAAACTTCATCTCGTAGAAGCGACGAAGGTAAATAATAACAGCTACAACAACAATTTAAATTGAAAAACTTCACCATTAATCCTAAGTAACACTATCATTAGCTTCCCAAGGAAATATCTAAAAATTAGGAGAGAATTACTTGGTTAATCCGATTAAGCTAAAGCCAATTAGGTTAATTGGGTCAAGATGATCATAAAAATTATGCCTATGTTGAAAGAGATTAGCATGAAAATTTGAACTCAAATGATGAATTCAAGATTCTGAAATTGATTTCATTTTGAAATTCAAAAGAATAATAAATTTAGAGATTTAGTCAAGGATTTGTGAATGATTTTATCGAGAGGACTATGAAAGATACTATGGAGGGAATTATAAAGGATATGATTGAGAAAATTATTAAGGGAATAGGGAATTATAAATGATACGTTTAAGGGAATTGTTAAGGATATTGTCAAGGACAATGTGGAGATATGATTCAATGAATGAGAAATGATATTTGAATTTTATATATATATACACACACACTAAAGAGAACACTTGGAGTTCCAAGAAAGAAGTTTTTCTTTTCTTTCCCTTTGGAAGGTTTGTCACTCTCATATGTGTAAAAGAGTGAGGGGATGACCAGTCATGTGCCAGTGTCCTCCATACAAATTAATAGATACTTACACCTTGCAAGTGTCATTTTTACATAAATAAAAGCTTAATAAGTGGCTTCATTATAACGACAAGGAAAAAAAATCTTGCTTATAACGACAAGGAACAAAAATCTTCATTATAACGACAAGGAATAAAAATCTTGAAAGGAATGTATGAATATTTTGAGTTTTATGCAACACATTAGTGCCTAAGTTGGGTTGGGTAATACAAGTTAATTTAGACATATAGTGCTAGCTCAAACATAAAACTTGTGCTTCAATGGATAGTACGGAGATTTTGATTGTATCAAAGGGAGTAGCTTTTAGTGAGATGAAGTGATGAAAAATAGGTTTACTTTGGTTTGCACATTATTTCTTGCTCAAAAGAAAGAGTGGTGCTTGTGGCACAAATGAATCCCGCTTTACAGCCAAAGAATTCCATTCTCCTTGAGGCAGATTGTAGTTAACCAGATTTCCCCTGAGGGAAGTATCAGGATTTATTTAGATTTGGGTCCTTACTTCCTATGAGGGCAAGCCCTCATAATTAATTACCCCTCCTAACGCGAAGAAGAGAACTTTCGATTAATAATGAATTAATGTCTTGGACGTGCAACAATTTTAATTTTGGTTATGGGGGATGGAGAGAGACCCGATCAAGATCTCATGGTTCCGTAGTCCTAGAAATACCGTAGGTCTCATTCTGCCAACACAAACAATCATTGATTGTAGTGTCCAGGTATTTGATAAGTATCCATGGGTTACCTCCTCTCAGGGATCCCGAGTAAAGTGCATAGATGTTAAGATGTTTTAATTTAGGTTGGGACTTGCGGCTCCGCTTGGGAGTTGCCCGTAGTTTAGATTTAATGCAATCAAGTATTATCATTTTATATTTTCTATTTTATTTCTTATATTTTAGATGTTATGTAATTTTGGATTATATTTTTTTATGTGCCCTATTGATGGAAATCAACTCATAATCATGCTTGGGTTTGGTGCTCTTAGGTATTTTCTTTCCTTTAGATTTCCACTAGTGTTGAATTTGTTTACATGCTCCCTTGATGGCTATTTGGGCATTTAATCTGGGGTTGTTTTTTTTCCTTAATGCACTTGGCCCATGTCTTCCCATGTTGCCTGGTTTTTGTGTATTCCCCATGCAATATTCAGATTCAATGATGGCTGGTTTTCCATGTAGATTTCAGTTTTACCTATACGTGAAATTCCTGTTGTTGGTTTCCCATGTAGTTTCGATTTTCCCTGAGCTTTGGTTTCCTGCTGCTGGTCGTTCTCCTTCTTTGTTGATTCCTATTCTAATGTTTTATCTTCTCAATAAGTGGCTTCTATTAGCTACTTAAGGTGGCACATTTATGTGGGCATTTGGATTTTTCTCCTATAAATATAACTGATTTGCTGCTGGAAAATGGTTGTTGTTGGCTAAGATCTAATTCAAACCTAAAGGTTGTTCTTCCTAGCTTGAGAGCTATCTTCTTCCTACCCTATTTCTACTTCCCGATCTTCTATCTATTTCTTCTCTCCATGGTTTCCCTTCCACTTATATCTTTCTTCTCCCAAAATATTATGAGTATAAGATTTTGTTGAGCCCGTTTGTTAGTATTTGCCAGAGGAGTGATGGCTTGAGATGGATCAAAATTTCTGGGGCAACCACTAGTTTGATTTTTCCTTTGAGCACCATTCTCTAATTTTCATATTTGCATGTGAGGTGACCTTTTTAAGTTGTTATGAGGTAGTTTATTTTATGTTTTAGTTTGTTTCTTGCAAGGTTTCTTAATTATTTATTTATATCTATTTACTATTAAGTTTCATACAGTTGTTGTTGGCTTATGTGGTATTGAAAGGAAGTGTCATGTTGTATTCCTAGTGTTCTACTTGGCTACAGAACTTGATTACATCATAATTTAAAAATCATAATTTTATTAATATTTAAACAAATGAAAATTTAACATTATTATAATTTATTTCACTAATACTTTTCTTTAATTATTTTTAATTAACTTCTTAACTAAGCTCACCTTTTCTTTACAAATTATCATTAACTTATAAATATGTTATTCATACATATCTAATTTATAAAATAAATTACATTTATAAATTCTAATATACTTTTAAAATAAGCTCTATTGATATTTACATATTATCATTAACTATAAATTCAACATTTAATATTTTTAAATTAAATAACAAATTGTCTCATTCTCTTTATACATATAAATATAATTTCATAAATGAATGGAAAAGAAAACACATAATCTATATAATCTTATTTATTAGGATATTTCATAAAAAAAATACTTCTTCAACCTTAATAATTAATAATTAGGCATTTAATCTATTAATTAAACATTTTTTTTCAAAATATAACTTAAATTAAAAAAAAAAAGAAAACTTTGTCTGCTTCCTCCTCTCCGAGCCCTACCCTGCACCCAAAGGACTCCATGTCGAAATTGCTTCCTCATGGCAGCTCGCTTGCAAGTTTCGTCTCCCTTACTCTCTTTCTCTAGATCTCCCTTGTCACCAGCAATGGAAACCCGATAACTCTTTATTTCTTCCCTTTGCCTCCCTTCTCCTTCTTCCTCTTAGTCAGCCTCATGTTGTTCAGAGTCTCGTCTAATCATGCAAATCTATTGGAGTCGGCGAATCAAAGTTATCTCACACGAGGAGTCATCGTTTTTCATTTTCGAATGCGCTGCTTCACACATTAGCGTGATCAAATTCGCCTGCTGCGCTTCGCTCGCTCGTGTTGTTCGCCCGCTCGCGTTACTTCTGCGCCCGCACTTCAGTTAGGGTCGGTTCAACTGAACCAGTCCAATCGATTCTTACAATCTCTCATTCTTATAAAAATTTCCTCATCGAAATTTACTTAGAACTTATGGTTAAAGTATACTATTATAAGTTAAATTGAAAATAACTACTCCATACTTAAGTAAAATAGCAGCTTAAATTTCATTCAAAGAAAACTTTAATATTGATTACATAACTGGATAAAACAAAACATCCAATATAACATAATAAGATAACTAAATAAAATAAAACATCTAATATAACATAACAAGTTACTATATTAATGGCCTCTCAGTCATCTTTAACAATAAAATTTATAGATTTATTAGGTCAAAGCATAAATTCGCGATCGAACATTCTGCCCTGGTTGTGTTTGCGATGGAGTTGAAAATGTTGATTCTATCATCTTTTGTTTGCCAAAGCTCTTCTGTGAATGTGCTTCACTTGATTTCATCTCTCATGAAGTCCTCTGAATCAATATAAAGCAATATTTTGTTATGTCCAAGCTGACAACACTAATAGCAAGTGTTGGAATCCATCAAACATTCATCATTATGAAATCTTACACACTTAGCACAAGCATCCATGATTCTACTGGCACCAGCACTATTAACTCCACTAGGGCCAAACTTCGGCTTCTTCCCATTTAACCATTCAATCTGATGTCTTTGGATATCTTCTTCAACACTCTTCCTTTTATATTGATCCCTTCTCTTCTGAGTGATTTGAAAGTCAATCTCCACCCTTCTAGCTCTCTCTAACAACACTGAATAATCCTCGATTCCTAAATAACTAAAGGTTGTTTGATTACATCTTTTAGACCAGCTAGAAATCGATAACATTTCTCCTCTGTTGTTGCAATTAGCAACGGTGCATATCTGGATAAGGTTGAGAATTTCGCTTTGCATTGCATCACTAATTTGTCCTTGAATTAATCTAATGAATTTGTCTTGCATCTACCTCCTTGCTAACATAGGTACGAACAATCGATCGAACTCGCTTGTTGCGCTCCGCTTGCTCGTTTTGTTCTCCCGCTCACGTTACTTCTTCTAAGGATATGCTTGGAAAAACATATTTTTTTTAAGTGCTTGGAAAAGCATACTTTTTCTTAAGTCTCTCTTAATCCTTTGCTTAGGAGTTCCTAAATATTTTGTATGGTAGATTCTTAGAAAGTTGAATATTATAAAAATGCAAATAATCTTAAAATCAACTATAGGATAAAATTTTTCATATAAAACTCGAATAGCTTATTAAATTTTTTGAGTTTTCAAAACTAAAAAGAAATGCAAACCCTCCTTATAGACTTCAATAAACAATCTATTAGTTGACTGGTTGCTTATCCATAAGGATATGCTTACCAAAATACATCACATATTCACTAATGAACATAATATGCATGGTCGTATGAGTTAATATAAAAATAAAAGCTCTCACATTAAAAACTAAATAACTAAAGAAGTATGTTGTAGGTGAGTATCTGCATACCCTCATGATCATGTATCTTAACTTAAATAGCTTAAGCTGTAAGTTTTCTTTTCTAAAATTAAAATAGCCTAACATATCTTGCATATGCATTGAGATATGATTGTATGATTTCAAAAGCACTTAGGTGGGTTCAACTAACTATCATTTCCAAACAAAATCATAAGATCAAAGATTGGATTGACTTAACCTCAGTTATCTTGTATTGTTGGAATATAAACTCTAACTTCTAAATAAAAATTGAACAAATTTAACATAAATGAAATTTCAAAATGTAAAGCCCAATATAAAATAGTATTCAGACCTCACATAATCTTATATTTACTACCCAATCATATATATTGTGTATGAAAAAAATTTAGCATATAAAAATAAAATGACAAACTGTTATTATTGAGACTATAGCAAAATAATATTTTTATCTGTGAAGATAATATGGTACTTTATATGTAATGCTCAATCACAAAATATTTCAAATAGACGGAAGATAGAAAAATTCCCCATCATCACTATAAATACTGCTTCTAAATTATTTTTTTAATTAAATTAATTGAAATTCGTGAAGAAATATTTTTGCATGTGCTAAAAAAATTTAGTTTATCAGAGACTTCTTACAGTATGAAATTAATGAATAAATTATATTACTAAATAGACCATTAGGTGTTATGCATCTTGATGACTCCTCAAATTAGATCAATTTTTTTTTGAAATTTAGTATCATCCTAATATTTACGGTGAAGTTTAAGGTGAATAGTCTTGGTTTACCATTTCAATGTTGTATATTGAAAAATAAGCAATAAAATTAAGAAGAAAAATGTCTCTGTACACTTTAACGGATAGTAAACTATCTCTATTCTCTACATATAATTATATTTATAGTTGAAATCAAGAACAGAAAATTAATTATGATTTGCCCTTTCATGCACAAGGACAAAAGATAGCCAATAAAATAAATGAAATTAATATGAAACAATTAAGAAAAGATAGGGTAAATCAAATATAACAAAGCTAGATATTGTGTTAAATGGCTCGTGAAAGCATCATATAGCATGCTAGAAAAAATGAATCGAGAATAAAATTCACAAAGCCTACTCAAAATAATTGAGGCAATGCTAGTAATGATGATGAGATAACAAATATCGAAAAAAATAACTAAATAGCTTAGTAAGTGAAAACATGTAAATATCTCTTTAGCTTGGAAGTTTGAAGTTTTCATTATATTATCAAATTATTTAGTCAGAAATAATTGACTATAAATAGATTAAACATAAGTACCTTATCTTCTGCTCCTGAAAGAATGAGCCCTCTCTTCATACGACATAAGGCAATCCTATAAGACAATAAAATTAGATAAAAACTATTGCACGATAATCATGATAAGGTTTGGTCTGATAGAAAAATACCCCTAATGCGGAAAAAAAAATTCAAACAATAATCTGAGCATATTTGTGACAGTCCAGATGTAAAGTGTAGAACACATGATGATCGTAATATTCTAGATAACAAATCGAAGTAAACAATATCATCGTAATTGGAGGATCATCCCCCCATAAACTAGACCAAAAATCTATCATTTTCTGACTAAGCAGTTTTTGCTATTTATGAGCTTCTGAATTAAACAATAATAACAATAAAAGTTATTACTATGGATGATTTTGAATGTAACCATATCTCAATGATCTGAACTTATTTGGACAACCTCAGCTGTGACCTTTCCGAAGTGCTCAAATATTGACTTCTCAACAAATGCTTCTGTGTTCCTTACTATAAAGATGATTATAAAAATTTATATTCTTAAGATGATGCACATTGGACAAATTAATAAGTTCTACAATATGAACTTGCCTTATAAGATGTTCTCATTCCAATCATAGAGACTCAAATTGATGACTATAATCAACAAATTTAGCCATACTTTTATTAAATATCACATTTTATTAAATCTAATTTTGGGTCAAAATACTTCTTGAAGTGTGTTGAGTTTTTTTATGGACAATGAAAGATAGCTTTCATATGTTCGATTTTCACACAAAATGATGTACGGAAGGTTCTTTAGTGGCCATCTAGGTAGTGCAAAAAAGAAAATTTTGGCAGACAACAAGGGTTGTAATGGCTGCGGTAAACAAAGACAGTGATGGCTAGGCAAGATGAAATGATTTGAGAGGAGTGCAAATAGATCATATGCATCAATGTAGTGACATGATTGGAGGCTGATCATTCAAGAAATAGAATAAAAGTTATGAAACATAAGATTTGGGATATGATGCAAAGCAGTTTGTGACGAAAAGCACAGCAATGAAATTGATGTGAAAGCTAAGGGACCATGAGGAGATCGTGACGCGCTGATTCATGTGCAGGAGCAAGCGTATAGGGGCGGTGAAAATTTTGTAGCAAGAAGAATGTTGTGAGTTAAAGCGAATATGTGAGGTGACCAATATTACATGTAACAAGCAACTAAGGCAATAAAATATAAGATATGAAGGCATTGCTAGGAAGCACATAACCCATCAATCATTAGGGTAGAGAAAAAATAGAAGGATGAAAAAAAATAATGAAGAAAGCAAGAAGCCATTAGTGAGGCAGCAGCAAGTGTCTAACAGTTGGCTTTGCTACCTAAAGTCAACTTGATCATAGGTTGCGGAGTAGTGAGCAAGAGAAATTGAAAGGTGGGGTAGGAGAGATAGCGAGAGAAGGGATGAGGTAAAGAAAAAAAACGAGCAACAAGAGGAAGGATTTCATAAGGGTAATGGCTACAGATATTCACAACAGTGAAGATCACAATCTAGATCACATGCTAAAGTTGATACTAAGGAGAGATCATGGGCTTTGGTGAAGTGACATAAGGCACAAAAAGAAGAGATGTGCAAGTGCTAAAGGACAGACAAAGGAGGAAAGAAGAGAAGGGTGCGGTGCAAGGATAGAGAAGAATAAATTGAGAGCTAAGGAAGACAGAGAGAGCCGAGCAAAACTCAATTTTATTAACCATCAATTATAATAATCAATCATCCAAATCCAAGAGACTTGTTTAAATTAAAAAATACCCTATAGATAATTACAAGTAAACTTACATAAAGAAACCTAAAACTTGTCAAATAGATTAAGTTCAAATAATTCAAAAAATAATAATAATATTTCCTGATGCTGATAAACAAGGGAAATTATTAATAAATCTCATGATATTCATGTCGATCATAAGTCCTTACTAGAAGGTGATGTTTTTAAATGGCACATAAATGGCTTAAGTTCCTTGATTTTTTTTTCTTATTAAGATTAATGCTATGGCCTTCTAATTGATATTAATGAAATATATTCAACTAAGACAATTGGGACAGACAAACTAAGGGTCAATCAAGAAATCACATTAAAATAATATATCAATAGATATAAGAACAGACCAACAAACCTTGAAGAGTGGCCTCTCCATTGATGAACATCAGCAGAACTGCCTAAGAAAGACAATCTATGTTGTTCCATTGCTAGATTTTCAAAGTACCTCTTCATCGATGCTTCAACAGGAACTAATAAATTAGAACTTGAACTACTACACAACCTAATTTTGTCATACAAATCTCTCAACAAAGTAGAAGAGTAAATTAATTTGTTCCTGTAAAAAATAAATAATTAAGAAAATACAAATGAATATGCTTCATGCAAAAAAAGAAATATAAATAAATCAATTTTATAAAAACAACAAAGCATGGAAGTAGGGTGCTGAGAAAAAATCTATTGCAATAATAACGCAAGAAAAAGAACTATAATATTGGATTTTTTTTTTAAATGGAAATATTAATATTAATAGATTCTAGACATTCACAAAAACATAAACTAGTCACACTGCAAATGCCAAAAATGTGACTAAAAGATATAACTCAAAGGTGTTATAGCAATGCATACCTCCAGTCCAACACCACATAAAAGTTTAAAAGAATGAAAAAGGGAAGAAAACAAATGTCGGAAAACAAGTCCAATTTAGTCATCTAAAGAGCTATCTAATTCCCTTATCATACACCACAATTACACATTAGAAAGAAAGATTTTCTAAATGATATATATATATATATATATATATATATATATATATATATATATATTATGGTTGTTGTTTTAATTCACCACTACCTGTTGAGAAGTTAAATTTCGTCCGTGACATACTGGAAAAGGAAAAAGAATGGAGTCAAATCCTTCCATTTTCATTTGCACAAGAGAACGACCTCCTACTTTTTCCATAGAAAAAAGCATAAAACAACATAATTGATCTCTCTACACCTATAGGTGTCCTCTGAATAGAAAAATCAAATTTCCAATCACAAGAACTTAACTTATAGCAACAGAAAATTACTATAAGCAAGACCATGGAGCCAATAGTACACATTTACTCTAAAATACAATTTCAATTCTGAAACTTAATTAGGAAAGCATATTTATGAAGCTAAAATCTTTTGACTAGCTTACATGTTTTTACATCATATACACCAAACATTTTACTTCAAGAGGTTCAGTATTATCATCATGATTATAATCATCATTTTTGGAATCATCCCACAATTTTATTATGGAGTTTAGTCCCTTCCTATTCATTTGCAAAAGAGAAGGACCTTTTATTTTTTCCACAAGAAAGAAGATAGAACCAAGTAATTGATCTATATACACCTATGGGCGGGTGTACTCTAAATAGGAAAATTAAAATTTTAATCACATAAGGGTATATTATAGCATCAATCAGTTGCTAAAGGAAAGAGCACGAAGGAAATATTACACCTAATTTAAACTACAATGTAATTTATGAAATTCAATTTGTATACTAATTAAACTAAAATCTTTTGGATTAATTGCACGTTCTTGCATCCTAGATGTCACGCATTTTACTTCCTGTGATCTCACTTTCATAATCAATATCATTATCATTTCTATTCTATGAATGCCAAACCCATTTCGAGTTGTTTTTAAGATTCCTACTTCACTATACATTTTTGTTAAGTGCAATACAAGATGTTAACTCTATTTTTGTGTGCCTTTTAATTAGACATATTACAATTGGTTATCTCTTTCCTTCCTCATCCTCCAACATTAATTATAGCTATTCTCATTACTGGTCCATATGTCATATGAACATGTCCAAACAACACCATATTATTTTTCACTATTTTATCCTCAATAAGTGCCACTCAAATCATATTTATAATACAATCATTTTTTACACTATACTTTTCAATTTTACCACAAAACATCATGATACTACTTCCACATTAATGTGTTTTATTTGTCCTAGATTCCACACTTACCTTTAGTCCATTACTTCAAACACTAAGGAGAGTTTTAACTAAGATTTCACTTCAATCTTGTCAATCAATATATTTTTTAGACAACTAAATCCTAATACATCTTAAATTACATTTTATGTGATATAGAAAAATTTATTAAATTTGATGGCGTGTGATTTACAAAACATAACCCTAACAATCACTTTGCCTATCTCACACTCTCCTACCTCTACTCTATCACTCCCATCATGGTCGCTCTCCAACTTTCCAGCTGGGAATCTCTCATTCTATTGAGTTTCCTTCTCCTGCTGATTATGGCTCATGCTTCCCTCTTCTCAAGCTCTTATGTCACTACCAACTTTCTCTGGGCATTTTGCTAGTTCTCATTGTTCTCTCTATATTGTGACTCTCCTTCAGGAATTTGTCCTCCTCTAACCCGCATGACTCTCGCTTCCTCCTTTGCCAATCGACCTAGCTCCTATATTACATATTACTTTCTTCTTGCTCCTTTATTGTGTTTTAGTCCCTAAATCAATATATTTGTTCCCAAATTCTCCATACTTATTGTCTTTGTGTTTCCTACTTGTGGCTTTATACAATCTGTGTTACACTACTTCTCAATCCTACTCTTGATCAGCCCTTTGTTTGTTGTGCAACAAGCATTGATAAAGCTTCTTGCCACATGGATATTATTTTTAATCATGACCAAAATATAATTGGGTGTGGAATATTCTATATGGTCCCAACCAATGAGCTTTGTTGCAATTCATACAAAATTAATATATTATATATATTATATATATATATATATATATATATATATATATATATATATAAATATATATATATATATATATATATATATATATATTTATTGATACATATATGATGTCTTTATATTTCAAGGATGTTGGTAATCTATATTCATTTTTTCTCAACAATATTTTTATAGCAATTTTTTTATTAAACTTAGTTGGCATCATACTAAGTTGTGCGTTTGTTGAAGGGGTTGAGGTTTTGATTATTATTTAAAAGAACAGATATGGATACAATGACTTTGTATGATTTGTCAAGTTATAAAGGTTATATAAGCATGCATTATGCATGCTTTTTTGTTTGGTGGCAATGTTTTGTCATTTGATTGAGAAATTCATGAAGATTAGTTAAGCCCGCTATTGATTGTTCGTGAAATTATTCCCCGCTATAGTTAAAGATAAACTTTGCATGAAATTAAGATTAGATTTGCAAATATGGATATGTTAATTTGTGTCATCTCTTGAGTTTGATCTTCATTTTATCAACTCATGTCTTTTAACATAAAAAAGTCTAATTCACGACAATGAATAGTTATGTACAAATGATATAAGTGACAATGAGTCAACAAATTTTAATTCACAATCAGATGCTTGAATGCTTCTACACAATTTTTTCTTAAAATATTACTCCTTTTCGCTATTCCCTCTAGCAATATGTTAAATTATACTGGTTATGTATGACATGATTGAATTATATTGCACGATGAGCCTCTCATGCATACATGTTGAAGAGAAATGTCTATGTTCTGCTATAATGTGTCAGATCATTCATGCTTATTATTAAGGATAAAAATGTGTAGTTTTTGATAAAATATGATCATCCTTTTCATAATTATAAGTTGAATGGAGTTGTATAGGTTTTGCTACAATATTATGTACCGCATACAATTTTACCTATTAATTTTTTTAAAAGGTGAGAAAGTTATCCAATGAAATGGCAGATATGAAGAAATTTCATGAGAAGAAAACATTTTGTCATGGTGGTTCTAGCTCATAATCTTATGCATCAAAGAATGCATCAATAGTAACAATTTTACATGCAACCAATGGGACCCACTAGAGCATTCAAGTAGTCGAACAAGAATATTGTAGTGTTTGGTGAGTTGTTATGAGAGCAATATCTTTAGGGGAAGATAACTAATGTTTTCAGAGTTCCTTATACTGTAATATTGGTACTCATAACTCATAAGTAAGGTTTGATGTTCATTTCTGCATATAATCAGTTGTACGAAGGGAACTTAGGAGTAATCTGATTAATCATAGGACAGATGAACATGACTTTTGTGTTTTCGGCATTGGAGCATCTACTTTTGTTTCTTGTTATTGTTTTGTTATTTTCAGGTACCCAACACACTATCTTACTTAGAAAATGACCATTTGCGTGATTGGAAATGTATTGAATTGTTAGTTTCAAATGTTGTTTTGATTACTTATTTTAAGAATGCTTAGCTAAGTTTTTATCAATTTTTCACCTTATCAAAGACTATTATAAACAACTGGCTGGATTGTTTGACGTTATTAAAACTGACAGGGTTTCCAATCTTTTAAAATACAGAGAGTTTTAACATTCTCATTTTTTTAACAGATAAAAATCTGTCCCAAATAGTTTTATTTGGAATAAGTTGGTCATAGTTATCTTCTAAATGAATCAATTGAAACTGATAACAACTAGCATGATTTCCCAGTAAATGCTGCAAATGTCAAAAGTAAACTTAAAAATTTTATTAATCGCCTGAAATGCAGTACCCTTTTACTTTCTACCTTCAAAGCATTGAATTTCATATCAAAGAAAAAAAAAACCTAGGTTTTGCATTCAGCACAGTACCGCAAGGTCATTTGGTACTTAGAGGAACAATGGAAAACAATGAATAAACACCCAAACATGGAAAGGTACCATGGCTTGCAGACGGCAGCACACCGGACAAGCTCTAAAGGATCTAGACGAGAGAAGATGATGCAAAGAAGATCCGCGCTAAGGGAGTAAACTTAAATTTTTTAATCGGGTTGACGGTTCGGGTGATTTTTTGACAACGCTAGATAAGATGAGGACAATGGCTTAACGAAGGAG